>OY728141.1:236867619-237457457 GCA_963277665.1 Viscum album
CAAACATCCAAAGCCCAAAGGGATTACCACTTTTCCACAGGTTCTAGGTGACACCTGATCACCATCTCTACCCAAACCCGACATAACAACTCAGGGTCGGTCAAACAACGGGCACCCACTGGGTCCCTCATGTCAAACACTAAGGAGGCATTGTACTCAGGATCCTCCAGGTAAACACGAGTGAAGGTATCCTATGCGGGATCCTTAGAAAAGAGTAAGGGAGGACTCCTACATGGAATCCTCAAAGGAAGGACAACATAGGAATTCCATAACATGGTTCCTGTCAAAGGAATAACAAGAGAGAGATCTTACAAGGGACTCCCTAGGTCAGCACACAAGCGAAGGCATCCCTCATGGGATCCTTAGAAGTACTTGGTCTCAAAGCCTCAAAGGGCCGAAGGGAACGTATCACAAGGAAAACATCATCTAAATCATGGGTTACAAGAGATGTCTCATAGCTCATCTCCTATTAATGGTCTCAACTATGTTGGTATGAACACCCAACCTATCATCCACCCCAAGTCTCACTCTTTGGTGACAACTGAACTCAAAAAGTGGATGAAGAACCCCTCCATTTATATGAAAACCCCAAAAACTCCCATTAGATTACCTATAAATGTAAAAAGGATTCCACCATTGAGATCTAAATGGAAACATGCTCAGAATAGACTACTTGCATGCCAAATTCTGACTTCCAGTGCCCAAGATATCTCAAAATTACAAAATTGAAGCAGTACATGGCAAGAGTACATGGCCAGAGCACAATGGGTCTGTTTGTGTAATAGTACACGGCATGTACTTTACTGTACATGGAGTTTACTATTCATAAAAAGTTACGCCATGTCTTTTTTCACCCGAACACATGCCCATGTACCACTACACGGCGTGTACTTAAAGTACACTGCGTGTACTCGCTAAAAACCACTATTTCGTGCTCTATTTCACACAACCAGCCACACGGCCCCTGACTAAACGGCGTGTACTCAAAGTACACGGTGTGTACAAAAGAAAATGTTTTCTTCCCCGAACAAAAAGAACACATGGTGTGTACCCCTGGAATACACGCCGTGTATACTGGGTTTTCTGAAGGAAATCCCTAAAAACGCCCGATTCGCCGGTTTTCACCCCCAAAACAACAGATCAAGCCCCATGGGCATACAACAAGAAATATAAGGCTTTAAAAACATAAAACACACATTTTTTACATGGATATATGGTGAAAACATAAATGGTCCTACCTTTGGGAAGAAACCTCCGAAGCTTCGGTTGATTTCACGGCTCTTAGTTGTCGCACACCGACTCGGCGCGTAGAGAGCTTTGAATCGGTACCCTTAGTGGCTTCCAACTCTCCATATTTCTCAAAATCAATATATCCCATAGGTCATGGCTAGAGGGTCGGTGTAGGTGACGTGCGCAAGGAGGAGGAGGAAAGAAGTGTGAAGAAAAGAAAAGGAAAGAAGAAAAGAAAAGAATGAAAAAGGGGCCAGGGCCGGCCCCGGTACCCGACATTAGTATATGCCTTACCTAGGCTAAACTCTCTATTCCAGACTCAACAATGCAGACAGAATCACAATCTGATACTCCTTTTTAAGGTTATGTCCAAACGAACCTACGTGAATAATTTAATATTTAATTTAATAATATTAAATATTAAATATTCAACTAAAATTCAAACAGCTCAGATTTATACCAAACTCTTTTCCTAGGGTAGACACCCTATTCTGAGACCAACAGAGCTATCAGAAAAATTATCCAAGATCATATGATATGTAAAAATGACCATTTTACCCCTTACGAGCATCCAACTGCAATAATTCAAATTTCTACTCAAAAAGACTGTCCGAAAAAACATGGGTTCTTACAAACTCCCCACCATAAACCTTCTTTTCCCCGAGAAGCCAAATGGAAAAACTAGAAACCATGCACATAACCCGAGCATCTGCACAACCAAGATATCTAGACTTTCCAATGACCTGCCTTATAGAATTAACCTCCACCTTCTACACAGAAGACATTCAACTATGACCAAACTGGTACTCCCCACCATAGGATCACCCATGTCATCATCTTAAAAGAAAACTCTGAGCTCAAAAGCCCACTAGAAAACAAAGAAGTTTAACCTAAATAAGGAAAACCACCCTCAAAGGCCAATGGTGCACTCCCCACCATATGGATTTCCTTACACCGCTTCAAGATCGCATCCCGAAAATCCTCCATCCACAACAGGGGTAAACATTTGGAAAGAAAACGGAGCTCGATGTAGGGTCGAAGCTCTCTTAGCATACTCATGACGAATCAAGATACCGCATGATCATGTCTAAGAGGAGTACACTGAGATTCACCAAAGGAATGTCTGGATCTCTCCGATCCATGCTAACATCCTGCCAAAACCCGACCAGGATTCAAGAACGGCTCAACCATTTTCACACGGGTTCCCCTAGAACGGAATAGACATCGACCTACAAAGGTTTGAGTCAAAACCAAGGGTATCTTGGTCTTCCACCTAGCCCTACAGAAAAAGCCTCACAACTGGGTCACAAGGTCTAACCACCTAGCCCAAAATATCTAAAACCACTCAAAAGACGGTAAAGATCACAACAACCAAATAAAGTCACAACCGAAACACAGTCTACACGGGCCCTGATCCTCTCTGAGCATCGTCAGAAGGAACTACTCCCTGGAGTTCACAACCCAAGCAGAATAGAAACTAAATTGACACCCATCGGTCATTCATATATGATAATACCCAAAGGAGGTAAAGTTCACAAGAAAATCCATGGTATCTATCAACATAATTCTCAACTATCCGACTAGATAACCACAGACCCGAGTAACAACTCCCAATAAGGGTTAAACAGAAAGGAATCTCGTGACACATCGGCCAACTGGGGTCACTGCACCACCTGTGCACAAGGACTGAGTCACCATCCAAAGACCAATGCCTCAACTTAGATCCACATAACCTGCCATCATAGTAAAAAGTATGTGTAAGAAGACCCAAAGGTCTCAATTTTCAGTTAAAACACACACTAGCAGACCCATATGCTGTGATTCCTATGTGCCTAGTATGATGCATGAGATGCCTCTCTCCTTTTCTGGGCAAGAGTCAAAATCCATCCATGGAATCTTACCATTGGCCAAGAGTCAGAGATCCATAGTAAATCAAGACACCACACAACATGTGCATCACTCAAGGCGAATATCATATACAACTATAACATCACAAAATCATAACAGCAATCCCAAACCCTGGAAACCAGGACATCTTACCGAAACAAGTGTTCACGACGCACCAGTCTGATATCCATCCTAGGTTCCGACACATTCCTAATACTCATATCTAACATATCCAAAATAGTATTAATCAGGAAATAAAACTCCTCTGATGCCACTTTTTAACGTCCCGACCCGGAAGCCACTAAACCAGTGCTCTGATCTGGTTTGCCACAAGGACTCAAGCATTCCTCCCCGTACGCCAGAAGCTTCTGACTAGCATCGAGGGCCTAGAGTGTGATATTGGGGAGACTATGCCCTCATACCAGAGTAAGAAAACAGCGGAAAGTAAACACAGTATGGATGTAATAAACAATTGAAATAGAACAAGCTCTAATAGAGAAGTGTTGTAAAATCCGAAATAGCTATACAATAAAATACAACACTGGTCACCCAATAGGACAACAAAATAGATACAAGTACAAAAAGAACTTAATGTAAATTTATATGGCTCGGATACTAACTCTGAGCCAATCCACGTACACGATCTCCAGATAATGTCGAACTACAGCAGCCCGATCTGTAAAACCACTCGAGCAGCTCCGCTCGATCATGCAACACTGGGCTTCAGCCCTATCCACCATGCAACTCATTATAAACCTAAAAAAGAAGATATAAGGTCTACACGTACACTGAGGTTCACGTGCAGGGGTGAGAAATAATCTCAGTAGGGAACCCCGACAAGAAACCTATAACTGTTATGATAAAAGTGTATGAAAATGCAATGTGCTCAGCCTAGCTGGAACACGACAAAAGGAAGTAAACCAAACGTACAACCAAAGTTGACCTCAGGGTGTGTAATCCATGTCAACTAGGAAAGTAAAACCATGGATGTTCATATCTATATTCATTCACATGTATTGTCTGATACCTATACACATATACATAAATGTGAATATTAATGATTAAGTGATTTAAATAACAAGAAACAACATCAGTAGTCGATCCTTGGGACCATAAGCCCGATCTCCTGGACATCATGTGCAAGGGAATTGAGCTGGACGTCGTGCCACTCAAGTCATGTATCAGTAAGTCAGTCTATGGGTCCGTAATCCCATCGACATATACCTGCTTCAGCCAAAGCTAGAAAATATGTTTCTGAACAAGATAAAAAAAAGTAACCCTATGGGGAGTTCACACAGCCTGTCCCATCTGGTTCAACCAAAAAAACACAAGAAAGCATATAACACAATAGGTAACCCTTTGGTAAGTACTCACAGATATCCCCTCTGGTCCTATATGACAAGTACCAACAACCCTCGGGGCATTACACTCAGCCTTACCACTCTGGTTTGGTCATATGAAAATTATAAGAATCTCTGAGGAAGCACGCTCAGTCAATTCCCCTTATAGTCTAAGGTAGTCAGGGACTCTATGAGGAAGATCACGTGGTCTAATCCCTTTATAGCCCCAAGGTCTAGAGACTCTCTAAGGAAGCTCACTTGGTCAATTCCTTTTATAGCCTCAGGTCTATCACATACTCTATAAGGAAGCTCACTCAGTCAATGCCTTCCTTAACCTGGAAAGGTTTTAAAGAAATTCAAACAAATTAAAGACTCTCTGAGGAAGCTCACTCGGTCTACCCTCATGTAGTCTATAATATCCAAGACTCTCTAGGAAGCTCACTCGGTCTATCCCCTCTAGTCTATAATTTCCAAGAACCTCTGGGAATCTCACTCGGTCTATCCCCTCTAGTCTATAATGTCTAAGAAACTCGGGGAAGCTCACTCAGTCTATCCCATATAGTCTATAGCACCAGGTTCTCACGGTCCCATGCTAGTCAGTGCATAATAATGTTATAAGGCCAAAGTACACATATAGAGCTACTTGGCTAACCATTCTACAGCATAATAAGCTTGTCAAGAATATCACTCTATCCTAGAGTCACAAGGCATGGAAACAAGCATAACATCCAATGGCTAAACAAGAAAAAAAGGTCGTAAATAGATAAGCATGGGAAAACATCCAAGCAAGGTAAAATACACTATTTACAATCAATCCACATCTACTTAGAAACAAAAAAAATAGTAGCCATCCGAACAAACAAGAAAGACACATTGTGTCAGGATCAGCAGCCACCAACCAGGAAGCACCTCAAGTAAACACTACAACATCAGAAAACCAACTCTGATATAAAAAAACAGTGAGGGTGGCCTGAACCCCCCACCCAACAAAAATCCAATGCACAAATGGATTACCGGTTTGGCATGGGTTCTAGGTGACACCCGATCACCATCTCTACCCAAACCTGAAATAACAACTCAGGGTCAGTCAAAAAACGGGCACCCACTGGGTCCCTCAGGTTAAACACTGAGGAGGCATCATACTCGGGATCCTCCAGGTAAACAAGAGTGAAGGTGTCCTATGCGGGGTCCTTAGAAAAGAGTAAGGGAGGAATCCTACATGGGATCCTCAAAGGAAAGACAACATAGGCTTTCCATAACATGGTTCTTGTCAAATTAAGAACAAGAGAGAGATCCTATAAGGGACTCCCTAAGTCCGCACACGAGCAAAGGCATCCCTTAGGGGATCCCTAGAAGTACCTCATCTCAAAGCCTCAAAGGTCATAAGGGAACGTCTCACAAGGTAAACGTACTCTAAATCATGGGTTATGGGAGATAGCTCATAGATCATCTTCTATTAAAGGTCTTGACAAAGTTGGTACGAACACCCAACCTATTATCCACCCCAAGTATCACTCTCCGGTGACAACTGAACTCAAAAAGTGGAGGAAAATCCCATCCATTTAGATGGAAACCCAAAAAATCCCTTTATATTACCTCTAAATGTAAAAAATGATTCCACCATTACGATCTAAGAGGAAAAAATCTCTGAATCGACTACTCACACGCTCAATTATGACTTCCAGAGCCCAAGATATCTCAAAATTACTAAACTGAAGCAGTACATGGCTAGAGTACATGGCCAGAGCACAATGGGCATGCCTGTGTAATAGTACATGGAATGTGAATTAGTGTACATGGAATTTATTGTTCACACAAAGTTACATCATTCCCGTTTTCACCCGAACACATGCTCATGTACCACTACACGGCGTGTACTCGCTAAAAACCACTATTTTGTGCTCTATTTCACACGGCCAGCCACACGGCCACTCACTACACGGCGTGTACTCAAATTACAAGGCGTGCACTTAAGAAAACTTCATCTTCCCTGAACGGGAAGAACACATGGCGTGTACTCAAGGAATACACGCCGTGTATACTAGGTTTTCTGAAGGGAAATCCCTAAAAACGCCTGATTCGCCCGTTTTCACCCCCCGAAACAAAAGATTGAGCCCCATGGGCATACAAACAAGCAATATAAGGATTTAAAAACTTATAAAAACATGATTTACAGGGATCTATGGTGAAAACATAAACGGCCCTACCTTTGGGCGGAAACAACTGAAGCTTCGGTTGATTTCATGGCTCCCGGTTGCTGCACGCCGACTCAGTGCATTGAGAGCTTCGAATTGATACCCTTCATGGCTTATAACTCTCCCTATTTCTCAAAATCCATATCTCCCATAGGTCATGTGCAAAGGGGTTTCATAGGAGATGTGTGCAAGGAGGAGTAGGAAAGAAGAGAGAAAAAAAGAAAAGGAAAGAATAAATGAAAAGGAAGAAAAAGGGGCCTGGGACGGCCCCGGCGCCCGACATTAGTTTACGCCTTCCCTAGGCTAAACTCTCCATTCTGGACTCAATGGCGCAGACGTAATCATAATATGATGCTCTGTTTTAATGTTATGGCCCATCGAATCTACGTGAATAATTTAATATTTAATTTAATAATATTAAGTATTACGCTAAAATTACAACAACTCAGATTTCCACCAAACTCCTATCCTAGGGTAAACACCCTATTCCAAGACTAATGGACCTATCTAAAAAATTATCTGAGATCAGCTAGTAGGGAAAAATGACCTTTTACCCCTTATGAGCATCTAAGAGCAAAAATTCAAATTTCCGCTCAAAATGACTGTCTGGAAAAACATGGGTTATTACATCAACTACCACTGGCCTACATGATGTCCTAGTTTGTATAATGTAGTTTTTAAAAATGGTCTGATATATAAATTAAAAATTCATTTTTTGTAACATATACGATTAGGATAAATAGAATATTTTTTAGTTTTATTATCTTTTGGAGTAAAGGATGAGGTTTTCTTCAAAATTAATTAATGGATGGAACTCTACTTGTCATGTATTATGTTTTTCTTTAAACATTTGGGAAAATATATTAAAACAAAAAATATGTTATTCTAATAGATTATTTTTTTTTGAACTAATGATATTTTAAATCATCATCATAGAATTATGGATTTGAGGCCCTCAATTTTCCATTTATTCTTCACTTGTTTTTTATTCATGACCTCAGTCACTCCCTATTAATATTAATATATTCTTATAATTATGTGTCTCTAATTTCCAAAAAATTTCTTCAACTCAAAATCATAATTTGGTGTTGGATTTTTCATTTCCATTTCCATATTATTAAGACTAAATTTTTGTAACCCTAGTTTGGATGTGGGTTTTAAATAAAGGTATTTTCTATTTTCATCCTTTTATTTTCGATGATCAATTTCAAATTACGAGGACACAATTTATTGAAGGAGGGGATAGTATTACATTCTAATATTTCATAGTATGTTATCTCTGTAAAGTAATTTAATAGCACACGCTACATAAAACACCAAGTTCAAGTGTATCACAACCTATCAAACTAGCTGTTTAAAAAATTAGTTTTGAATTTTATTAACCTCATTTTTAATTTTATATATATCTATATAATTTTAACATTCATATTTTTTATTTCATAGACATAATATAAGGACAAATACAATTTTCTAGAAAAAAGAAGTATTTTTTAAAAATCAATGCAGTTTCTCCACCTTTTAATGTTGAACCCTTTTTAAATCCAATATTTTACACTTTTATATATTCAATTGAATGAAATTAAATTCTTCTTTAGAATCGGGAAATAAAAATTTAGTTTGGTTACATTTTTTTACTTTTCTGATAAGTTTCATATTTTAATAAATAGTGAAAATACTAAATTTAAATTAGAAAAACTTTGTTTATCGAAATAATTTATTATGTAAAATTATACATTTGAGTTTCTCTAAAGTATCAAAAAATGAAATTTCACAATTAAATTGTACATAAACACATGTCAATATTTTGATATGTTTTATTTCTTAAAATTCCATTTTGAGGTTTTAACAATGGGAATTAATTTTAATTTAATTCATGCCATTTCAATGTTTTGAATTTGGTAAAAGTGACATCATTTAGAATTTTTCATAGAAAAATTATCTTTGGGTGAATTTTTGGAATTTTTTTGAAAACATTCAATTTTTGATGAAGGGAGAAAAACACTACATTTTAGATAAGAACTGAAATTTTCATATAAATAATTATCTTTAATTTAAATTTTTTATTAACATAAAAATAGATGCATAATAAATATATTTTTCCAATGTAATTCATTGAAGTCATTTTATAATAAGATTTGACATATGAAATTTTATTGAACTTTTTTAACATCTTTTCCCCACCTTTTAGGTACATTTGAAAATTTTCATAAAACATAATTTTACTGCTTCAATGAATAGAATTTAAAAAATATTATAGAAACATTTTTCATTATTAAGTAAAATTTAGTTCGATGGGAAGGAAATAATTTTTTGCAAATAGTAACTTTTTATTTTTATTTATCGTGGTTAAAAGTAAATATGGTAATTAAAGGTAAAAATGATATTAAAATTATCCCAAAACACACCCTAATTCTATTGGATAAGTTTATTTCGATCAAAATATACTTTTGGAGAAAAAATTGATTATTTTTGACCCACTTGGATTTGATTAAGACATTTATTATATTTATTTAATGAAATGTTAAAAGTGTTTAATTGTAATTTTATTTGCTAAAACATATTTAATATTGAGTTATAGATAAGATAAATTTGACTATAAATATTCATTATAAATCAAATAATATATCCTACATCATTTTATTTTATTTATAATTTTTAGACATTTAATAATTAAATTTATTTTTGACACAATGATGATGCAGTATTTTCTTTATTAATGAAAGATTAAATTAACTGATTTTATAATTATCAAAATAAATGTAAATTTAGAATTTTGATGAAATGAATGAATTTTTTATGTTCATATTATATTTTAGGTTTTATTAAATTTAGTTTTTCAAAGTAATTTTGTTTTGATGACTTTAACAATAAACTAATACAAAATAGTGTCAAAATTGACATAAATGAGTTTTGAAAAAAAATACTGTTTTATTATACGATATAATATTAATAAAAATATAAGATTCGTCTAATGGATATATATAATCATATATATATTTCATTAATGAACCATTTTATTTTCTCATTTCATTTTATTGTATGTTTATTAATCAAATAATATAAAAATACAAGAAGACATGGTAAAAGTTAAACATTTTATCTAAGAGTTAAATCTAATAGATATGGTTAATATGGCAGCTAAAACTTGAATAAAACATATTTTTTGAGAGTATTTCGATCCATAAACAACTTATCCTAGAAATAAATATATTTTTAGAGATTAGAAACCGAAAATGAATTTATAATAAATTAATATTTCAAACGTTTCTTAAAGTTACCCTCACCTCTCTTATAAAAGGGAATATAACCTTCTCTTACATTCACACCTCCAAATCCATTTGGCTTGTCCAAACCTGGATCAAATATCCCCCAAAATACCCTCACTACATCCTAGAGGCCTTATTTTGATTGTAAATCAAACCTATAGAGCCCTTTTGTTCAAATAAAATTGAAGCACCCGAAGAAGAGGTAATTATTTCATCACCTCTTTCGAAGTTCTTTTATTCTTCTTACACTTCCTCTTTCATTGTTATTTACGTAATAAATAACAACTACATTACCTTATACATAGCGATATATTATTATAAATATGGTAAGACCATATTAATTATTGTATCCATCGTATTAATGAAAAATTCACCATACGTGCGTACATGCAGCTTACCGTCACCATGTTGTGGTGTAGTTTGTTATTCAACACTACATTATTTGGAAGGGTATTATAATTATAATAATTAATTTGAATATTAAATATAACATGGTAATTATTCTGTATATGTAATATACCATCCAATTAAAATCCGTTTTATCATCGATAGAATGATATTGTTGCTCGTACGTACGAACAACTTACCATCTCCACGACGCGATGAGATTATTCATCAACAATCATCATTCAATAATTTTTATAAATATATATATATATATATATATTGATTATTTATAAGATATAGAAAATAATATATCTACTAGAACAATATATATTTATGAATATAAATATATGTCATTTAATTACTTCAATACTATACGATAAGAAAACAGAAACAACGTTCACGCCTACGTACGAACTACTGTCTCCATGAACGGTTCTTCCATTTCATATATCTATCTATTTTAAATATTTATATTCTGAATATATATGAAATATAAATCATGTTTTATATTCTGTAAGTATATAAATCATGATATAATTGATAATATTAAGAATAACAAGGTAAAACACATACGATAAGGAAAGTAATTATTACCCTAAATGTTACTTTAACATGAAAATTTTTATTAAATGTGTAGTATAAATTTATAAATGAATCATATATGATATCTTAAATATTAGTATTATTCTGGTATAATTTGATAACATACTGTGGTCATTATACAGGAGGTTTAACGCACCCTCGATTAAAGGAAAGTACAAGGTAAGGGTTAATTCCTTAATCTCATTATTATCGGAGAATGTTTATGTGTATGTTTTTACTAAAATATATTTACTTTCCATGTCCATGTTTTATAAAAGGGTTTTCAAATAGATTATGTTTAAGGGACACTTTACAAAAACATCATTTTAAATGGTTTAAATATTTACTCTTCTAAATCATTCTCATTAATGTCTATGCTTTAAAATGGTTTTGAGAATTTATTTATATAGACATGGATGTTTTAAAATGATAATTCCTTTATAAAGTCTCAAAGTGGTATGGGAGAAATTGATTCAATTTTTTTTAAATGTCTTCCTTTCTATATTGCGTTACATTTAAATGATTTAATGAAAATGGATATTTCTCTCAAAGAGTTCTATGAATCATTTTCAACTATGTCAATAACATTTAGTGTATATTATTATTGATTGAGGTTTATTTATTATAATAAAATGTTCTAAATTGTATGGAATTAATTATGATATGTTTGACTATGTATCTAATATTTTTATACAATTCATAGATTTCGGTTGAATTATTGACATTTCATATGCATGTTTTAATACAAATGTTTATGTTTTGTTTCATCATTTTCATATGAGAAATGAATTAGACTTAGTAAGTGATGGTTGGGGACCTCTACAGCCCCTCGGTGCATCGGTTGGTCTAATGAGACAAATTAGTGTCATTGAACAAGGCCTTGAAAAAAAATTTATTTGTAGTCTTGGCACGAGACCTTCACTATGTGATTATGATGTCCGCTTTATGCATTACCTAGTTATGAAATTAGTTATTACATGTGATTATTTGACTAATAGAATATCCATGTTCAAGTTTATATGGTAATGTTTGATTTATTTTTTCCATATTATATTCTTGTTTGTATTTATAAGGATGTTTTTTATTACACATCTTTCCTAAAATGTCTATAGATTCCGCTAAATTATTTACCAATACTGAGCATCTAATCTCTCCCATTTCTTATTTTTTGTTTTCCCAATACTCTAATAAGTGTATAATGATTGATATGTAGGATTAAGCTCAGGGAATAATGGAATTATCAATGGAAGTTTTTATGTTGAATTTTTTGTTTGAATGTGTAATGTAACATTCTTGTATATAATCTATTTTCCAATACTACTAAACAAATCGGTCTTTTGGGACATGAATCCTGGTAATAATGCCAACGTATTAAAATAATTCACTAAATTTGGGTAACTGGGGTCAGGTCATTACATGTTTCTTTAGACCAGGTGACTTGAAATCACAAAGTAATGACTAACACAACTTAATTTTATATAACAGGAATCCATAAATATCATAATACCATAGAATAATATTAAAACAAACAAATAAACCTAGATACAATTAAAAAAACTAATTAATTTTTTTACAAGGCCAAATACTTATCAAAAAAACCCAAAACACGATTCAATTTTATGAAGTGTTAATATTTTAAAAAATGGAAACTACTTTAAGAAACCACTTGAGGAACCAAACCCAACCATTCTATAGAATTTCATGATTCATACTAGGCTTCATTTAAAATCCTGAAAACAAATTCCTAGAAGATTTCACTAAAAACTCTAAACAAAAAAGTAACCCAATGTTCACATTAATCCATATCAAAAAAGTAACACTATGTTACCAAAATATGTCATAAAGAAATATCATAACAAGTCTTGATTTCATCTATGAAAAGCAAGGGTATTTTATAAAATATTTTAAAGGTTCCAACACAAAGGTATAATATAAGAATAACCCTAAAAATAGTTTTAATATTATTTACCAACAACAAAAACACTACCATAGTTTTAAAAAGGTACCATGGTGGTGCACAACATTTTCACAAATTTATAAAAAAATGTGCAAACACCATTTGGTGTGAAAACACGTTGATATAAATAGTAATTCACATCAAAAGATATTTTTAAGAAACTCTAATAATTTAAAAACACTGAAAAAACACTAACCAACTACATTATGAAGGTGAGGATCATTGTTTAAAATTATTTGAACATATGAAAGCATACTACATTTGTAATGCAAGAAATGGGATGGAAATGCCTACTTTAAACATGAGAGGATTGAATGAGACTTCAAGGTAAGTAATAACTAATCCCCTCGGATGATTTGAAACCCTAAACAATAAGAATCAACCAAATAATAGCCATCCCTAAACCTAGGGTTCAACAAAAGTCTATGCTCCCTATGAAAATCAAGGAATGTAGTATAGAGACTCACTATGGGAGAAGAGGGTGTTGTCGAATAAATTCCTCCACTGGAGGGAGCATCTATCACCATTTGTAAAAGGTGGAATGATAGAGGGAGAAATGTTTGGAAGGGGGAGGTCATGCCTGACTCATGCGAGCAAGGATATGGTGTTATTGGAGGGATGTCGGCTGGAGGGTGGCTACATAGTAGAAGGGAGGTCTTGTCGAAGAAGTAAACACATGGGAAGGAGGTTGGCGACATCATGAGGTAAAGGGGGAGGAGGGAAGTGGTACCATGAGGTGATGGTAAGAGAAAGGGAGAGACAGGTTAGGGTAAGAAAAATATATAAAAAAATAAAAAAGAAAAGAAAAAATAATCATGTTAATAATAATAATAATAATAATTATATTAATAATAATAATAATAAATGTAATAATAATAATAATAGTTTTATTAATTGAATTATAAATAATAATATAATTAATATCATTTTAATAATATTATTATTATTATCTACACAACAATGTTATTATTTTGGGTTTGAACATTTACCTTGTTTTATTTTCATAAAATTTTATTTATTTTAAATTTTGGGAAATTGTATGGTCACTTATGCCAATAGAATAGTTACCAATAACTGTGCAGTGCCCATACACTGGTCCAATACCCATAAAAAATTACAATGTTAAAAAATAAAATTGGGTCTCAAACCCAAGCCTCAACAAATAAAACCAAGATCAAGAAAATAATAAAAAAATAAGAGTATATTAGGACAGGGTGTGACAATTCGCCCCACCATAGACACTTTCTTTCCCCTAAAAAGTCACTTAGCTAAAGGATATTCAAAACTCAAGTCCATTCTAGAACAAAAATTGAGTGTGAAGTCAAGAACCTCAAGGAGACAATGAACTCAACAAGTCACACCCAACCGATCCAAAAGAAACCATAACACATGAGAAAAGGAGAAAACGAGAGGGTTCTTCTCACCACAATGACTCAACTAGCATGGAAATTTAAAACTTAAACACACCACCTTAGGGAGGGGGCCAATGCATGAACTCCCAACCAATCCAACCCAACTTCCATGGAATGAGAAAAACTACCCCCCACTAGGACTAGAATCATTTCACACAATAATCGGACCCCCAATATTATGGGAAGAATCCCAAAAAGAAACTCCAACCAAAACCCAACAATGAACTGGATCCACTTTCCGCCCATCTCACAAAACCCAAACTTCACTACGCAAGCACCACTAAACTGAAACCATCCTATACAGGTTCCAAACACACATAAAAAACATGAATAATTCAGAGAAACCATATTTAGAATATATATAAATTCTTTGGTTGTGATATTGAGTGTTCATCAAGCCATTACAATAAGATATGATCTTAAAACAACAACATGAATAAAATAAGGAAATTTCAAAAAATTACACCCCAAATATGGAAACATAATCAGATCCAAGGTTTTAAAAATCATAGAAACTCTTGACTGTGCACGATATTCACCTCAAGACTTACGGTTGGGGATCTAATGTCCAAAGCATCTCTATCTCTATAGTCTAGCACTAGCATCCCCTAATTAGAACTCCTTCTTCTAATGATGCTTCCTATAGGAAATTCCTCAATGACCTGAATGGCCACATTAAGTGTAGAACATTAGAGGGATGTAAAAATATGGGTTCAAATGCTCATACCACCTATACTGGGGGCACAAAAGAAAGTGGTCTAAAGAATTAGAAGTCATAACCAACAAAAAAATTACATAGAGTCAAGTTCCTCTAGAATGAATGTATTTCTAGATGGGGAACTTTTATAAACGATAGGAAATATTGGATTTACAACCACCTTCACTCTGAAACCCCACTCATAGAAGTGGTTACCATGGACCTTCATCTCCCACTTGACTTTTTGAACACACGTGAGCTCTTCCCTATTCTTCTTCTTCACCATTTTTTATATAATATATCAGATAAAAATGAACATAAACATATCCCACATCATCCGGACTTGAATTGATGCAAGTGAGAACAACTCCCATTTTTTCATATGTGGACCTTCGAATAGATTTAAAATGGAACATACTCTGTAATCATTGGATGTTATCAATACCCTAAAGACACGCTCAACCTATATAATCCACTCCATTGCCTCTCACATAACTTGATCACCATGAATGATATGCAACACTTAAATAGAACTGGAAACTGGGAATTAGTCATTGGTAACATTAGGGACCATTCTCTACGGCATACTATGAACAACATGAGGAACAAAAAACTGATACTGATATCATGCCAAAACACAATTAGAAGAACACCTATAGATGAGAAAAATGACCCATGATCCAAATAAATACTAACATAACCAAAATCCTCTTTTTTAAAAAAACCATTTCTCATTTAAATTCCAAATATTCCATATCCCAGGTCCATTATTAAAATAAAAAACCAATTTCTAAAATTCAAAAATCCATTCTTTAAGGGTCATTTTTTTAAAAATCATTTTTAATAAAAATACTCATCCATGTCATCCTATGAATCATCACATGTGTCTCTATTCACTGACATTCACATCTTCCACAAACAAGTTTAACCACACACAATCTGTTCATCCCCACACACATGTGATCATACATAAATAATAACAATAGGCACATCCATCCTTTCCTCATCAAAACCCAGTCAATTACCAATATTATGACAAAAAAAAATTACAATTTTAGAACATTATTTCCAATTTAAAACCCACTAGGAATAAACCAGTTTCCATTGAAAAATCTATTTTCATTTAAAACTACATAACCAATTTAAAACAACTATAAATAGATAATTTTCATTCCAAAATTGATTCTTTTACCAATTACAGTCACACGAACATGAACCAAATGGAACCAAACTCTTAGTAAAGCACCAGAATGGGAACTAGTAGTTACGCATAACATGGGACATGGTAGTGTGTCATTCCCAATTTAAGCATAAAAAACAAGGTGGAAATAAATCTGTGTACCTAGACTCCACATGGGTCACTACTCCATATGAGATTACAACATGACATTGGATCACCTCTATTATCATCCTTCAATCAAAAATAATAAAAGAAGACTCGAATCCTTGACTGCCCTTGGTAACTCGAGGATCGGGGTGATCAAGAGTTCGTGACACTCTTCTCACACCTACCTCCTGAGTCCCAATAGTCGTAATCTTTATCTACAAGACATCCCAAATATCGAGGATCTCACTATAATACCATTTTATCATGATCCAACCTGGGACAACCCTAAACCGGTCACCTGAACCAGACCATTGTGTGGCCCAAGGGGCATTCTTGATCTCTAGGGGCTGGAAACTAGTGTCAGTCGTCAAAATTAAATAGGAGGGAATGATTTAACAAATAAATGAAAGAAAAATAAATAAATAAAAACTTAACAATGAAAATAAAAACTATAATTGGAGACAAAAAAATTATACATACCTCCATGTGACCCTATGGGTAACTGTCGAACTCAACCCAACACCATACCATGATGACCGAGTCTGAGCAAGAAATAGTTCCCCAATTAAACAAAAAATATAAACCATAATATTGAGTATTAAAACATAGTAGGCATGACCAACCAATCTATTACCATATTCATTACCTTTAAATATAAGATACAATAATATCATGTTTAAAATACAATGTTTAAAATTTTGTTTTAACATATTTTCTTCATAAAAAATCACGGTCCCTTTCCCTTTTTCAATTAAAAACCAAATTCCCTTTTTACGAATCAGACATTGGCATTTTAAAGGTGGTCATGTTTACACATAAAATGGTGGAAGGAAGTGTAAAACATTATCAAAACCATTTCTCATAAACACTTGAAACCATTTTGTCACCTTCTTCATGAAGGAACACTATGTAAGGAAACATGAATGATAAACCTACAACATGGGAAATAAAAAAACACCACACTAGAGGAACCAATCAGAACATGTATCACAATCATCTACTGCAGAATAATATGTACCAGACAACATGGTAGAACCTATGAGATCAAGAATAATCTAGAAATTACTATATAGATTACTCATCCTAAAGGAATTCACTACCCGATGAATTCATAATTCCCATAGGCCTGATCATCTCCCTACCTAGACTGACCTAGGGGGCCAATCCCATAGAAATGATAACAAAATAACCCCATGATATAGCCCACTAGCTAGTGGAAAAACCTAGACTAGTGCACCAATCGTTTATTGATAATTTTCTTATTATGCATGTTTCACATGTTTAGACTAAAAGGGGGTTGAGATAACAATGTCAAACAAGTATCTAGTCATAATAGAATTCATCGCACACAATCAACCCACACAACAAGGTCACCCCTGAGTCACCCTAAGGAAAAAGACCCTCGCCAATAACCCATCTTTAAATAAGGGAAGCCACAAACCAAGGAAACACCAATATTTCATCAATCAAAAATGAATGGATTCATTCCATTGAGGGTTTTTCTGATAAAACCTTTCTATTTAAAGTGCAAACCATGCCACGTAAATCCATCAAATGTTAAATTACATATTAACAAACTGCACACATGCCAATTTAAAAACCGTAAACACACTAATAAACCCATTTAAGAAACCAAAACCATCTTTTATATCTAGAAGAAATTTAAAAAGGCCAAAGGTGAATTTCAAAAAGAACTTGATGTGAAAGAATGAAACCAAGTCATTTATTACAGCACATTACAAGAGGGAAACCACTCCAATTCACTAAATAAAATTTTATCAAAGATTTCTATATCGATAAAATATAAAATCTAGATGTGTAAGGTAAGAAATAATTGTTTCTTAAATTTAAAGGTTTTTGCATAGATATCCTAACATATAGTGGAATCAAACCAAAACCTCAGCCCTTGGTGCTTTCTAACTATGATATTCTACTCCACCACTGTGCATATGCATATTCACATACATATAAGGACACATAGACCTTATGCATACTCCCACCTGGCCATGAATGTGTGTTGGAAATCCTTATATATATTATTATATTCGTATACGCATATCCACTCACCTATGTATACATTTCCATATATATATACACAGGCACACCTAAACCCATACATGCATATTCACTACCACGGATGAATATACACATAATGGGGGAACCAATATATATATATATACTTACCTATGAATATGCAGGTGAGATTCCATAGACCCAGAAAGTCGAAATCACAAAGAAATGACAAATGTATCCTAATTTAAAAAATAGGTATCCATTAACATCACAATACCCAAAAATAATATTAATCCAAACAAATGAAAATATATGTGATTCAGAAACCAACAAAAAATTTCTGAAAGAAAAGTCTAAATACTTATAAAAATAACTAAAACATATTTAAATTATATGACATGTAAAACATTGAAAAATACATTTGAAACCAATTTTAAAAACCACTCAAGGAACCAAACCCAACCATTCTACAAAATTGCAAGAATCTTACCAACATTCTTTTAATAAAATGAAAAGTATTTCCTAAAACATTTGTTTATAGACACTAGACCAAAAAGGCATCCTAGATGCTCATTAATCCAAATTAATAAAAATAATACTATTTTTCCAAAATATTTCAAGGTTATAATATCATAGCAGGGCTTGGTTTCACCTATGAAAACAAAGGTTGTTTTATCAAACATTTTAAAGGTTCCAACACATGGTAATAATAAAATAATCACCCTAAAACCCCATTTTAACAATTTTACCGACACCAAAACAAAAGAATAGGCTAAACAAAAGCACCATGGGGGTACACCTCATGTTTAAAAATTAATAAAAATGTGAAAACACTATTTGGTGTGAAAAAAGAAAGACATAAATAGGAAATCACTTCAAACCCTATTTTTAACAAAATATTATAATTTCAAAACAAGAAAACAAGCTGAACAAATGCATTATGAAGGTCTGTATCATAGTTTAAAATTATTTTAACACATATAACCATCCTTACTCTACTACGGAAAGAGAAATGAATGGAAATACCCACCTCAAAAAAATGGAAATACCTACCTCAAAAATACACGAATGAAAAGAGACTTTCTAAGAAGGGATAACTAATCCCCTTGGATCATCTGCAAGCCCCAGCCATCAATAATCACCCATATATTATCCAAACCTAAACCTAGGGTTCAAGTAAAGACTGGTATTCTTATGAAAATCAAGAAAAGGCACACAGAGACTCACAGGGGGGAGAAGAGGGTGTGGCTGTAGGAAATCCACCGCTTGAGGGAGTGCCGCTTGCCATAGTAAAATGCGACATGAAGGTGGGAGCACCAATCAAAAGAGGGAGGTCATTCAAGACTCACACGAGTAGGGTAGGGGAACCGTCAGAGGTTTTCTGGCTGGAGTTAGATAGCATGACAGTAGGGAGGGTTGGACAGAGAAGTAAATACATGGTATGGAGGGTGGTTGCATTTTTATATAAGGGGGAGGAGGGGAGAATTGTTATGAGGTGAGGGTAAGGGAAAGGGGGCAAGGGGTTATACTAAGAAAAAGATAGATAGTAAATAAAAAAGAAAAGATAACAAATAATCTTCTTAGTAATAGTAATAATAATTATTATTATTATTATAAAACTATTATTAATAATCATAAACATAAATATAATAATAAAATATTTATACATTTCATTTTAATAAATAATAATATTAATAAAAATTTAATAACAATAATATTATTATCTACACAATATTATTATTATTATTATTATGGTTTAAACATTTATCTTGTTTTATTTTCATAAATTTTTATTTTTTTAAATATTAGGAAACTATACAGTCACCTTGGCCATCTTCAAGGTTACTGGTAATCATGCGGTGCTCGTGCACTGGCCCGAAACCATAAAATTTTACAAACATCAAAAATTAAACTTGTTTTCAACCCTAAGTGTCAACCAACAAACCTGAGACTAGGAAAAAAATAAAAAATTAAGAGTTTCTGAAGTATTGGGGTGACAAAGAAGTCCCTCATATAATACCAACTTAGATCAACTTACCATAATATATATATATATATATATATCATCATTTTACATATATATTAATTACATTGTACCATTAAACACATCCTAGCAGATAATGGTTTGGTGTCTTTGTACACTAGATACAAAACCAATAAATAATAAAAATAATCCTCAACTTATCCCACATATATTCTCCACATGGTGTTAACTTCTAGGTTATTCGTACCTAATAATATTCATTATAACTTGAGGAATGAAAACATAATAATGAGTGATCTCAAATTGTTAGTAAGGGTAAATATAAGAGAAAACAATTGAAGATCATAAGTGAGACTAAGGTGATCATGTGTATATGATAACATAATCAGTGTAAATAGATATAACATAAGATAATCATACCCAAGTAAACATAAATCATAATCTATGATTCACATCATAAGCCTTTTGTTATAACAAAATTCATGAATCATGGGACTGTGGAAACAGAAGTCAAAAATTAAGAGCTCTGAAAATATAACATTAGAATAGGAATATGGTACATACATTAGTATATAAAATCATTCCTCATATTTAAGATAAATTCAAATAAATTATTGACATGGTGGGAAAATTATCCTAGTGGATTTGGTTCACACCCTATTTCTATAAACATAGTGGACTATGTCCAATATTGGATTAGTATTAATCAATCACATGAGATAGAAAACATTACCAAATGAATTGGATTTCAATATAATTATGATCCCACCCATCATATAATTAAAAAAATACAAATATGTGTGACAGGAAAATTAAAACATTCAAAATCCATTCGTAGTTTAATTAACATGTGTGAAAGAAACATGCTTCAGGAAAAGTTATAGAATACATTGTCATAAAACCACTACAGTTAAAAATGTGGATATTATACTTGGAGAATATTCCCAGGGAATCTTAAGAAAAATAAGTGAATACTGAAAATTATGAAAAACACTTTTATTTTAGAATGATAATATTACTTTGTAAATGAAGAATAAATATCGTTTACTTTTGAAAAAATTTATATTTGAATAAAATAATTAATTAAACAATGCGAATAAAAATAAATTTTTACAATCTAAGAAAAAATGGAGAGCGATATTTCAAAATAAAGATAAATAATTTTTTCTAAAAATGAATTCTGGTGAAAAATATTGAAAAATTATTATTTACAAACTTTTTTGAAAAATGTCAATAGAAAATAAAATATTCAAGAAATTTTAAAAACTAATTTCTTTAATTATTTTTTAAATTATGGAAAATAATAAATTTGTATATATGTACATTTATGATAAAATAAATAATATGAACATGTTGGATAAATTTTTGTGATGGAGAAGAATATATAAAGTCAGTTCCACTTACAAAAATCCTTTTAGTAGATTATTAATCAAAAGTAAATTTAAATTTTAGGAATTGTTATAAAAATAAAGAAACCTAGAGGAGAATAAAATATTTTTGTTTTCATATATAAATAACAAGTAAATATTCCCCTTAAAAATTTAATAAAAACAACAAAAATATCAATGTTTTATTTGAAAATAAACTTTTATATTGGATTTGGAATTGGTTGGAAGTGTTATAACATTATGTATAAAAATCATAGGTTAATTATTAATATAAATAAGAAACGTATTCATATTTGTTTACTTATTTCCATATATTTATATTTTTTTGTTACACATATATTACTTTCCTATACTTAAAATTAATATTTTGTTGTAGTTTTCCCATTTTGTAATGAATGAATTGATTTATCAGTTCTTGTTCGTTTTCCATGTATACGTGTTAATAACCTCTATAATGTTCGTGATGATTTTTAATATGTTTTTGAAATGGTTTTTGAGTCATGTGGTTATTTCATGGAACATGTGATGAGTTTTATCATAGAAAACTTAAAATTTTCATTTTTTTTGTGAATTTTGATACAATAAAAATTATTGATTTTATTAATGAATATAATTATATATTTTACCTTTTTAATTTTTTAAAGAAAATATTAATTTCATCGTTATAATAATTTATTACTAGTATTTATTATTACTTATTCATTTATTATGTGAACAAAAAAACATCACTCATATAGGAATTAAAACAAAACAATATAAGAACATTTTATAAAGACTCAATGAGTATCAACATGTTATTATATAGTAAAAAATAACACTTTTAAAAAACATTAATGAATTTAGTAAAATTTTATTAATATGAGAAATCATATTCTTGTTGTTTTGGATGAATAATATATAATAAAATGATTAAGGATAAGAGAACACTTATATTTAATAGTTATATCTCATTTTTGAGAGCCTCCTGGAAATGTGGGGTCGAATAGTTTTTATTATGACCAGGGATTCCCAAACATGAGAGTGGACTTTTAGGATGCTAATTTTGGTAGGTATTCAAAACAAATTAGAAAGAATATTGTGGGTTGAGGGGGTATACGATGGGTAAATTTATAAGTGATGATGAGTTCCATTTTAACAAATATCCATTACATACAATTTATGGTTTCCATTTTAAAGTTTAAAATTGGTAACAAATTAATTAATAATAGATAAGGTATGATTTTAGGTCTATAATTCACACATACATCTATTTATAGATATGTTTGTTTGATATTTTAAGACATTACCCCTCACTCAGACCATTTTATCAAATTTCACCCATTTCATTGATGACTAAATTTTACCTTGATAACATATTTCCATGCATAAAATATAAATTCACCTTGTTACCTAATTAGGAAATCATTATTCAAAACATTAAAGAGTTTTTCTGGATTCAATTTATAAATTCTATAGATATTAATTATAAAATAATAAATATATAACACCTAAAAATAGTATTTAGAAAAATGTATTTATATAGAAAAAATAAAGTTATTCTTATTCCGTAAAAAATAAAAAACATTTTATGAATTACAATTTAATTGATTATTTATTTACTAAATATGATTCATTAAAATAATTCCTTTACAATAATCAAATTAATTATTAAAATAATAATACTCAAAATAATAGATATTATTTCTTTCAAAATTATCCCTTTGGAATTTAATCATCTCCAAATAATTTTCATTTATCCCCACAATTTTATAAATCCATTAATATTATAATTTTTATTTAAAAAATAAATTCATTATTTAAAATTAATATATATTGAAGAAAAATACTTATTTTAATAATAAAATAATTTTTATTGTTATTTCATTCCAAAATTATTTATTAAATGATGAATGTATTCTTTTTAATTTTCGACTACAAATTACACAACATCAATGCACCTATTAGATAAGATTATATCCAATGATAATATATCAAACAAATATATATATATTCAATGGCTATATTTCCAATGAACATATTTCCAATGGACATATGTATAATGATCATATATATAATGGTAATTTTAAATTCATATATATAGTAATAAATTCTTAACTAAAATTCATTCATCTTGTTCATTTAATACATTCTCATAATTTCTTACAATGCCATAATTAGTGTTATGATCATCAATGAAAAAAGTGATTATAGGGATATAAAGTTCATGACCACTTTATTTATTTTTGATTTTATTCTTATTTTAGTTCTCTTAATGATATTTTATATTGAGTAGTCATAACATATTAATGATTAATTTGCAATGATATATTTTATCCTGATAATACTTGACATGGTTTTTTTAACATAGTGTTTCATGTATTATAAGCTACCAAACACATTTGATTGAAAAATACATATTAATATAATAGTTTGTTACACATTACAAATAAAATTGTTCATTAAATTGAATATTAGGGAGTGGGACCATAATATCCAAGCTATGAATAAAAAATTTACTTAAATAACATTCAAAGTTTTGTGATTTTCTATCTTTTTAAAATATTTGATACTATTTGACATTTTTCACATTCTTGAGAATAATTCCTTGCATCTATGAAAAGTTAGACCAATAAAAATCAAAATTTAATACCATATTTCTTTCATTATCACCTCCATATGTCTTCCAAATGTAAAACTATGATAGTGATATAGAATTGATACCATCGCTTCATTAGAAAAAATTAATTATAATAATTTTATCATATACATTTCATAAAATATTGTATTCTTAAAATAAATTATTGTTTGATTAAGTAATGAAATTCTTAATTTGGTTTCATAAAATATAATTAAAAATAATTATCATTCTAATTATAGTATCCTGATCTGCATACCATGATAGATAATTTTATTGAATATTAAGGATTTTAAAATCAAAACTACACTATAATATTGTAAAAATTAAAGTGTTTAGTTCATTACATATGAGGTATGTGAACTAAAGAGAATATATTGAAACCATTATTTCTAAAAACATGAAGGATAAAATAGTTTAAAAGTAATACCTGACAAATTATTATTGGTTATTCACCCCATATAGCCAATATATAATTTAGATCTGAGTCATTTGAAAGCATATAAACCATTAATACAATATGATTAAATTTATACATCTCTATAACATATAAAATATCCAGAATTTTATTCTCAATGGAAGTATAGTTAAACTGGACTTAATTAAAAATCTTTCACACATAGTAAATAACATTCGTTTTTTTCATAATTTTAACAAAAATAGTAAATTTATATACACCACACATAATTTAAAAAGGTAATATCAAATTTGGTATATTGATGATAAATGTAAAAAGATATCATTCCTTTGATTTATAAAATATTTCATGCACCGATTGTTAAAATTAAATTAAATTTTCATATATAGAAATTAATTATTGATTCTTGAAAATTTTGAAATATCTTATATAAAAAGTTGTAAAACATAGTCTTTTCTTTAATATTTATCACTAAATTCACTAAAAGTGATTGTGTAAAAGTGGGAATGAATTTAAATTTTTTTATCCATAAAAATCACATTCATTGGACTTCTATGGCCCGAAAAAATAAATTACATGACCAAAAAAATAAAAAAATTATCACACTATGACTTGATGATTTTTTTAACAAATTTACTTTTGTCAACAACATGCATTTGAGAAAATATAGATTTTTAATGAAGCACAGAAAACTATTCTTATTATTATTTAAACATGAGAATTATTACTTAATATTTAAAAAATATATAATTATTATGAATATTACAATTTTAAATATTCAGAATAATTTTTTTATCTTAATAAATAATATTGATTAAAATAAACATAATTTTCGGTAAATTCTTTATATGTTTGGAAAATACATTTTCCCCAAAAAAAACATTCTATATATTTTTATGAAAAATAATAAAATTAATTATTGAAACTCATAGAATATGAATTTTATATAATTAAATTAAATTTTTAAATCAATATTTTTGTATTATCTATAGTTGTATTTTTTTTATTTTTCTGAAATGATTAATTTTTCAATGAATAGTGAAAAGTATTAGTTTTTAATCAAAAAAAAATTTTATTTAAAGAATTTATAAGGTTTTTTTAAAAAAGAATAAAATAAAAATTAATTCAATTATATACAAATTAATTGCATTTAGTTCTGGGTAATAATTTTCATAATAAATTTTATATAAAAACGTTTTAAATATTTGGACATTTTCACTTTGGAAAACTACATTTTCATTGTATATACAGGTATAAATTTAAATAAATTTCTACAACTTATTTGAGTTGAATTTTTAAAAATGAATTAAATAAGTGGAAATAGGGTAATTTATATTATCAAATACGGTCAATGTAATTTTTTACAATATTTAATAGTACAAAATGTAAAAAATATTTACCATGGTTAAGGTAAAAAGGGGTTTATCAGGTGTTAAACTACAAATGTTATCGATAAAATGTTTAAAAAATTGTACAACACCCATTTTATGGACATTTTTAGACCTTATAACCTCTAAGGTTTTATAATGAGCCATCTTGGAGTCTTCTTTCATGTCAAAAATGTTGGTAAACCATTTTCTTTCCAAAAATTACAAGTGTGTCAGTCACCTCACTTATAAAAATCCATCCCTATCATCTCCTCTTAAAACATAAAAAATTATTTTCATCATCAAATACCTACCCAAATATATTCCTTATATCCCTCCTCACATACTATAAGAGTTTCTTGGATCATTAATCCAATCCTGGAAGTCATTATGTTAAACCAAAAGTGGTTGGCTCAAGAAAAGGAAATGTTTTTAACTATGTATTTTTTAACATCATATTATAACTCATTAAAATATTATTAAATTATTAAAATATAAATAATATTTTCTCCCATATAATTATATTTTATTATGTTAATTTCATAAACAATATCCATCTCCACCTCCATCAAATGGGATATAAAATCATTTTTCATGTGTATTGTTGACTACTGCCTTACGAACCAATGTTATTCATTTTCGATCACTACCTATAGTGGTTGTATAAAATGATTAATTAAATATTTATATGTTGTATATAATATATTATTATACTTATGTAATTATTATATCACATATACCTTGTTACTTATCATTATATGGGAATACAATAACATTGCTTGTGTGTATGGCGAGCATTCACCTCACGAAGTAATTTAATTAATTCATGCTTTTCATAGAATGAAATAAGGATTTTTTTTATTAAAATATGTGATATATAATAAATAAAATTTATTAAATAATATTTATATACTATATACCTTTCTTTTTCATCAGTTGTTGAGAAAATGAAAAAAAACATTCATGTGTGCATACGACCTACTATCTCCGTGAACAGTGTATTTCAGGTTTTATCTCTAAATTGTATATATTATATATAAACAATATATATTATATTTATATCATAGTTAAAAAATATATATTATGTATATATGATCAAATTTAGTGTAACAAAAATAAATCATCAAAACATGTGTGAAAAATAATGCGGTTCTTACCAAAAACAAATTTTTTTACAACGAATTGTAAATAAAAGGGAAAATAAAGCTTATAAGTGTATGATATGATATATTTTAATATCATAAAATAATATATTTATAATATATTTATATTTAATATATATTAATAAAGAATTATTTCAAGGAAAAAGGAACTCAAGGTAATTGTATTTTTCTCCCACATTTATTTCACATGTTTCTTTTATGTGGTGCATATAATTACCGTGAATTTATTTTATGGTTATTCTACTAAAAATTATGGTCATTTAAATATTTATTTCAATATATAATTTTATTGGGTTTTATGGATCTAAATTTACCAATGTGGAAAGGGATTTATGTCAAAATGTTCCTTCATTGAGACATATGTTTCGTTATGAACCTATCTTCTTTTGTGAGGTGTATATACATCCCTATTTTCATGTATTGTAATGAATCTCATTTTGTTCATGATATTTAATGTTTCATTTTATATTATTCATTAAATATTCATTCAATTAAATGTTATTAACATGGTAATTTTTTTATTATATAATCTTATCAGATATAAGGGTTATTTATGTTTATGATTTTGATGATGATATATTATGATCCATCATGGATGAAACTCTTTCATTTTGTTATACTATATTTATGGCATTATATTTAATATTTCCCTTCATTATTCCCCATTATGTACCCATGACTGTAAAATATTTTTCTTGGGTAAAAATTAAATTTATTTCTCTCTTCAGTTAAAAATATTTTTCCTTTCATATAACTTTTTATTGAAAATATGTTTTATAGAATATTTTTCAATTCTACAATGATTTTTTAAGGATATTGTTAAAAAAATAAATGTAATATCCTTTTCATTTTCCAAACAAGGTTCTTTTGAACTTTACCAAAAATGTGATAGGAATCTTAGTTTTAACATGTCTGGCATGAATGAAATTCTCTAGAGTCAGGACCACATGATATTTTAAAGAAACATTTTTATGAATAAAATATTATTTCCAAAGAAAATAATTTCCAAAAATATTTTATAAATTATTAGTTTTAAAATTTTATTTTCATAGAAAGGTAATTTTCCTCAAGAAAGGTTCTATTATATTTTTTAAACTAATTTAACAACTATGATGACATCTTTTGATATGAAATATCCTTTACAATGGATATAATCCAAGGATACCATTATTATTATTTCGTTAAATTGTTTCAATTTATGAGGAAAATATTTCTATGAAATGTGTTTCTTCTTCTATGGTTTAGACCATGATAAAATAATTATGAACCCCACTTCTTTTCCCATGGGTTATTCTTTGACTAATGATCAAATGATTATGAAACCTATTTTTCATAATGTTATTATATGCCTAAATTTTAATGAAACCCATTTATTGTCATGGGTTCTGATTGTATGAGTGTTTTATGATCTTGTCGTATACATATGTATGATTTTAATTATGTGATTCTAGATAAGTTATAAACAAGGATAGTGGTAACATTATAACCAAGTCGGATAGGACCTATGCCTCCCACCAATGAATTAGGTGAATATGGATATATAATTTGACAAATATTTCTGGATTTTGGATTGAACCCAGTTATGTAAGGGAATCTATTCACTATTATAGTCTTGGGAATGAACCATTTCTACTATGATGGTTTGGGGAGTTAACCTATTCAGTTATGATAGATTATTCAATTAGCATTGAACTAATATGGAAATGATTTTATATTCTTATGAGTACGCTAAAAATATATGCATAATAATAATTTTATGTTCTCATAGGAAATTTCATTCTTTCCATTATTATTCATTTCTTATAAGTGTCCAAGATTTATTCTATGACTCATGTTAAAAATCGATGATATTCAAGTATGGTTTTAAAATTTTATCCGCTTATTCTCAAACCCTTATGATCATGATGTGTTTATATATACTTTGTTTAACCAAACATAGCATCTGATCTTTCCATTTCTTATGATTCCTTTTACTTTGTTATGATGAATTTTATTACGTATGATATGTCAATGAAGGGTGTTAGCTATGAAGAACATAGGTGTAGATGATATAGCTCACTTACCCACCAATTGTTTATGTTTCCAAGTTTCCAAACTATCTAGACCACAATTATTATGGCATGAATCACTATATTATGTAATGAATATTCATATTTTAAGATGTATTATTTTTTATGAGATTTTTGTAACATTATAGTTCGTATTATCACAAGGTAAACTTTAGAAACTTTTATGAGAAAACATTACTGAGATCCTAAAGTATTTGTCAAAGGATCATTCTATGGGTGATTCATTGTATAGAAAAATGTCCTAGAATTTTTTTATAGGATAGAGAGAATGATTTTCATGTAATTATATCCTTGTATGGATACTAAAATTTAATTTGGATCTCGAATAGAGGTAACTTCAGTTTATAAAATTGAAAAGGGTTCATTTAGCTGGACTCAATCATCTCCTGGTGCCTAATAATGTGCCTTGCTTCACAAATGGTGTAAGAATCCAAGGGTATATTCAATGAAAATGAAAAAAAAAATATTTATAAACCATCATGAAGTATACGATGACATGATAATTATTAATTAACTATAAAAATATATGGTGTAATATACCAATAAAAATATTTCATGATTTAGAAATCCTATAAGAAATTTATTAGGATTTTGTGATTCCCCTCAACGATTATTTTTTCTTAACCTATATTATTTTTAGAAAATAGATAAAACGTGAATGAACCTTGTTAATGCTAAGTGTAACGAACAAATAAATTATTTTCCTCCTGAGAATCCAAAATATAAAGGATCTAGAATAAAAAATCTTGTTTCTATGCTCAAACAACTTTCTCAACCCAATACTCATGCTGAAAATCCAAATCATAAAAAAGTGAATATTTTTCTATTAGGTCCTTAATGAAGAAAAATATTACTTCATTCATTGTATTTTTCAATTTATTGGTTTATAAAAATGGTTTAGTATAACTAAAAATATATTTTCCATTCTAAAATGTTTGGAACAAGAAGAAAACATTTTTATTTCTATCATTTTGAAGGAAAAGCAAATCAAAAGTGTGATATCATCAAGAATACAAGTGAAAATGATGAAATTGGATTTATAGAGTGGGATGAGTTTAAGTGTTTATTTTTTAATAAGTAATTCACTCATATTGTTCATAAAAAATGATGAGAAATTCATTGAGCTAAATTAGTAGGATAGTGAATCTATTGGTACATATAAGTGAAATTTTATAATACATGTGATATATGATTATGTCATTATCATCTAACCCAAATGTAAGGTTGATTGATTCTTCATTATCTTGAAAACAATACCTCATAGAGAATTATCCATATGAGACTTAAGTAAGTATGAATAAATCATTCAATTTTATCACATGGTGGAAACATTGATCTGAGTTAACAATCAATCTCATTATTTTGATAAGAAAACCAAAATAGAATTAAATAGAAAAAGTAACTCATTCATAGTTCCAAAACTATTTTGATGACCCCTAAAAAATGGTCGTGATTTTGTTATAGGATTTAAAAAAGTTACTCTTGGAGAACCTTGATAAGGTAATCACTCATCCAAGTGTCCCACCAATGGGTACACCTATTTATTTTGTTAAAAATAAAGATAGATTGATGTTGATCTAAATTGATTATCTGTATTTGAACAAGATCATGATCAAGAACAAGTATCTGTTACCCCCTATTGATGACCTATTTGATTAATTTTTTAGCACTCAACACTTTTACAATATTGAAATTCATTCCAGATATCCCCCATTTAGGATCAAGATAGTGGATATTCCCAAGACATCATTCCATGTAATTTATGGACTCTGTAATTATATAGTGATGTCATTCAGTCATACTAATTCCCCCACAATATTCATGGATTTAATGAATATAGTCATTGTATATGATGTTAATTAGATATTGGAAGTCTTTATAGATGGTATTCTTATACATTAAAAGAGAAATAAATATCATGAAGATAGATTTAGAATTTTTCTATAAACCCTAATTAAAGGGTAACTATATTATAAATTTTAAAAATTGTGATTTCATACTATTAAATGTTTCATTTTTCAGTCATATAATCTCAACATAGGTTAGATCTATTTATCTATCAGTGATAGAGTATATTGAATGTTTTCCTAGACAAAACACAGTGATTGAGATCAATATTTTTCATAGTTTTGATGGATATTATCAACAATTTTTGGAACATTTCTCATTAATAACTAATACACTCACTATGTTAACTATTAAGGGAGCCATGTTCATTTAGATAGACGAATTTCATGATAATTTCAAGAAACTAAAGATAATATTAGTCATCACACATATATTTACATTACTCAATAGTGGAGAAGGGTTTGATTTCTATTATGATGCATCCAAGATGGAATTTGGATAAGTTATTATCCAGAATAACATGGTTATAGTTTAAACCTCATTAAAAATGAATGATCATGAGAAAAATTACTGAAATAATTATTTCGAGTTAGTTATAGTATTTTTGGAATTAAAGAAATGGAATAATTATCATTGTGGATAAAAGTGTGATATATATACTAATAAAAAAATTAATATTTATATTCACATATAATGAGTTAATATGATATGAAGAATATGGTTTGAGATAATTAAGGATAATGACTGCTTAATACATTACCACCCTAGGAAAGTGAACAAGTTGGATGATGATTTGATTCAAAAAGATCATGCTATCTTATTCATAATGAGGATAAAGAAAAGATATAATATTTCTGGATTCGAAATGGTTGGATCTGTAAATATTAAATGAACTAGAGGAAAATTATCATTATCAATTGAATGTTCCACCATATATCCAAGTGATGAATAAATAATCACATAAGGAATATGTAGAGATGAAAAAGATGGTTATAAGTGTTCCTAATTTTAACAATGATCTTGATGGAATGATATGTTTTCGGAACCATGTATGTGTTCTATATATCCCGTATTTGATGAAGGAGTTATTAGCGTAAACTCGTAGTTCATCATTATCTATTCATCCTAAAAGTATAAAGATTAATAGTTATTTGAAAGTGTATTTCTATTAGGATATCATGAAAAGATATATCTTAGTTTTGGTATCTTGATTCTTGGAATATAAGTAATAAAATGTAGAGAGTAAAAATTCAAAGGGGTTGTTTCATCTGTTACCCATACCATAAAGGAAATGGGAAAACATCACCATGGATTTTTTTATTTGTACTCTCCAAAACATTTAAAGGGAATAATGATACACTATATGGGTTGTTGATTGTCACCTTAAAAAATTATACACTTCATAACAATCAGAGAATACTTCTCTATGGATTATATTTCCATGATATAAATTAATGGTGTGTTATGGTTTTAGGGAGTACCATATTCTATTATTTCTAATCATGATCTAAGGATTACCTCAATGTTTTGGAAAAGCCTTAAACAAGACCTTGATACATATATCAATTTCATCACTATATATCATAGATAGAAAAATTTTCTATTTTAGTGAATAATTAAAACCCTATAAGATATGCTCTTATCTTATCAATGGATTTCAAATGTTTTTTTATAAAAAAACCCTCCTCTATTTCAGTTTTCATAAAATAATAGATTTCACTCAAGCATTAAGATAGATCCATATGAATCCTTATATTAAATGTTTTGAATATCTCTAATGTGATTGAATGAAATTGGATTAAGAGTTATATAGGGACTTATAATAGATAAAAAATTGAAGATAAGGCTAAATCCATTCAACAACACGTAAGGGTAGCATGAAGTCTGTAGAAAATTGTTTCTGAAGATTACATATGTGATTTTGAATTCAAAGTTGGTGATATGGTTTTATATGAATTTATCCATGGAAAAGGTAATTATTATTTTTAATTAAAGGAGTCATAATCCCCAATTTATATCGATCTATTTGAAATTATTGATCATACTGAGGTGGTAGCCTATAAGTTGGAACTTCCACCAAACCTATCTCAATTTCCTGATGTGTTCCATATATATCTCATATGAAAGTACATACATGATCCTTCACAAGTACTTGAATCACATGTAATACTTTGAGAGGATTATATTTATAATTATAAACAACCAATATAGATTTAGGATTTAACAGATTATTTTTTATAAAACAAGACCACTATCCTTGTCAATGTTTGGTATCAAAACCACTAGTTTAAATAAGCTACATGGTAATGTGAGGATATTATGAGGTAGAAGTATCACCATCAATTTTTATCATATTGATGAAATTTTGTGGGATAAATTAATTTTTAGGAGGATATTATGTAACATCCAATGTTTTTATAAATTTTTTAATATATTTAATTTATTCGATAGATTTCATTACGCACCACAAAGAGTTTTAATGAACCAAAACCAACCATTAATATTATTGTTTAAAAAAGACCATTATTACTGAGTCCATAGGCATAGGGTAATTTAAATGAATAGATTAATTTTAGATAATAATTAAAATGGTTTTATATAAATAAAACATATTGATTAAAAGGTATGTAATTTTTTTAATGTATTTAGATGTTTCAAGAATAATTTTTTCTTATAAAATGTTTTTTATTTATTTTTTTAATTAATAATAAAATTGTTTTTTAATATTCTATAAAATTAATATTAAAAATTAAACTTCATTTTTGAAATTACCAAACCAAAATTTTGTTGGGGTGATTTTTTGTGAATTTTCTAAAAAGAATATTTTTTCTGAATATTCAAACTACCAGTTGGTATTGAAAACATCCTTCATTTAAATAATTTATAATATTCATTTTTGTTTAAAATGGTTAAATATTAATATTATTTAAATTATATTTATATTACTAAAAAAATTCCAGGTTAATTGGTTTTATATTTTATTTTTATATAAATACTTTTAAAACATTTGAATATTTTTTCTTTGGAAATCCACTTTCTCATAATGTATACAAGATTACTTTTAAATTATATTAAGTGACTAATGTGAATTTGGAAAAATTGATTCCATATTTATAATAGGAATAATTTATGTACCCTTATAATTTCAAATTAATTTCTCACCATAATGAAAAATAAAAACAGTAGAAATTATTTAACGCGATTAAGGTAAAAAAGGTTTACGAGGCTATAAAACTAAACACATAAAGCTTAAAAATGGACCAAAACGTCTAAAAACCAATTTTATGGATATATTTAAACCAAAAAACCTCAAATTTTTAATAATTATTATTTTTTATCCTTTTTCTTGTAGAAAATATGTTGACACCAATTTCAATCAAAAAATTAAAAATGATCCACTCACCTCACATATAAGAGGCCACCCCATCTCCTCTCATATTCACACTTCCAAAACCATTTCGTTAATCAAATAACTAACCCAATATCACCCTTACATACTTTCAATCATCTTATAGGACTTCTGGTATCATAAATTATATCTTTTAATTATTTATTTTAAACCTAAATAGGTTGTCTGAAAAAGTGGTAATGTTTTTTACAATGTTTTTTTGTTTTAATTTTTCTTATAACTCATTAAAATATTCTTAAATTAAATATATATAATATAAATAGTATATATCATATAAATATATGATGTTATGATAATTTAATAACTTATATCTATCTCCACCTTCATCAAATGGGATATGAAATCATAATTTGGGTGTATAGAGTGTCATCACCTCATAGCACAATGTTATTCGTTTTCAATCACAACCTCTCACGAGTTGATATAATGATGGATTATTATTTATATATATATATATGAAATTATTGTTCTTATTTAATTATTATACCACATATATCTTCTTATATTCCATTCTGTGGTAATACGATAACATCTCGTGTGTGTACGGTAGACTACCAACACGCTAAACAATGAGATTCTTTCACAATTTACATAGATGATAATAATGATGGGTTTAATGAAAATATGTGATATATATGAATTTTAAATTATTCTACAATTTTAATATATTATATACCTTTATTTCCCATCAACCATTGATAAAAGGGAAATAGTTTTCATGTGTATGTACGACATACCGTTTCCATAAACAGTGTTTTTTATTTACTATATATAACTATTATGGATTAGTATAAATAAATATATTAAGAATATATATGATATTTTTATCATGGTTAATATTTTTTAGATCATTTAACCATTAAAAAGTAAAGAGGATTAAAAATAATAAAGCAAAACATTCTTGAAAACGAAATTGTTATCACCAGAAATGTAATTTTAACAAGGAATTTTTAATAAAAGGGTATTAAAAGGCAATAAGTTCATCAAATATGATTTTATATATATTAATATGATAATTTAATATACTTAAAATAAATTAATATGTATTATTTATTATTCTAGCTAGCTTACAATGAAAGAGAAACTCAATGTAATGGTTTTTTGTCTCACTTTTATTTTGTTTGAGATACATACCATATTAACAATGTCTTTCCTTTATGTGGTGTATATAACGTCCATGAATTTTTATTATGATAAATTTACAGTAAATTATTCAGAGTTAAATATAAATTTTATTAACTATCTTTCATGTGGTTTTGGTTTAAAATCTACCAATACAGTATGGAATTTTTGACTCAATTTTCCTTCTATGAGGCATATGTTGTGCTATGGACATATCTTCTTTTATGAGGGGTATATAAAGACCCTTTTTATTTTATTTCATGAATATAATTATACTAATGATATTTATATTTTTATTTCATGTTATTATTTAATTGGTCTTACAATTCAATGTTACCAAATGGGAAGGGTAATATGATACAATATCACTATTGGTCTGGATTTTTTCGTTTATGATTCCAAAGATGAAATATTATGATCCATATCTCAATAAATTGATAAATATTATTCTATAATGGTTATTTAATGAGAATATATTTTTTCTATTAAATTTTCCTTTCTTTATATATTATTAAGTTAAAATGTATGTTTTTAATAAAATTTTATTTTATTTCTCTCTTTAGTTGAAAATAATTTTTTTATATCCATATTTTTTATAAAAAACATCCAAGAATGATTCTAAAAATATTAAATAAATATTAAAATAAATTTTTATTATTGTTTTAATTTTTAAAAAAATGATTCAAAATGAATATTCTTTTCATTTTCCAAACATGTCTCATTTTTATTTTTCTAAAAATATAGAGCGAATCATTGTTTTAACATGCAAGGCATGGACAAAATTTCTCACTACAATGAACACCCAATTTTTTAATGATTCCTTTTTAGTTTTAAATTTTTATTTATAATATAGTTTACTTAAATAATATTATATGAATTTTTACTTTTTAAATGTGATTTTTAAATTAATTGTATTTTCCTCAAGAAACGATCCAATTGATCTTTCAAAATAATTTTATATCTAAGATAAAATACATTGATGTATAATATGAGATAATGATGATATAATACTAAGATATCATTATTATAATTTCTTTGAATGGTTTTTTATGGTGATAATATTTTTATTAAACCCACTTCTTTTTATATAGTTTATACCATAATAATCTTATTTTAAAACTTGTTTATTTTTGCATGGACTACGCTTTTATGGATTGAGGAAATGATTATGAACCCTGTTTATTTCTTATATGTTGTGTAATGATGAAATTTAAATGATACCAATTTCATTTTACAGGTCCTAGTATGATGAATGTTTTATGATCATGTGCCAGACATATGTAGCATTTTCATAATGTAACGGTGTTGACGTTATAACTAACAAAAATGGTAACATTATAACCAATGATGGTGGTTATGTTATTACCATGAATGGTGTGAAGTATATATCCCTCCAATTTATTTGATAAATATTGATATCTCATTAGATAAATTAGAATGTAATGGAGTGTGAAACTAGTTCAGTAAGGGACTCTTCCCACTGTGATTGTTTTAGGAGTGAACCTTAACTACTACGATGGTTTAGGGAGTGAACCAATTAATCTATTATAGTATTAAAAATGATTCATAAACTAATGAATAAATTAGTTTCTATGATTATTAGTATGATACTATGGAATATCATGAGACTAAACATTACCTAGTGCATAGGAGCACTGTATAATTATATGCACACCCATCACTTTTATTTAATTCTCATACTTAAGTCTACCATATAGATCATACAACCTAGATTCATTCATCATAATATTTTATTACACAATTACGTGTTTTGGAATAAGTACATATAATTCCAATATGAAATAATTATAAGTATATAATGCTTAACACCCTTGATATGAAATTGGTATGGTATTCACTACACAACTCTTTTGGCATGGATAATCGTGGGGAATTTTTTAGAGAAAAATGACATCACATAAAAAAAATGAGATGATGTGAGAGAAATTATTTTCTCACCATTCTAACATAATCATGGAAGTAATAGTTTCATGTAACTTAATACCATATCTTTAGTAATTGGAAATGGATGTTATAATATAATAAAGAAACTTTAATAAAGATTAGAAGGTGAGGATTCCTTGCTTGAGTTTGTGATACAAAATGTTTGGAAGGAGCTTCATGAGAGATTGGGAGAACCTTATGAGGACTATAGTGAGGGGATGGAATAGTATAGACATGCTACAAGGATTTATAATGAATAGAAATGGGATCTTGCGTGGTTTTATATAGGAAAAGAGTGAAGAATTGTTTATCCTTTCTCAAACATATTTTGTTGACTCTATATAAAAAATAACCAAAACCATAATCCTTAAAATATTTTTTTCCCATTGGTACTTATAAATTAGAGTTTTTTTAATTATTTTATAAATCCATTATCTAAACATAATAAAATAATACCCATGATTATGTGGAAGTGAGTCATACACATAAAATAAATGATTTTAAAACCTTAAAATATATTAACGGTTTTATAGGATTCATAATAGATTTATAAAATTAAAAAGATATATATAAAATGAAATTATTTTGAATGAAAAATATATATTTGGTCCTGTAAGCCCTTTATGTTATTTATTATATCAATTTTTTATCATTATGTTGTGAGAATATATATGTTATATTTATACGAGATTTAATTTTTCACCAAAAATTCAAGTCTATGAAAATTATTAAAAAGTCACCATTAGATAATTTAGATATTCTGATTCAAAAAATAATAATTATTTTATCTAAATAATTTTATAAATATGTTATTTTTATACTTTTAAAATAATGAACAACATTTATTGAAAATGATCGGGTTTTTTACAGTAATATTTTTCAAACCCTTATAAAAATTACATATGACTTCATACAAATTAAAATATCATTTATATTTATTAATAATTTTTTATTAAAATAGTATTTATTTCAATAATATTTTAATTAATCAATATAGATAACTTAATTGAATTTGAATATTACCAAAAAAATATTATTATTTTTTACTGTATCGAAAAAATCATTTATGAAATAAAAATAATATGATGAAAATATATAAACTATTTTTCACAAAATAATTTAAATAATAATATTGTTAGGGTATTGAAACATATCCCATGAATACACCAGTGAATGCCTTCAAAGTTAGGTGCGAAGTAGAGAGACTTTCATGGTGTGGTTTGAAGATAATGGTTTTGGTTATGGTCTCAATGAGCTTGAACTTCTCCCATAAATGGTTTCTCTAATGCCTATGTTGTTGGATATCAACATGGTCTTGTTCAAGTGAAAATATCAGTGATTATATCTCCCTCAAATTCTCTAATAAATGGATTTCATAGAGTATGATCATACCATTTGAGACCATCACATCCTTTGTTTATGTCAATTGGATTTATTAAATCCCTATATTTATAGTAAATACAAGATCATTTCTCAAAAGATATATTATCAATTGTAAATATTCTTAATAGTCGTATAAATCCTATAGGATATAATTAATCCGAATAAGTTCATGGGGTTTTTATAACCATAATTTATAATAATACAGTTATATAAATCCTAAGGGGTATTTTATTTATAACTTTAATTGTCATTAAAATATTCGCCCTTAAGAAATTTCACCCTAAAAATATTAATTTCCCTCACTAAAAAATATGAGGGTAGCTCTATTTCATCACCTCCTATATTTCCTAACTCATTTCATCAAACATGAGATTTCTGCATATTACTTTTACAAGGTGCATTGCCTTATTTCATCGATCTTTTTCTCTGTGATCTAAGATCTTAATCAGATGTTCCCTATAGGAAAGGTCATTCTATAATGAAAAAACCTCTTTATTTAGTATATGTGGGTGTTCTACTATGTACATTCTTAAGAGGGATACATGGAATACATCTTGTACTTACGATAGGTTAGGTGGGAGTGGATGTTAGAAAGCCACTACTCTGATGAGATCAAGGATATCAAAGAGGATTATGTATCATGGATGAAGATTTCCATTATTTACAAATATCATCATTTGCATCCATTGAGATATATATAGAGGAAAAACATGTCTCCAACATAAAACTCTTGGCCTCTTCGATGATAATCAGCATAGTTATTCTATCCACTTTGAGCAGCCTCAACGTGCCACTAAATTGTCATGAAATTTTCCACTATTTCCTTCACTATTTCAGGACCAGATAATTTTTATTCCACAACTTCATCCCATCATGTAGGTGTTATGCACCTCTTCTTTAAATGGGCTTTATAGGGATCCATTTGGATGTGAGATTGGAAATGGTTATTATATGATACCTCAATAAGGGATATATGTTAGTTACATCCTTATTTAAAGTCTATAAAACATGATCTCAAAAGACTTCTAATGTTTGAATATTCTTCATAGACTTTCCAATATTTTTAGGATGATAGGTCATACAGAAGTTCAGATAACTATTTATAGAATGTTGGTTACGTTTCTGGAACAAAGTCTTAAATCATATATCTTCATCAGATACAATTGATAGTGGTACTCTATAAATCCTCACAACATATTTGATGTATATCCATGAAGGTTGATCAAATGATAAATAATCTCAAATCACTATGATGTGTGAAGCCTTTATAAGACAACACACAACAACACACAATAGTATTAATCACTCTAGATGACTTCATAGGACAAGTGACACAGTCTATGGTGACATTTTCCCATTTCTATGTAGTTATGGGAAATGATCGCATCATCGCCATGGTTTTTTTTCATTCCACTTTCACATTATGACAAACAACTTATCTTGATGTATATTCTATGATCCCCTCCTTTTTATTTACCGAACAATAGTGTTCTCAGATATCTTGATACATATTTTTTCTTTTTGGTTGGATGGAGAAGGTTGATCTATGTGAATCATCAAACATATACTTATTTAACTCATGATTTGATGGTACATATAATCTTGACCCAAATATCAAAATTATTTCTTTTTTAACATTTTACTCTTAGGATTCCCCTTTTCTTATAGATTTCACTTTCTTCTAAATTTAGATATCATCTCTTTGATTATCTTTTTTCTTTTTTATAATGTATGGTTGATAAATCATTTGCGAAAGGACTGATGTAGTTCCTTACTTTATGTTTTCCATGTCCATCCTTTTCAAATATAAGAATATCAGATCCCTCACAATTATCATTGTTGATAGTATTGTGGGATTATTTTTACTTAGAGAAGTTGTCACTATATTCACATAATTATTATATTAGTTTATTGAGCAACTAAAGCACTTGATCACCTTTAAACACAGTCATTGGATTGTTTTAAACTCTATCTGTGTGAATATATACCTGAGGATTTTGTGATCCATATAGATTTTAAACTTCTACCAAAAATAGATAAATCCACAATATTTTCAAATAGAATATCCCTATATCTAAATCCAGATCATGTGTTAGGTAGTTAATTTCATGAACTTACAACTACCTTGAATAATTTCCTATGACTATTTTGTTCTACATGAACACACAAACCAATCCCTTCTTCAAAATAATCATTATATACCATAAAAAATTTATCTAATTCTGGGAATTATGAGCATAATAAAAATTATAAGAATCATTTTTATCACCTTGAACCTCTATTGACAATCATAATTATAAGAAAACTTGACTCCCTAATTAATTACCTTGGTTAGAGGGTTTGAAAATTGTGAGAAATTTCTAACAAATCGATGATAATTCCAAACTAATCTAAGGAAAATAAGGATATATGTCATAGATTTTGGCCTTGTCCATACATCAATTTCTTAAATCATTTATGTTTCCATAGATATCCCATTTCTTGTGATGATATACCTAAATAATGATACTTCATTCAATGATAACTCAGATTTCATGTACTTGGAATAATGCTTCTCCTTTCATAAGGTGATTATCATAGTGCCTAGATGCTCCTCATGCACCTCCATGGTTTTGGAGAATATTATAATATCATCTATAAATACTAAAAAATATTTTCCTATTTAGTCTATAAAAAACTATTCATCAAATCCATGATGATTTCTGTAGCATTCAAAAGCATGAATGGAATTACTATGATCTCATAGTGCCCGTACCTTGTACAAAAATTAGTCTTGGGGATATCCTCCTTCATCACCCTAACATGGTAATATTTTGAACACAAATAAAACTTGGAGAAATATTTTTCTCCATGTATATGATCAAACAATTCATCAAAATGTTGATAATAAAACTTCTTCCTTATCATGATCTTGTTCAGCTCACGATAATCAATACAAATGAGGATTGTCCCATCCTTCTTCTCGATGAAGAGTACTGGTGCACCCCCATTGAAAAGGACATGGACATATCAACTCTTTTTATAGATTTTATTATATTTGTTTTTTTAGATGATTGAGTTTCACAGTATCCATTCTATACAGATTCTTGGATAATAGAAACACCCCAGGTATAAGCTTAGTTGAAAATTTACCCTCTCAACTACGAAAAAGACCATGAAATTATTTGATAAAAACATCAGTTTATTCCCCAAAAATAGTAATGTTTTTGAGGATGAATATTTATTTAAACTCAATCATTATATCTATATAATTATTCTCATATGTATATTATATCCATGATTTTGATGTTAATGCTAAACAAGATTCATCCTCCTCCTTGAACTTGTACATAATCATGGGTCAGGTCATGATATGGAGAGAGATTTCATTCTTATGGAAATTCATGTCATCTCTATATAGAGAAAACCAATCCATTCCTAGAATTTCATAAAATTATATCGATGGGAGTATGATGATGTTCACTAGGAAGTTCATCTCATAATTTTTAATAGCTCTACTTCCAAGAATTATATTGGTGTTTGAATAGTTCTACTAAACATTCATGATATAAATGAATGATTATAGGATCTAATATGTATAATGAGATGCTAAAAATAAAAGAGGTGTGAATTGTATACATTAAAAATTATTTTGGAACCTTTAATGTTAGTATATAACTTTCTTTAAAAATGTTTCTTAACCTTATAGAAATCCATTTCTTAGTGTTAAATTTTAACTTTAAGAAAAACATAGTTTAACAATGTTAAATAATATTCACAAACCCTCTTAAAGAAACATTTCCATACGCTTTACAACCATATTATAAATAACTTTAGAAATATTTTCTTAAAATACATATTCTACCATAGATCAAATAGAATCATTAAAAAATTTATAGTAAAGTTATTAGAATGTATAAGAATGTTATGCATTCTAACATTAACAATGTTAAAATAGGATCGGAATAAAAACAACATGAAATATAAAACAAGTAATAATATTATTATTTTAACCCAAACAAATGGTATCCAACAACCTTGAATAAAGGATCCTTGATGTATACTTTCATGAAAGTCTATCTTACCAAAACCTTGGTAATCCCTCAATCCGAAGATCGATATCTGTCTTGCTCTCCCTACAAGCCCTCGATTTAGAAGGAAATAAAAACATATGTCTTCCAAACTTAGAATCCCATGATCAGTATTATCTAAGTCTTCACAAAGCATGTCTGAACAAGTTGTTCATGCCCGAACAATTGTTCATGACATCTGTACGAACCACGTATATTTGTTAGAGCCTCTATATCTAGAAATCACTTCTCAAACATTGATCTCTTTTCTATTTATTGTTCATCATTGAAGTTCACTCAGTACTTTTCTCATTTATATGAACTCTTATTTATAGTAAAAACTTCTCAACGGTCGGCTCCACTCTAACTGTCATGTTTTCCTTAAATTTTGGAGGGACCAAGCCACGTTTCAAACAGACAACAGTTAGTTTGTAAAAGATTGTATGACATTGTTTCATGTATAAGAAACGATGTTAAGATTAAGTTAAATGTTAATTATATGAAAATTTAGAATTAGATAATATTAGAATGATACATTAAGAAACTATAACATTATCAAGAAAATAGATTCTTAAGAAAATCAAAATTGGATTAAGAAAAATGGTATCACTGTTTTGGGTTTTGGTATCATAAAATTAGTATGAACTTTTCACCGGTATTGGTATCTAGAAAATCGGTATCAAGTAGACATAAGTAAAATAATATGACGGACTCTTAAGTACACCATACTATTAAATTGGTAAGTAAAAATCAATGAAAAATATATAATAATGAAAAATCTTTATGTAATAATAATGATATATCTGAAATTATAACGGAATGAAAATTCTATAAGTATAATGGAGTGAAAATTTTGTAAGTATAACGGAATGAAATTATATATGTATAACAGAATGAGAATTCTCTAAGTAAACAAAATAGGAAATTTGGAACTCAAGGGACAGTGTTTTTTATTTTCAAAACATAAAACATAAGAAATTAAGATGTCATAAGAGAACCTTATTGACTCAATAATCTCCCCTTTTTTGGAATGCTTGTTAAGGAAGAATATATTGACTTTGATAGAAAAGTATGGAATACTTATCCCCCCCTTTTAATGAGATTTAGGATGAACATAACTAACTCCTCCTTAGGTTATGTTTCCAAAGGATCGTATTCTTGAACATTAGCATCCAGTTTTCTTTCTTAAGTAAATATCTCCCCCTTAGATAAACATTTATTCTTTAAAAAGAAACTTCCCCTTACTTAAGAATTCATTCTTACCATTTTCCCCCTTAATTGGTTGTCCCTCTTTGGAGTCTTCATTAAATTCATCCTTCAAATAAATTCTCTACCATGGTGATCTTTAAAATGGATTGAGGAATTTTAATATGTGCCTGTAAGGTTAAGGAAACAAACATGAGAAAACAAAAGAAAGATATGAAAGAAACTTCATTAAGGAAAATTTTGAAATAAAGTTTATATTACAACAAAACATCATAATGTACGAAAAAATCATCCAACCTTCTTCTTCTCAAACAAAATTTTCTTTATCAAACATTTAGGTTTCTTCATATCCTTATGTTCATCTTGAAGCTTCTTCCACAAAATCTCTAAATCCTGATATTTCCTTTCTGAAGATGATGTCCATTATTCTTGATCTTTGATACTTTCATCTTGATTTTTAATAAACTCCTCTTGAGTATCCAACTTTTTTACTAATTTGGCTTTGACTTATTTTTCACCGTTTACATACCGAGAAACGAAATTTAGTTGGAAAACTTTCTCAGAAATGGATTCACTGAATTTTATAACATCGATTCAAAATTATTGAAAGCTCTGTCTATTGAATCCCTGAAGTCACTGAACTATATAAGCTCTTCATTGATTGTTTTGGTGCAGTTAAAGGAAATCATAAAAGTCATCTTATGAGCTTTATAATCAATCAAAATATTACTGAATTCCTCTTCTTTCTTGACCACCATGTCCATAAAAATATTGGTAGACTAGGTCTTTTGATTCAAGGTCTCTTGCTTCATTTGACTCCGTGCATCTATTTTTTTGAGAACCGGAATAAATCTGAACAAATTTTTTTAGGAAACCATCATGAAGTCATGGTCAACAAAAGATGATGACTCGATGTCTGAATCATCTCTTCATGTTTCAGTTCCTCTTAGAGTCAATGAATCTTGTTTCTCTATCCTTTTAGAAGTCTTCTGATGTGTCTCTTTTTCAGATGAGAAAACCGAAAGACTCTTTCATTTTACAGGATTTTGAACTGGGGTTTTTTCATCTGATACTTGGATAAATTAAGATCTCCCTGTCGATCTGGTTTCCCTTCATGATCTTCTTCTTGTGTTCCTTCTTGTCTTTATTTTTCTTGGATTTCTTCCCCTTCATCAATTTGTTGTTTAACATGTTATTTTTCTTCTTCTTCCACTTCATCTTCAAATTCTTATTTCTCTTCTTCTTCCACTTATATTTCTACTTTTTCTTTAATATATTGTTATTCAGAAACAGATTTAGATTTTAAACACCATGGAGTTCTAATTTAACCTCCCACATCCCTTAAAACGTCATAATTATCATCTTGAATGATCTGATTTTCCATTTCATGAATAGGTTCTGATATTTTAAGGTCATTCTTGTCATTCTTGATTTCTGGAGTGACCACTAGTTTCTTTTGAATAACATGAGATTATGGTTCTTCTAGATATTTCTTCTATAATTAATTTATTAATGATTGAAAAACTTGTCCTTCTGGGAATTTCCTTTTCAATATCTTCTCTTTCTTTTCATTTTATATGTTTTCATCATACCTGATTTTAATGCCTTATCCTCTGTAAGATTTAATCCAAAAGAAGGATCACCTACCTTTCTGGTAGCTACCATCCTTCTCCATATTGAAAATATTGCATCAGAATAGGCTTTTAGATTCTTTTTAGGAGGAGGTGATGATACCGGAACATCAGGAACTAGTGCTGGTAAACTTGGTTCTTCATGTATCCATTTCTTGGGTACCAATTTTGAAGATTTTGGAATGTCAACCTTGTTCTGGAAAACAAATTATTAAAAAAAATTATATTATGGTAAAAACTCTACCTTCATTTTCCTAAGAGTATCATCACTGAGAAACAAAATCTTGATTTACTTATAGATTGTTTAAAAACCAACATTCATCTCTTGAAGTCACATTACAATAATCCTAGAGATAGTTGCTGGATACATAAGTATCTGAGATATGATGGTTCCACCTTTTATTGCATGGATGGTGATGAAAATTTACTTGATCAAGTTTATCTTCCTTAAATTTACAATAAAATATAATTAAAAGATATCACATAAATTTAATGGGTACTTATCCCCTTTCCATGGAATAATAAATTCATGCATCCATAGGGATACCATCTTTTGATTTGTTGAAAGATTTTTAATCTTTGGATTTTAAATATATTTAAGACCATGGTAATCTAGAGCCTTGTTTTTTTCAAAAGAACCTTCCTTCATGGGGGGTATGTGAGAGCATATAATATCTTCTCCCTCATATGGTATCTTGATAACATTTCCCACATTCTTATAAGTAACTATATAAGTCTTTTAACCGTATTTTAACTTGAACATATCCTTTTCATCCTTTTGGAAGAAAGAAATGGATTTATAGAATTGAATGACTAGGGAATAGTAAACTGGATCATGAATTTTCTCCTTAGCCACAAAAATAATTCCCATCTGTTAATTCCTAAGATTATAGAGATAAGGTAGTTATACTTTGCAATGAAATTAGGGAATAGCCGTCTTTCCCTAAAGATCGACCAATCCATTATTTCCATACTAATCGGTATCTGATATGCTGAGGATGTAGGAGACCTTTAGAGTGTAAGAAACTAAGGAATCAGAATGTATACTTTATATTAATAGAGCTTCGGTACAAACATCAGATAATATTTTGTGGTTCTCATAAACAAAGCACCCCTTATATAGGTATAGAAATGATCTTTCATCTGACATTAAGAAATAAAATGGATGAAAATAACCAGATCTAATCTGACGGTTTAGGGTGACTGTCAAAAATAAGAATTCTAATATTTTGAGGTAAGGTAAACAATGAATTGAAAATCTTGAAATACCAAAAATTGAAACTTAAAATTAGAAAATGAAGACTAAGAAAATGTATCTTTTGGGATACTCTGAAGAATTTATTGGTATTATAAGAATTCTCTTATATGTTTTATATTCATAGAATTTCAATTCCGAGAATTTAAATTCTCGAGAATTTCTATTCTTAACAGTAAGATAATATAGATTTTCATACAGAAAGATAAATTTTCTAGAAATAATTTTCTAAAAATTATGAATTTTCTTAAGGAAAGAAAAATTTTCTCAAAGAATTAATTTCTAGGAAAAAAGAAAAAAGCACATGTACTCCCCCTAATATAAAGAATATCTTAATATTTAGAGATGATTTAATCAATAAGTACATATGAATGATTAACTTACAATGATCATTCCTTGCTTCTATTTAATGTATTCAAATCTAATGGAAGGTAACTATTTTTTAAAAATATCAACATGTTGTTCTTGCATTCCAATAAATTGAAGAATAAAATCTCTTTTTAAGTGTGTGATCCCTAAAAAAGTGATGTCTAATATCGTTGTGCTTTTTATGATAGTGATGTGCATGGTTTTTACATATGGAAATGGAACTTGTGTTATTACACATTATTTTAGTTTTAGTAAAACTCATATCATAGTCTATGAGTGTCAGTTGTATCCACAACACTTGTCCACAACAACTTATAGCTTCTACATATTCAGTTTCAGCAGTAAAAACTGCTACAAGAATGTTGTTTCTTACAAGACCATGAAATTTATGAATCTCTTAAGAAAAATGAAAAGATCCTGATGTACTCTTATAATACTCTTTACAACCACCAAAGTCAGCATCCAAAAAACTTTTAAGTTTAAAATCATTTCCAGAAGAATAACATAATTCCAAATCTAATGTTACCTTTAAATAATGAAAAATTCATTTTACATCCTTTAAATGAGATTATTTAGGGTTTTCCTAGTTTCTTTCACATATGCATACCGAATACATTACGTCAAGTTGACAAGATGTTATGTAAAGTAAACTTTTTATCATTCCTCTATAATATGTTTGATCAATTGGTTCCTCGAATTCATCAATATCAAGAGGAATAGAGTATCTGAAAGGAGTACCTATACTCATAGTATTGTCATACCAAAATTTATTTTGTTCTTTCATATACTTATATTGAGATATGTATGTTCATTATGGTTTTTTGGAAATTTTAAAACCTATGAAAAAAGATAACTCACCCATCATAATCATTTCAAACTCATATTTCATAAGATTCACAAAGTAATTGGTTTAGGATTGATGAGTTAATCTAATGATCATTCCATCAACATAAATTTAAACAATAAAAACATCATTATTAACATTATTAATTAAAAGGGTTGGATTATCGGTTCGCTTAACGTAGTTATTTTGATGTAAAAATCCTATAACTCTATCATAGCAAGCTCTAGGGGATTATTTAAGTCTATATAAAGCTTTTTTAGGATTGTAATCATTATTAGGATATTTTTTATCTTCGAATACAGGGGGTTTATCTATATAGACCTCCTCATATACATAACCATTAATGAAACAACACATAAAATAAATTTGATAATGTTTTATGTTAAAGAATAATTCAATGGATAAATGAATACAAATAGATTGACGTCTTCCAATAGAAGAATATGATTCTTTATAATCTATGAATTCTTGTTGATTATAGCCTTTAGCAACTAATCATTCCTTATTTCTAACAATGATTCCAATTTCGTTGCATTTATTTTTAAAAAACCATATTACTCCCATAATAGACGTTTATTTAGGTTTTTCAACCATTTTCCAAACATGATTCCTTACTAATTCATTGATTTCATATTGCATTGACTTTATCCAATATTAATCACCCAAGGCTTCTTCACAAGTCTTTGGTTCAAATTGGGAAAGAAAATCATCATGTCCAACATCATTACTTAAATAACTTATAGTTCTTACTCGTTGATTAACATTACCGATGATATTATCACTGGGATGATTCATAGGAAACAATTGATTAGGATTTTGTAAAACTTGTTCATCAACATAGGGTAGAAAAATATCTAGGAGTAAATGTCTTAGAAATAACATTTCGAACAATTTCTTTATTTGAAGGATCTTCTATCAATGGTTGGTGATTAGTTTTAGAAAATGTATTAGAAATAAATTCAGGTTGTTTAAAAATAAAAGGATCATTTTCATCAAATTTAACATGTGCCATTTCCCCCATTGTACATGTGTTTTTATTAGAAACTCTATATGCCTTAGAGTTAGTGGAGTAGCCTATGAAAATTCTTTCATCAGATTTGGGTGCAAATTTATGTATTTTATTGTTAGTATTCAAGATGAATACATTGCAACCAAAAATATTTATGTAGGAAACTTTGGGTTTTCAGCCAGTACATTACTCATAAGGCGTTTTATTAAGAAAATTTCATATTAAAACTCGATTTATATTATAACAAGCAGTACTTACAGATTCATCCCTAAAATGTTTAGCTATATAATATTCACTCAACATGGTTCTTTTCATATCTGAAAAAATATGATTTCTTCTTTCAACAACACCATTTTGTTGTGGAGTTCTTGGAGATGAAAATTTGTGAGTAATACCTTTCATATTACAAAATGTTTCGAAGTTTGAATTTTCAAATTCTCCCTCATGATCACTATGAATTGTTATAAATGGTATATTTTTATCATTTTTAACTTCAAATATAATGTTTTTTAAAGAAGAAAAATCTTTAAATTTCTTCTCAAGAAAATAGACCTAAGTTAATCTAGTGTAGTCATCAACTAGAACAAACACATATTATTTTTCTCCAATAATTCTAGTTTGTGTTGACCCAAATAGGTTTATATGCACTAAATATAAATAATTAGATATTTTTACTTCACTTATATATTTATATATAGATTTATGTTCCTTCTATTTTGATAAGGATCACAGACTTTTGATGAACAAAACTAAGTTTCAATAGTTTCCTAACAAGTTCTTTCTTAGAAATTATAATAAGATTACCTATGTTATAGTGTCATAGTCTTCTATTCTAAATCCAAGATTGATCTTTGATTGCACATACAAAAGTTTCATCTTTAATTCTATGGTATTCAAGGTTTAAGGTATACAAATTCTCATGTTTAAGGCCAAATAGAATAAACTCATCCTTGGAATTTTGAACTAAACATTTATCATTTCTAAAATTCACTAGGTATCCTTCATTACATAATTGAATTTTGATAATAAGTTTGTTGTTATAGGCTTTTAAAAAAAGAACATTTGAAATGATAGATCTACCAAGAAGAATAATGTTACCTATACTGATAATTTCTCTTTGAGAGTTATCCCCAAATATAACTTATCCACCTTTGGTCTTTAAAATATTTTTGAAATAGTCGTTGTTACTAGTCATGTGTCATGAAAATCCAATATCCATGTACCATATGATATTGCTACTTCCTTCATTCTCCTAAAAATTAAAGAGTTTGGTTTTTGAAATCCAAAATTTCTTTGATCTGAAATTGTAAGATAATAAAATTTTCGGTATCCACATTTGTTTAGAAAAGTATGATTTATAAAACCCAAGGGATTGAACATATTTAAAAAATATTTACTAATCCAATGCCCACCACTTTGACATTTAGTGCAAGAAGGAGCTCTTGATGGAACAAAAAAATTGTTTCTAAAAATTGGTTTTTCATAAGAATAACTTTTTCCTTGATTATTACCAGGTGGTCGGATATGAGAATACGTCTTTCCAAAATTTTTCTTACCTGAAGTAAAATTTTCAAGAAGTTTCTTCAATGAAAATATTTCATATTTTAATCTCATGTCTAAATTCTTATCCTCTAGAATTTTAGATTTAGAGGTATATTTATTCTCTAAAGTATCTTTTTCTAAAAATAAAATTTTAAGGTCTTTAGAAAGTTTATCATTCTTAGAATTAATTTCCTCATATTTCTTAGAAATATTTTCTAAAACATCATTTTTCATATCAAGATCTTTGGTAAGATCTGAAATTTATTTTGTTAAAATAAATTCGTTAGAATTTTATTTTTCAAGTCTCTTAGAAACTTTAGAGTTTTTTATTTAAATCAACAGAGAAAATCTCGAAACTTCCACATAAGAAGGAAAATCATTATTTTTATCTGATGAAGTGGATTATTCATTTAAAGAAACACATTTATAAATTAAATTTTCACATAAAGACATGTTATTTAAGGATTCAGAAATTCACACCTTATCCAAAAGATAACAATTTTGAAATAGAGATCTAGCTATCAGACCAATATTCTTTTGTTCCGAAGATTCATATTCTGAAGTGTCATTAGAAAAGTCTCCACCACTAGAACTCCAAGTGTCATTTTCTTCTGAGTCATCTTATACTTTAATATTTAGACATTATTTTTGTTCCTTTCAAAATTATTTTCGTTCCTCTATCTCATCTTAACCAAGGGAAAATCAGGTCTAATATGAATTGTTTTTATACATTCATTACAAGACACTTCTCCATCTTTCATTTCATTTCCATCTTTAATCTTGTATCTATTTTGAATGATCATCTATCCAACAATCTTGTTTATCCTCTGAGCAAGATTGGCTAACACATTTTCTAAAGCTTCACTTTTACTAGATTTATATCGAATAACAATCTTCTTATATTTATATCTTGTAACTCTCTCAGGAATCATATATTTCATATTATTTGAAGTAGTTTTAAAAGAAAAATATCTATTTCAATTATTTATTTTAATTTTATCATCATCTATCTTCATTCTGGTTTCATGTTGGAGAAGAGTTCCAAACAATTAATCAAGAGAAATCTGAGTAACTTTCTTATTATTATCTATAACTGTTCTCTTGGATTCCCATTCATTAGGAATACTGTCTATAATCATGTCTTCTATAATCTCACCATCTAAAACATTATCACCCATAGATTTTATTTTTTTGAGGATAGTCATGAATCTTTGTCATACCTTATATATGGGTTCTTTATAAGGAAAAACGAATCCATTATATTCATCACTGAGTATGGATCTTTCAGTTTCAATGACTTTGGAAGTCCTAAAGTGAGTTAATTTAAGATTCTTCCAATTACTGGTAGCAGCTTCATGAGATGAAATTTTTTTATATATGATTCTAGTCATTGAATAATGAAAATTATTTCTTACCTTAATGTTCAGCTAGTATTCTAATTTTTATAGAATATTAAAGGTTCTAAGTTCCTTATCTAGAATCTTATAATCTCCGGTTAACATAATGTAGTTGTCTACACCTGTTTTTATCACAAAGGTCTTCAATATGCCACTTTATTAATCGTAATTACTTCCATCAAATATCGGTGTTCTTGTAGGGTTGATATTTTCTAATGATCCCACATTAATGCCTGCCATACTAAAATAAAATTTCGTTCAACAAAAACTTCTTAGCAGTATATGTTTTTAAAAAAATGGTAGGAAAACATATATGTGAATATAAGTATTTCAGAGACATACTATGATACAAATTGAATAATCGAATATGTATAATGAGATTCTCAAAATACAAGAAGGGGTTAATTGTATACTTTAAAATTTTATTTGAAACCATTAAATTTGGTATAGATGTTTCTTAAAGAATGATTCTTAACCATACATAAATCTAATTCATAGGGATTGGTTTTAAATTTATGAAAAACGTAGTTTAAAAATGTTAAACAAGATTCACAAACCCTATAAAAGATTCCTTTTCTTAAACATTACAACTTTATGACAAAAACATAAGAAACAACTTCATAAAAGAAAGACTCTACCTTAGAGCATATAGAATCATTAATTAAATCAGAGTAATTGTGTTAAAAGGTATATGAATGTTATACTTTCTAACATTAACAAAGTTATAATAGAAGTAGAATAAAAACAAATTTAAATAGAAAACAAGTAACAATAATATTAGTTTAACCCAAAGAGAAGGGTATCCAACAACCTTGGATAAAGGTTCCTTGATTTAAACTGTTAAGAAATTATGTCTTACCCAAACCCAGGTAAGCCCTCAATCCAAAGAATAGTATTTATCTTGTTATCCATACAAGCCCACGATTTAGAGAGAAATTAAATCCTCTATCATCCAACCCCTGTATCACATGATCAGCACAATTATAGTCTTCATAATGAAATTTTGAACATGTTGTTCACACCTGAACAAGTTGTTCACAACATTCATAAGAAGCACTGAGAGTTGTAATATCATCTCTCTCTAGAAATCACTTCACAAAATTTGATTACTTTTCTATTCACTGTTTTTCATTGAAGTTCACTTAGAACTTTTATTGTTTAAATGAAATATTATTTAAATTACAAACTTCTAATAATTATTTTCCACTCCAATAGTCATATTTTCCTTAAATTTTTGTGGGACCTGTACATGTTTCAAATAGACAACGGTTAGTTTGTAACAGATTGTACAAAATAATTTCATGTATAGGAAAGGTTGTTAAATGTATGTAAAATGTTAAGTATAAGATAACATAGAATCCAATAATATTGGAATGATACATTAAATAATTTTAAAATTATCAATAATGCATATTCTTAAGAAGATAAAAAAATGGATTGAGAAAAATGGTATCACTGTTTTGCGTAATGGTATCATAAAATCGGTATGACATTTTTACTGGTATTGGTATCCGGAAAAGCGATATCACATAGAATTAAGTAAAACAATATGTTGGAATCTTATGTACATCATACTGTTAAATATGTAAGCAAAATTTAATGACAAATATATCATAATTACAAATCTGTAAGTAATAGTAATGATATATCTGAATGTATAACAGAATAACAATTCTGTATGTATAACAGAATGAAAATTATGTAAGTTTAATGGAATTAGAATTATATAAGTATAGTAGAATGAGAATTCATTAAGTAAATTTAATGACAAATTCGGAACTTAAGAGTCAATATTTGTGATTTTCAAAACATAAAACCTTAAGGAATGGAGAAGTCGTAAGAGAACCTTATTGAATAAACAATGAGTACTACCAAAATCAAAAAGTATATTCACTATTCTTGAATTAATAACTATCCTACCTATCACCACATTGTTTTCAAGACTTACATAAGTGTTTGTGATGGAAAAATATCAACCATTCTACCTTATAGATTATTGGTTGTCTCTGAAAACTCTTGGCTTGGTTCCTTGGTTTGAAAAGTGCCCCGGTTCATTACTATTAAAGAAATCATAAATTTTTAGAGGGTTTACCAAATAATTCCATTCCTATATTGCAATAGTGGATTTATCTCTTTAGAAATCACTATATAAGTTCCATTCCTTCCCATGCCTAAATTATTTTCACGCCCGCCCCCCCCATGCAATTTCTAGGGTGCTTCTTTCTACACCCTCAAAAAGTGGGATATTGAAATTTCTTGGCACTGTTAAACTTTATACATGAAACTTCCATAATTAAACTCTAATTTCAACTTCTTATCCCTATGGTACCCTTCATATTCCCCAATATCCATTTGTATTTTTAGGTTACATCTAAAAATTTCCTCATAGCTATTAAAGTAATGGATATCGAGGTCTTTTAAAAGACTACGTTTTAAACTACCAATGAAGCGTTCAAATTTGAATATAGGGGTAATGAATAATTCAAAGGAATATCATGGATGTGTTGTGATGTTTAAAACGTACTCCCCTATATAATTTTTGTCTTTTCTCTTGATGGAAAGGTAATCTATTTCTATTTTAAGAAGGATAATGTGAGGAAAATAATTATCGAAAAAAAATTCCAGAATTCATTCCACCCCATAGCTTTGATTGCTTCCCCATGCTTTTTATCCTTGATTAATATCCACTATTGATCAGTTTATCCTTTGATATGATAAATAAATAGTAGAACCTTCTCTTTTTCAAAACATTAAAGGATTGATAAAATATTCTGAATTGATTTGATCCATTGTTTCGTGATTATTGGGTCAGATGATCTATTGAAATACATAGGCCTTTGTCACATAAATCTCCCAATTATAGATTGTTTTTAGGGGGTTTTGATGCTCATCCCGATCAATGTTTTTATACATAAACTAATTTAGATGAGAGATTATCATCACAAAGTTAGCGATTATCGCTTCCATTAGGTTGGGTATCTCCTTGGGGTAGTTGTCACATTTCTAGTCACATTGATTCTTTACTCGATTCCTCCTATTTACAGCCATTGACTAAAATAAAGGGAAAATTAGGAATGAGTATTTTTAAACTATTAAACTCATAAAACGAGATCCAATGATGTTATAGAGATAATATATTAATTACAATTTTTTTTAACTTATGAATTTCTATGTTACAATCTATGCTATCCATGATATATTTACTAACACATATTATCATGGGTATTTGATTACATTAATAATCATTCATAATGATCTTATAAATTTACCAAATTATGTCACCACAAATTTTAAAACAAAACGTGCATCAAGGCCCGTTTTCATGAACCAGTTCTCGGTTGAGTCTATCTCAATATATTGTTTCTAGGTTTTAATCGTATATGCATCTATGTCAGAGCCACATCCACTTTTAGTATCCAAAGAGTGATGTGTTTTATTTATAAACCACTTAACCTATAATTACTAAAATCTATGGATGTTTTATTATACATACTTTTATTTCTATGTTTTTTTATAGTCTTTTCTAATCATAGTCCCCAAAATAACTAAAATATTCCTCTGATATCAATTTCTATAAACTTTATATTTATTACACATTAATACATTATTTGGTACCTAAGATAACACTAAATATAACCAATATAATCAAGAATTATAGTGTATTTTGGAATTAGGTAAATTTTATAAAAACATAAAATGGTGAATACATTATATTTATTGAAAACGTCTTTAATATGATCATAATATTCCATAAAACATAAAACTACATGGGATATCCTTGGGATATAGCGAAGAAAGTGGTGAGCTGTAAGGACCATTAAAGGAAAAAACATGGAATTACATGAAGATACTAATACATGATAGACAATAGGGATATCAATGGAGAATAAAAGGAATTATAATCATAAACGAGAACAATGAAGAATGATATAGCATGGTAACATAAAGGCAACATGGGGAATGTGGAAATAACTTAAAGTACTACACAATAACCATAGGTCAAGGATAAATACCTAGACATTAGGATAGAATAAGTCCTATAAATGAATAATGTTCACTACCTGACTATACATTACATCTATTGAGACTAAAAATTACCCAATGCATTCGAGCACTATACAATTCTATGTTCACCTATCACTTTTATTTCATTCTCATTCTAATATGTTCCATATAGATCATAACATATGGATTCATTCAACATTATATTTCATTCCAAAATAAAGGATTGTGGAATATAAACATTTATTTACCAATTAAAAGAATTATAAGTGTATAAAGGTGTACATCCTTGATAGGATATGGGTATGTTATTCACTAAATAACTATTTTGGCATTGAAAATCACAATGAAATTTCTACACCATAACAACGTCACATAAAAATTCATAAAATGGGATGATGGGAGTGAAAAGATACTATAAATTTTCTTTCATAAATTCGGGGAACCCTAGGAGGAATATAAATATGGACAGGTAGAGTAAGGCCATCCGACAAAGATTTTTATTTAATATAAATGGGATATTGCGTGGGTTTACATAGGAAAAGAGTGGGGAATTATTTATCATTTCTCAAACACTGGTTTCGGAATCTATATAATAAAATTACAAGAACAAAAATCATTCTCATGGTTTTTCCCATGGTTTCTACCAAATGGGATTATTTTTCATTATCTTATAATAACAAGGGCAAAAATTAGTGAACTGATACACTTTCTTTTGTGGATGTGAGTCGAAATCTTAAAGAAATGATTTTAAAACCATAAATTATATTAATTGTTTTGGTGGATTCGTAATGGATATATAAAATTAATCAAATAAAAATAATTTTACATTAATTTAAATTTAATTCATTGGTTTTGTAATCTATACACATTATATTATTTATTACCGCACCTTTGGACAATTATTATGTCATAATACGCAAAGTCCATTTGTACGGTACTTGATTTTTACTCGAAAATTTGAATGCTTCAAAAAATTATTAATAAATAAACATTAAATAATTTAAAAATTATGATTCTCACAATAATATTTACTTTTTTTCTAAATAATGTTCAATAAATTAAGAATTTTCAATTTTAAACTAATAACTGACGTTTATTGAAAATACTGGGGGGTTTTACAATCACTGATTTAGAATCCTTAAAAAATTACATTTTACTTCATAAAAATTATGTAATCATTTATATTTAATAAAAAAATTAATATTAATTTTTTAAAATAATATTATTTATTTAAAAAATCCATTAATTCATGAAAATAAATTATTTAATTAAATTTGAATAATACAAAAAAATACTACTTATGTTTTATTATATCAAAATAAAAATTTATAATGTATGATAATAGGATTAAATTATATTCATTGTTTTATGATATATAATTTACATAATCATGTTTCTAGGGCATTGATACATATCCCATTAATACACAAGTTAATTCCCTAAGAGCAAGGTGTGCAACGGTGATACCTTCAAGGTGTTGCAAGGCGAACATGGATTGGGACATGATTTCAATGGGCTTGAAAAACTCTTGTAATTTTTTTTCTCATGCTTATGTTGGTGGATCTTAGAATAGGTTTGGACTAGGGAAAAACTCAGTCATATTATCTCCCTCATAATCTATGATAAATTGGATTCATATGGTATGATCATACCAGTTGAGTCCATCACTTCTTTTGTCTGTGTCTATTGGATTTATCATAACCCTATATTTATAAAAAAATGTTATCAATGCTTAAAAGTTATATTATACATGGTAAATATTCCAAAAAAACTTTCATATATGATAAGATATAACAAAATAATAGAAGTTCTTGAGTTTTATATAACTATTATACATAATAATACATTTAACTAAATCACAAGGGGGATTTATTTATAATAATAATGGTCCTTAAATGTTTTATATTTATGAAGAACATAGTAGGAGATGACATTTCTCACTTATGGAAAATTTGTTTATTTTTTTGAGTTTCAAAAGCCATTTAGCCTAAATTGTTCAATCCCGGGATATTTATATTATGCAATTAAAAAAAATTATTTTAATATGTCATATTTTGGTTTGATACTTTTTTGGTCATTACAGTTTTCCTATTAAAAAAATTAGTTGTGTCACATATCTAAATTCTATGTGAAATATTATCCATAAATTCAGAAGAAAAAAAACATCCCAAAAACCTAGAAATCATTATGAAAAATATCTATAATATTCTCCACTATATCTATAATTATTATTATAATTAAACATTGGAATCGATTTGTTTCTTTAAAAAACAAAATAAAAATATTCTATAAGAAAATGTAGTAATATATCCTCAGTATGATGTATTTTTTCAACACTTTGGTGCAATAAAAATATAAATAAAAGATTAAATAACCAAATAAAAAACATTAATGTCAATGTTTTAATTATCACTATAGAATTTGTTCAATGGATAGATGTGTAAGTTGATATTTTATTTTGGTTGAGTTCCATTTTATATAGTTTTTTAACACTCTCTATCCATTAATAGTATATTTTGGTAAAATATACATTTGGAAATGGAATCCATTATAATTCATCCCTTCTTTGATACAAATTTTATTTGACCCGCCCAAGAATAATCATAAATAAGGTATACGATTTATATATCTCTAAAAATGAAAATTTCAACCTTTGATATAAATTTTATATTAATATTTATTATTCTCTAATGATCAATAACTAATTTATAATTTGTTTTAGTTATTATTATATTCATGCATACTACTATGTTTATCCCATTTATGTCTGAAATAGTCCAAGTTCTGGTTTTTTTGTTAGTTATTATTACTATAAACACACAATTATATTTTATGATAACTAATTTCTAAATAAATTATCATTCATACAATATTATTACTTCTGAAATATAGATATATATATATCTCTCTCAAAAACTAGAGGATAAAATTTAGTTATAGAAATGAATTCTCAGGAATATATTAGAGTAATTATGTATCCGTTGGTACCAAGTCCTTAAACTTTTACATAGAAATTGATTTTTTAAATCCTTCACCAAGAATAAAATTAATCTTATTAAATAACTCATTTTTTAAATATTTGTTTTTTCTAATGAAAATAGTTCATTAAGATGGTTGTTACTATGAAATTTTGTAAAAAAATTATGATCTCATCAATTTTATAAACCTAAAAAAAGCATCTATGAATCTTAAATTATTTATTTACTAAAACATATTTATTTCATCTTTATCTAGACAGTATAAGAAAGTGAGTCCTTCAAAAGTCACATCAATTATGGATTTTCAATCCCATCCAAAAATTATTCAACAACACATGATATGTTTGTAATACATATAGAAACTTATTTTAATACCACTATTTTGGGTTTCAAAACTACAATACCCAAATCATTATAGAAATTGAATGATATAAATTTGACTCATTTCCCATGATCAATTTAACATTTAAATTTTATTTTTCATCAAAATTCAAATAAAATTTCAATCTCTCATAGAAATTTTATATTCTATGGAATAATAATTTAGATAAAAACATTACTCTCATTAAAATATATGTATTATGTTATTCTTCCATCTTATTTTTATTATATTTTAAATTCTTTATTAATTTACTATATTAATGGATCCTTGAAAAATATTCAAAAAATATAAAAACAATATTGTTTTTTATAATAATGTCTATATATATATGTATTTTATTATCAATTACAGTGAAAAACACTTTCTATCTTTGCTAAAAATGAATAAATTTTTTATAATTTATCAAATCCAGACATAGAAATATCAATATTCTTCAACTTTAATTCTATACCATTTAATTTATCTCCATTAATTCCTCTTCATTAATATTATAAGCAATATAATTAGTTTCAACTATGATTTCAACATCCTTTTAAGTATTATCAATATTTTTAGAAACATCTTATCTAATGAATACTCCACCCCTAGTTGTGATCTCCATAACCCCTTCTCTTGAGTTAATTTTAGTTTTTTCTAAAAAAATTACCTTTATACATGCAATTTTATTTCTTTATAACTATAACACTTGAACTTACATGTTTTGAATTCATAAATATTTTTTTAAGATATTTTATCAAACCATGTATAAATTCAAAAAATATTTTCATGTGATCTTTTGGATATAATTAATGATTATATTATCACTTTTTAATAATTTGGTTATATATTTAGAAGTTTCCCTAAAATATTTTGATTTAATTTAACATAATTAGAGGAACTATAATGCTTTTGGGATTGATTTTTGGTGTAAAATTAAATTTTTGGTGGATATTAACATTGATTGAATCTGTTTTGTCCCACTGATTTAAAACAACTCTACTCTTTTATACTAGATTAGGGTGACTTTTCCATCTAGTATTAAAGGTTCTTGAAATCAATTGAACCCTATAATGATGAATTATTCCATAATTTCACATTCAGATCACCTATTTCACTTTAATTAAATTAGTTAGTTACAAATTTCATGTTAAAATTAATGCAATGGTTGGAATCATTCCCAAACATATCATAGTTGTAATAGTTGTGGTTGTGTTACATGAGTTTTTAAAGTCATATTCTTCATCTATATAATGAAAAATCCTATTTAGTGTCATTCCATATATATTATAGATGGTGAGAGTTACCCCTGAATCCAACCTCCAAAATGCCATAGGTAGAGGACTGTAACACACCGTGTTTCTAGGAATTATTTTGGAATAAATTGTAATTATTTTGATGAATTGAGTTGCATAGTAAAATGAGTAAATATTTATTTATAAATTACACCATGTAAATCTTTCACCATACTCAAAATTATATTGTCATGGGTTATACACAATAATGAGTTCCTTTGATAGCTTGTGTTACACATAGGACCATGTTTTACCGAACAACCATACACTATTAATATTTAATATGATAGTTATCACCTAGGAATTAGAATAGCAGGAATGAATAGGATTAATATAATTAAGAAATTATGGTTTACACAGGTTTATAAAATTAATTAATTTGTGACCAATAAATTATAAAAGAATATAAAAACTAATTGAAAATAGAGGAAATTGTTTTTATGAAAAAGAATTTTTATTCTCACAAAATCTTCTTATACTTATAAAGTAAATTAATCACTTTTAGGGAATTTAATTAATTAAATTTATATTTTATATTAAATTAAATTTTTTCAATTCATCAAATTTGTTTTGTTGGTATAAAATAAGAACAAATCTATTTATTATGTATAAAAATTGTATTTTTCTAAAAGGTGGTTCGGTCAATTTTTAAGTCCAAACATGATTTAAAAATATATATTCACCCTTTTATAAATTTTACTTGCAAAAAAATTTCTATTTTTAAATAACAATATCAAAATTAGATTAGGATAGTTTTTGGTGTCATTCTGAGAAGATTCATTTTTTGATGAATAGTGAAAATAATAGATTTTAATTAAAAAATTCCATATCATATAAAAAATATTTAATGATAAATTATATTTTGAATCGTTTTTAAATTAGAAATAGTTTTATTATATATCCATTATTCCAATTTATTTCATTGGGATAATTTTATATTTAGATCTAAAAACATAGTAATCTTTTGAACATTTTCACTTTAAAACCTCGATTCTCACCCAATCTTCAACATTAATTTTATATAAAGTTTATCTACTTATGTATTTTTACATTTGAAAAAACTAATTCTAAATTCGGAATCATATATTTCAGATTTATTAAATAGGTTCCTTTTATTTTTTTCTGATATGAATAGAAATGTTAGTAATTTTTTTTACGATGGTAAAGGGTAAATTGGGTAATTTACGTTTAAAAGAAAGTGATAAACACTATAAAATGACTATAAAACATTCCCTACATTTATTGGATAATTTTATTTTAATCCTTAACACCTAAGGTTTTAAATTTAATAATTTAATGGTAACTTTTATATGAAAATGGAATAGATATTATTAAAAAAAGTGACAAAATGCCACACTCTTCCTTTTAATATGTATAATATTTTTAATATGGGGGTAAATATAATATATGCTTGACTATAAATATTATTTTTAAATATAAAATTTTTATAAACATAATTTTATTTCATTTCTAATTTTTATAGAATAGATAATTGTCATAAATAATTACACAATGATGAAGTAATTTATACAATTAATGAAAAAAACAATTAAATGATAATAAATTTACTAAAAAAAGTATATTTTAATTAATTATGTGATGAATGAATTTTATATGTAAATATAAAATATTAGTGGTGTATTAAATTATTTGGTTCTATTTTATCTTGTGGTATTTAATTTCCAAAAGCCAATGTAATGAATAGTGTCACAATTGACACTAATGATATTTTATGAAATTAATATTTTATTAAATTATTAAAAAATCATGTAAATACTTTTAAAAAATAAAAATTGATTATTATAAGGTCTAAAATTTCATAAATAGGCCATTTATAAAATCATTTCATTATATATAAATTAAATTAAATTTTTTAATCTTAAATTTATTTTTTACCATAGTTAAAATTTAAATAGATTCTCCTATGGTAATTTTGATTTATAAGACATAAAATAATGCCAAAAAAATTATAAAATGTTATTTTTTTATATTACAACCTTATATTATTATATCTTCGAATCCATTTTCATTAGGTGGTCTTTGGATAAAAAATTAATTTATTATAATTTAATCTATAGAGAAATTCCAAAAGTGTCACATGCCACCATTATAAAAGTACACCTCCTCCCTCATCTCCTTTCATCAATTAATGTATTATATCTCAACCAACCTCTACCAATGTATCTTATCCACTTCCCTAGACACATTATAGAGGTTTTGATCTTCCCAAAAGACTAACTCTAGAGTCCTTTAGAAGTAATCTAATGTAGTCGTTTCAAAGAAGTGGTAATCCCTCTAACAAATCACTCTATTTTTCTACTCTTACATACCTCTAGTAAATCTATTATATATATAATAAAATTATAAATTAATAATCCTATATATGAATAAATTTTATTATTATTATTAAAATATCATTGTACACCCCATTTCCAATCAAATAAGAAGATGAAGTATCAGTCGTGCGCATATACAGCTCACTATCTCCACAAAGCAATATAATTCATTTTTACTCACCATATTTTAGAGATGGTAATTAAGATGGGTTTAATTTCAATATTTTTTATTTATCAAATAATTATACTTATTTAATAATAATATCATGTTTACCATTTTACCAATTCATTTTTTGGGAAATGATAACATCCCTTAGCATACGTATGGACTATTATCACCATGATGCGATGTGATTTGTTTTTCATCAATATTTCACATGTACGGTAATAAGGATGAATTTTTTTATTATATATCATATATATAATATAACTATTATTCTATAAATTATGGCACCATGATCAAATTATATGGACTAGGACTTCCCAACCGAAATATACTTTGGAAACGAAGTAGATATCGCCTTGAATGGTGATTGGCATAAAATATTATTGGAAAATGGCTAATAAGTTGTTATAAACAAAACAAAAATGTTAATAATGATATATGTTTTTTAAATAAATGTATAACAATCAATATCTTTTATGAATGATGTTTTAACATGAACAAGTAATGTTAAGTCATTGGGTAAGGGGAATTTTAGTCTCACTTTTATTTCTACGAGACATATGCCATATTCACCCCTCATTTATTTTTTGGGGTAAACATACTACCAATGAATGTAATATTCTATCCTTATCCACAAATTTATGCCTATTAACATATCAATTTTATGATCCTTCTCAAAAGGGGTTTATAGTTCAAAAGTTACCGAATATGTAAGGTAATTTTGCCTCAATTATCCTTCATTGAGACACATGTTATGTTATTCACATATTTTATACTAAAATTTTTATATAGTGCCCTTTTACTTCTTTTATCTTGAATATACTAACTTTTAGGATATTAAAACTTACATATAATATTATTTTTTCTTCAATTGTAAATTTGTTTTATTCAAAACCCATGTTTTCTAAAAATATAAAAGATGTTTTAAATGATCATTTTATAATTTTAAAGGAAATGTATTTTTATTATTTTTAAATTTGTTTTCATAGATTCATTTATAATTTTTCTTGTTATTTTTAAATGAAAAATAGTTTTCTAAATGTTTTATTATTTAAAATAAATGAAATTTCTATTTTCTTCAATAATTTTTTTAAAAATATATTTAAAAAAATCCATCTAAGATGACATTCATTGGTTTTACTCATGCCTCACCTTGGATATGATCCAAGAATACCATTAATATTATTTCATTTAATGTTTTATATTTATTTGGAATTAATTTTATTAATATTTTTTTATTGAGATATATTATGATGAAATATACATGAAAACCATTTATTTCCATGATTTTATATATAATGAATGTTTTATTATATTGTGGAACATGTATGTATGGTTTTCATTATTTGATGGGTGGGACCTATATCTTCATCTAATAAATTGGGTAATGATAAATATTTTCTAATCTCAATGGGTAAACGAGTGGTCAGCCCAAGCTCACAATATAAGGATACCCAGGTGGTCAACCCAAGCATGCAATAATAGGGTATATAGGTGGTCCGACCAATCCATACAGAATATAGTACATAGGATTCTGTCATATTCCTATAACTATATTGTACATGAGTGGTCATCCAAATCCCACAACAATTACCCATGTGAATTAACCAATCCTAAAATGTTGTGCATATCTTTGTTGGCATCCATTATATAATATTTTCTATGATTATGTTTATGCCACAAATTCCATGTCTTATGAAATTATTATAAACCAAGGGATCATTCTATTTGATTATATTGTGATTTGTGACATTTAAATTGCCAATATTTATTTCATGAGTCATTATTATGATCTTTGATATGAAGGGTCTGATTTTCAAATGTCATTCTCATGTTCTCATTCCCTTATATTATTATTATTATTTTTTTAATCTATTGTTTACCCTTACTGGGAATATTAGTCAACCCATTCTTATGTTTACGTTACCAAGTTATGAATAAATGATTTAAATTGGGGTGATAAAGGGGATGATCTTTATGGTAAACTTTGATGATCTTTTACCAAACTAGAAGTTTGGGTTCCAAGTTTCTAAAGGCACTAAACTATTATAGTAAGAGTGAAGGAGTTTGTGTAATGTAATGAATAATAATCTAGAAAGATGTAATATCCAGGTATGAAAATATTGGGTAATTATATATGGTATTATAAGAATGGTTTACTCATCCTTTAGAAGCCAGGATGAGAAAACATTCGTGAGATCCCACATGGTATTTCTAAGAATATGTCTAGGGATGTCTCTAAAGATAATTATAATGATGAGTCCAAGAAAATATCCTAGAATTTTTTTAAACAATATAGAAATTGATTTCCTAAAAACAGATCCTTATCTTGATACTCTAAGTGGATGTGGCTCAGGAATAGATGTACCTATGGGTAACAGCCCCAAAAACACTGTATTGGGCTATTATTAATCAGGAAATTGTGCATGACAATGGGCCATGATGCACACCAATATTGACACTCCAAGTGGATATACATTTGAAAATCAAAAAATAATTATGAACCATCAGGAAAGACTTCAAAATAATATGTATATGAAGAATCTATTACAAAATTAAGTTTTCATATATTAAATAAAAATGTGTCATAATTTAGGCTTCCTATAAATATTTTTCAGGATTATGTGGTACCCCACTACGATTAGGGATGTGTTCACACTATTATTTTTGTTTTAGTTGATGTATGAAACCCAAAAAGACTATGTTAATACTGAGTATGATAGATAATTTTTTGATGATAAATCAAATAAGATTGTGACTTGAATAATGGATGTCATGATTATGACTAATTATCTATCATGATATATGATTAACAACATGAAAATCAGTGAGACTTATAGGAAATAGACTAAGAAAAGGGCATAGTTTTATAAAATTTCATGTGGAAGTGAACCTAGAGGAAAGAATACTTGACTTCATATATGTCCAGAAGGTGGGATGAAAATCCTAAAGTACTATTTCAAATGCAGGGGAAGATGTTATCTGTCTGTAAAAAAAGGGTCATAAATTGAAACATTGCCAAGGAGTTAAATGATATGAAGAACGTGGGAATTACATGACTCAATTTCCTAACCCAAAAAATTAATTCTAGAACAAGTAAAAACCTATTCCATGATAATCAATGAATTGGAAAGATTGAAGTATTTGGGTCATTTGATTCAAGAATTATGAATTGTAAAATATACAAGGATTATTCTTTATAATTTTTTCATTAAGGATTTGAAATAATATGTTAAATGGTACTAATGACCTCAAAAAGTGTTTTAACGGGAAGGATATATTTTATAAAAACATGATTATGGGAAGTTAAACCTTAATGTGTTATTTATATTTTGAAAATGTTGTTTAGTTTGGATAAAAAAATTTCTGATAATAATGATGTAAATTTCATAGTATTTATGACTTTGGAATAGAAAGTAGACTTATTGAAAACATAGTTTCTGTTATCGTGGAGGAAATTTAAATCCTTTCTTTATTTAAGTCATAGATCTAATAATATTTATAAACAATGTGGGAGAATACATTTGTTTTAATAAGGATTTATTTTAATTAAGGTTATGAACATGTTTCAATTGAATATTTGATGAAGGTATTCACATGTTTGTTATGTGACAATCAATATGTACATTATGATATATGGGGGGATTAATGTTAAGCTTATTTTGTGAAATTTACTATACTACCTTCTAAAATTTTGGAATTTCATCATTAACATGGGTTAAAAGTTTATCCATTTATTAAAAGGGTTATGTTGACATTTGATTGAGGTTTTATAGATTAATGTTTCATTATATGAATATTTATGTATATTGTATTACATGTACTAACTGATTTTTTGTGATTATAACCAGATATAGAAGTAATGACCTATCATCCCATTATGGTTCTTATGATACACTAGTACTTTATGAATTTTAATTTCTCATTCATTTCATATAGTATGAGATGAAGAAGAAATTGATCTATACACAACCAAAGAGTGAGATTATATTTATGATATTAAATCATATAAGTATATCTTATAAAATGATTTTCAAATAAAAGGTTATCCTATTTTCATCATTTTTGAAGATATCAATGAACTTTTACAAACTTATTTTGTTTATGGTTTTTTGGGTCATTAACCGTCTCTTGAACATGTTCTCTTCCACTCTTTATTGGTCCCCATGGTGTTGATTAAATAGACCATCAATGTGAGGAAATGGATATTTTTTCTTAATGGAGATTTAATTAATTCCTCAGTAGTTAATGAACAACTTTATGGAGACATCCTTCTTCTTCACCAACAATATAGGTCCCCCCGAGTTGAAACACTCTGGCTTATATTTCTCTTTCCAATTAACTATTAATTTTTTTTCTATAGATCTACTAACTGTACTAGATCCATCTAATAGGGAGTCTTAGATATGAGGTTTTCATCATGGTTAAAATCAAAAGAGAAATCAACTTCATGATCAGGATTGTATACTAGTAATTCCTCAATGAATACATCAATATATTACCTCCCATTAGATAAATCATCTATTCCAAGGACATCATTATCACTCATTAAATCATCCACAATGATTTCATTTAGATTCCCCAAAAGTGGGGGTTCTATAAAAAAATGGGAAATGTGATTTATCCTCTAAAAACAAGTGATTATATACCATTACCGAGGTTGTGACATTATTTTATTAGAAATAAATCGTTGCATAATTCTTTGTAAGCCAATCTATATTAAGTATTATATCAAATTCAACCATAGATATGTTATTTAAATCTATATATAGTGTATGTTCATTCATTAAAATAGTTATTTTATTGAAAATATTCATTGAGATAAGATTTCCACTAGGTTTCTAGATTCATAACCCCCTTGATATATTACTAGATGAATATATATGGTTATAATAAAATGTGGAAGATATAAAAGAGTGTGATGATATAGTATCAAAAAAATCATAATTTAGTTTTTAATACATGACTAAAGTACTTGCCTCCACATTTAATGGACCATCAACTTATACAATAGTAATCACATAGTCCCGACCTTTCTCCCTAAGCCTCTTCTATGGTAGAATTCCTTGATTATTAGGAAATTGAATTAAATAATGTCATAACACTTTTAAAATAATGAATTGTACATTGGTTTCCTCCCTCCTATCCTGCCACTTGTGAGGTCAGTATCCTTTATCTCTATAGTTTACAATAAATACCATTCCCTTCAAAAATGTTTTAGGGTTATTCTTTCAACAATTATATTATCATTTAAATGTTATCCTTCCATTCTTATCCATATAAAAAATATTCTATCAGATTGCTCAGCCACAATTTTCTTCTCATAATTTCACTTGAAAATATGTGTCTTAGAGAATTACTTGTTGGTCTTTATAGAACTACTCACATTCTCATCATGTGCGGAAAATTTTGAAGAGACTACTACTTTATGAATTATTTTTTTATTCCATTTAACAATCCATTAGTTGTTTTCTACGGGATTCACACATAATTAGTAGTGTGTGATTCTAACCATGTAAATTTATCTTTATACCCATCCGTAATATATTCATCCTTTGGAATTAGGTTTAATAATTTTCATTCTAGTTATAATCATTCTTCACATGGGAATTATTTTTCAAGAAACGTCTATAAAATTATACAAGTCTACGTTGTTTATATCTTCTTCCAACTTGGTGTTTTGAATCAACAACTTCCATCGGTCATCATATCCCATTAGATGATATAATTTCATGAAAACATTTTACTTAACATCACATCTCATGTAAAATAATATTTTCTATAGGGTCTTGATCCATTTTTCCTCCACTAATGGATTTGTGGTGCCACTAAAGGATGGGGGTTTTATTGCATGAAGTGATCAAAATTTTTGATTATATCCTATTGATAATTAGGTTATTCCAAGTATATATGGTTATTAGTCATAACCTAGGTAAAATGAATTCATATAGTCCTGATCTGTTCTTATCTAACACTAGAATCATTAAATATCTCTAGTGTGTAGTGACTACATTGATTTCGGGTGTTGAAATGGGTGTTCCCTATATTAGGATCCATATCTATAGAATTTTATATTCTAAATTATTGTATTAACAAAACTATAATTTTTATTTATAGAAATATTAAATTTATATCATAAGGATTGGTCGTAGGGTTCACATTTTTCTTACTACATTCTTCCAAATGTGGTTCCTAAGTTTTTTATTTAACTATCCTTTGATACCAACTGTAAAAACCTCAAATTAAATACCCTAGACTCAATGGAAGATTTATTATAATGATATACATATCATAAATATGGAGGATCCAACAGTTTAATTTTCCCAATAACCCATATACGTAATAAAATTTTACATTAAATTGGAATTAAATTTATCATTGAAAACATGAACAATGAAATATAATTATTCTTTTTGTAACTCTATTTATCCTAAATTGTAATTTTTGGGTATCTAAGGGAAATGGAAAACAATATAAATGGTTAATATTAAATACTTAGTAAGGCTAAAATATATAGATACAATATTTATGAACACAACACTATGGAATGAATGAAGATATTGAATTATTACATATAAAATAATACCATGAGAATAAAAATACCCAGGGATAAGATAAAAATATATAAAATATAGGATAAAAATAATTTCACATATAATTATAATAATTCATTACAATAAACATATAAACCATACCCTTAAGGCCTTGTTCCATGAAAACCTTTAAAAATGTAAGTACGCTCCCATTACCCAATATTAATTGTCCCATGAGGCTAACCAGTGCACCAAGAGGAAATATAATATCAGTTCCCACCTATCACATAAAATCCCAATTCATTACATCATATATAAAAAATTACATTGAATAATTCTCAAAGGACAAGAAAAACATAAAAACTTGGAATCATTTTCTCAAGGAGGTATATCTTACGCAATCTTTCCATATATAAGAATGAATTTTATTTCATGAATTTATTTCCAAAAATACTAGAAAAAAATAAAAAAATTTTGATTTTACAATAGATTAATACTTATGTAATGAATGATAAATAATTTAAAAAGTTTTTAATGTAGTATGTAGATCATCCATGTATATCCCTCGGGAGTTTCAACCCATGTGTGCAACAAGGCTCGTTGTTGTGCACCAGTTCATGATCATGTATAACTATATGATTTTTTTAGGTGTTACCCCTTAGTAAATCTTTTTTAGAGACACATACACTTTTTTTTTCAAGAGAAGTATGTGTTTTCTTGAAAATATCAAAAAAAATCTATATCAAATATATGATGGTTTTATGTTTACGGGAAATTTTGAGCATTATAACAACTTATTAAGGTAGTATAATGAGAGGTAATAGTGATATCTAATTAAAAAGGAATAATATTACTTATTATTTGGGTATTTAAAATCACTTTTAAACTGTATAAATTTATAATCAAAGGCTCATATAAAATTATAATTTTAATTGAATGAAATAAATTAAAAAAATCAATTACCTCAAAGAATTATTTTCTATGACATATAGAGGGAATCTTCCAGAACAACAAAACAATTTAATATTATAGATTGGTTATTATAAAAGACTACTTAGAAGTTATATTATGTGATAACCTAAAATTTTGTGTAAAATAATGGGAAGTGTGGTGTGTATTTATACTTGACCATATGTGATTTTAAAGGTTTAATGTGATAATTAATTTGTGATTATGGCTAATCAATTTTCAGTGGAATTTATTCCAATGTTTTTGGATGAAAAATAACTTTTTCACATATGGTTATTTTCAGATAATAAATAAATCTCCCATTTTATTTAATTTTTTTTCATAAAAAGAATTTGATCAAGAATAAAGAGAATTTTGAAAAATTTTACGGAAATACAATGATATCTCTTTTAATTTACATTAGTATACTTCCTAAAAGAATTATTTTTTAAATTTTTAATTATTTTTGGGATTATATATGAATATATATATTTTTTCATATATATAATGAATGATAGACCCGTATTTTTTGGGGTGATAACTTTTCATGAAGTTAATGCTGATTTAAAACTGACCAAATCGGTCCCACCATATAAATTTGTTCATAAATGATTTTATCATACATGGAATGACATGAAATTTTTTCATATGTTATATGAATTAAGGTGGATAATTTTTTCCAACTATACAAACATCTAGTTTTAACTTTTTAATGTCCAAAATCTTATGTGAATCAATGCAACTAGGTTCATTGAATCTTCTGGGTTGAACTATTTTCAAAAATGATTACAGAATAACATCTTGAAAGCATCATTTTAGTGGATAAAACATAATGTTAGATGTAAAATACCTAGGTGATAATTTCTAATTAATTTAATATTCCAATATTCTTTCATTATGATATTCAAAAATTCATGTACATTCAATAAATTGAACTGAGGTAGTTTGACTGGTTATAATTATTACTTGTATTTACTCTACCCTAACAGCTTTAATTCATTGAAAAATAAGATAAAACATTAATGGTGGATGAAAAATAAATATGTTATAATGTCAAAATAAGATCACATTCCAATATTTTTCCATTAATATATTCAAAATTTCCTGGACATCCATTGCATTGAACATTAACAGTTTGACTAGACAAAATTAGTTTCTATAAAGATTTGTCCACAACATAATCTGTACATGACCAAATAGGCTGAAATTTTTAGTGATAAAATATAATACATGAATAAAAGAATTAATAAATATAACTTATCTATATTCATTAATTTATTTCTTCAAAAATATATTTTCATTCAAATGATGGAAGTAAAGCATATATTTTTATTAATGGTTGTGAATAAATGTTATCGGTGTTGGACACATAGGTTCCTAATAAATTACTTATGACTTAATTAATTAATATTATAATCTGACATATGTAACATTTGTTATACTAAATTACTATGAAAAGTATAACAAAAATTAAAATATATATAACATATATATTGGGATATATTTTTATAACTTGTATTTTTTCAAACAAAACATATCATGATAAATAAAATATTAATTTTTAGTTCAACCTTATAAAATATAGTTTTATTTGTATTTATTATATTTATCATGTAAATTTTATACATATATATATATATTTAAAAATAGGTTTTTTACGTAATTAATGTGATATAATAAATAAAATATTAAAATGAGAAACAAACCCTGCATATACTCACCCACTAATCTAGTCAACCTCATGCCACGATGATATACATCCTAGTTCTCTCATCCCTTACATATCCTCATAACCACATACCATATAACCTCATCAAAACCATATATTAACATCTCATACTCATGGAACATACCAAATTCAAATATCACATCATCATAACCTCATATCACATCATAATACACATCACATAGTGACTGAGAATGTAAACAAGAAGGATGTTGACTTTGTTACCTCCTCACCATGTACATATTAATCACCCAAAAACATCATTTTATCACCATAATCACATCATCTATATATAATATGTAACAATATCCACAATTAATCACATCCAATACAATAACTATAAGAGGGATTGGGGAGGGTAGGTAGTCAAATATACATATTACATCCTTCCTAGATTTTGCAAAAAACAAAAACAACCTAGAACCTTACATGGGAATCAAGCACATTACCCAACAATGGTTGTTCAAAATAAGAAACAACTTAGCATAAAATTAAAATAAATTTTACATAATACCCAACCAAAGGTTCAGTACTACAACCTTCATTTTGTAATTTCATACTTCCATATTACTCCAAAATTATCTACCACTTCAATTAAATGATCAATAAACTCTACCAACAACCCAAAAACAACCACAACACAAGTTTACCTTATGTCACCTCATTACCATTACCCATTTTATCAATTATCACCCTCGTCAAATTCAATATGCCATATTTAATTCAATCTGCTAATATAATATTACAATATAATTAAATTCCCTCATATATGAATTATTTAACTACTACTTCCACGATTACCCGTAATTTCATTATTATTTACATCCTTCACTCAAATAATCACTTCGCATTCCCATTAATCTTTTAATTTATTTAAAAAATTTCCTTAATTAAAATAAACTCGATCATATTTCCACATCAATATCTCTATGATGCCCTGATAATATAACTACACAGCTATCTCAGTTGACTCTACCAAACTAATACAACCACACAAGGCCTCCAATATACCAAAACACAAATTACAGTAATCAAACAAATTTCATAATAACTACAAAATAATAAGAAAAACAAAAAACTGTGAAACCAAAAAATTTAAATATTATTCTCCCCTTTCATTTCCATATTTAAATTTTTTATTCAATTGAATACTTTTAAAAAATATCCATTACAAAATTAATTATAAAAAATCATACTAATCACAATTTAGTAAGAAAAAAATAATGTAAATAATAATGTAAATAGGTAAAGAATAGTTGAAAATATCACCCCACATTTTATTCCAATTAATCGTGTATAGTAATTATCTTAATTAGTTAAATTTGAACTAATTACCCAGAGAAACCAAATCATGTTAATTTAAAAATTAAACAGTATATATAAATAGATAAAGTTTAAATACCAAAAATTATTTAGATATTCAATAACCAAACCCCAGTAATATATAAGAAACTAAGGTTTTATCACCAAAAACACAATAATAACACGAAAACCCAACAATAAAATACCCATCATCAATCATCCAACTAAATCCCAGAAAAATCCAAAAACCACTAGAATCTACAGACTACAAGAAAAGAATAATCATGTTGGAATAAAGATTATAAGGATAGAATCTCCCCTTGATTCATAAGATCACAATCAAATGAAGGAAAGTATTGTGAATGAAAAATTTAATATCAAAGAGGTCTCAAAATAAAACACATGATTACTATTGTTTGAATAAGGATGAATCAGTTGAAGAGAATTAAATAACTCAATTAAATTTATATTAAATTTTTTGAAGCATTAGATCATGGTGAAAATGTGACCATCATTGTGAAATGAGGGTTTGATTCAGGAATCAAATCATTATATCCCCAATTCTTAAGTGATTAATTATTTAATGTTGATATAATCAAATAGGATTACAATATAGTGGGGACCTCCACAACACAATTCTTAAATACTCAATAATCAAGGAGAAAACCACATACCCCACTAAAAACCTGATATTCCCATATTCAAAACCACAATGAAAGGATTCACATAACAATAATGACCAAGATGGAACAACAACTAATCCATATACATACAAAGTAAAAAAGGGAATTCATTGACCATAATTCACATTGAAACACACCATCATGTACAAAAATGTCACTAATAATAGTGTAACATGATATTTAGAAGAAACCCTTCTTCTAGAGGAAAAAATTATTGGTACAACACTACCCTTCCTAGTGGAATATTAGAATAACACTAAAACCCTTATTATTCCCCCATAATTCCCCAAAAACATCCCTAATAACTTTATCTCCCCAAAAACAAGTAAAAGAACCAAAATGTTCTGGGGCTCTATTATATACATTTCAAATTTTTCTCATCATAAAAAATAAAAAATTCTAAACCTTGGAAGAGAAAATAATAAAAAAATATATATATATATAACTCCACTAAGATGCCCCTTAAATAATAATCTATCCATTAATAAATTTGAATAAATTAATTAATAAGAAACATACCAACTATATAAGTATAAGACTCAATTCATCATCTTAAATAAATTAAAGCAGAAAAACATATAATATTGGGCACACATCTATAAATATCATTTTTATATACCCTCATCCAAGACACCATTCCTAATAATAAATAAATAAAAGTAATTATGTTCCCATGAATAACCTTCTACTGATGATGTTGAATCTCAATAATCCGTTCCATATATTTTTTATCATTCTAAACATCTAACTCACCCCAATCAATAATATGAGATTCATCATTATGATACTAAGAAATATTTGAAATATGTAAAATTCCATGGATTTGATCCATACATGGAGGAATTGTTAATTGATTGGATACCACTAAAATATTATCCAATGCAATGAAAGGTGCAATTAACCAAGGGGAAAACATACTCACATTCTCAAACCTCTACTTTCAATGATGAGTAGAAACCCTCAAAACATATGATCTTGAGACCCAACCCATAGTGGTTTTATCCTCTAATAAGTATTTTAATTTTGATGGTATTGAGACACCCTAATTCACTAATAAATTACCTACTCACTCTAGATTATTCATTATACCAAATAAATTCAATGAATTGATTAATCCCCAACATCGACCCAAAAAAATAGAGACATGTATGTCTAAACATACAACACCTTGAATGGATCAAAACAAGTGGATGAGTGGTAACTAATGTTATAGTTAATCACAATCAAATGAAAAATTAATCAAATTAAAACATAAATAAATGAATAAAAAAACATAAAACATATCCTATCATGTTTTCTGCTCATTCTAACCATTATTCTATGGATGAAAAGAAGTATTAATGAGTAATTACAAGATAAAATCACACAGTATATTGTTCCATGCTCATGAGGTAAAACTGGGATCATGATAAAATATGATCATCCTTGAAACCTGAGGATACCGCACAATTACCTCAATATACATCCTCAAAAATGAATTCACTATACTGAAATCCATTACAAGTAAGAAATTGGATAACTTTATCAATCGATCCATAATCCCCTAGATGGGATCACATATTCTTTGAGATCATGGAAAATGGACAATCAAAATTATTAAAATTTCCATAATGTTTTATTAAGGAACATTTAATGTTTATAGTAGACCTTTTAAAACAAGATAGTATTCCAAAATCCTCTAATAGACTAAACACCAGGACATGAAATCAGCTACCTACCTCTTCATCTGTATCCACAACAATTCACTCATTAAGGCATAAAAAATAATTGATATAATAGGATTTAATAGAATATGTGAACCATAATACTCTTAAAGAATCTCTAGGTATGAGTTAAATAGAAAAACATCTTCTCATGGAACAACACCTAGTTCTAATCATCCTTTGACCATCACTCATGTGTACCCCCATAGATGAGGGATCACACAAAACCTTCCACTAAAGATATCCTAGTTGTGAATACTATAACTAATTCATTGAGAATAAAGACACTATCATGTAATTAAGGAATCCTCTTCCATTAACTTCCGTCATATAAATATGAAATGTATAGAGCTCCATTATCATCCTCATTGCATCTCCAGACCCACAAACACCATTTTCATGTGAATTTCTACCAAGAACATTAGCTATCACATTCTCTTTCCCTAGAGTATAGGATATATAGATGTTATAATAATATAATAACTCTATAATATAAAATAATTAATATTCAAATCATGACAAAATTAAATATATATCATTATCTTATGATATATGAAGACCAAAAAGTACATAATGATAAGATAATGCTACGAAAACATAAGAACAAATACAACTTCCACTAAATCAAAATAACGGATGGCATAGTTATAATCAAGAGGTTATAATTAAAGATAACCATAAGAGATCACAAATATCATATAAATCATGAAAAACAAAAATATAACATGGTAATAATCATAAAAAACCATTAACATAGTCCCTTCTTCTAGTAAATGAACCATGATAGAACTTGTCAACATCTCTTTTAGTTGCTCAAACACTGCTTGTGGTAGATCTGTCTATAAAAGGATCATCCATTATTGTAAATTTTTTTAACGGATCGATGAAGTAATATAAATCTTATATTAACAGTATATAATAGCCTATGTGTCTATGGAAACTACAAACCTCTTCACTATTATTAGGAGCCAACCTAGAAACCACCACCTCAATCATTGAATGATATACTACTACACCTTATAGAGACACAACATTCCTTTAGAAATTCACATCACATATTTAGAAACTATAATTGGATATATTTTTATGTAGTTTATATCCTATAATAATTCCATAAAAGTTATCAATTCCTTAATATGATCCTCGTATGATCTTCTATATATGATAATGTCATCAATTAACACTACCACTATAAAATAAAATAACTCAAGAAACATTGAGTTCATAAGTCACATGTAAATTGTTATGTATTTCATGTAACTTAATGATATAAACATAAACATGAAGTGTTAAAAATGAAATCTAAAGGTAGTCCTCAGGATATCATTAACACCACGAGTTTTTATGAATTATGTTTTTCCAAATAAATTAAATTTATTTAGTGGAATGTGTTTCACATTAAAACAAGTCAATATTTCACTATAATGAACACCGATTCAAGATTGAACTTCACACAATTCTGATTTTATCTTCTAACACATCAAACCTATTTTTGGATTTTGTTACACAAAATAATGATTTTTTTAACTATAATATACTATTAAAACTATTATTTAATATGAAAGTTATCTCGTATCCATATGATTGGAGAGAATAAATAAGACTCAACAAATTATGAAAATATATATTTGGCACAGGTTTATTAGTTATCTATTTATAATAAATAAAATAAGAATCATTTAAAATAAAAAATATATATTTCTTGAAAAAATAATTTCTTTTCTAAAAGTTGGTTTATTAATTCTTGGAACACATAATTTAAAATTAAAATTTAACACATGTATAAAAAATAATTTCAAAAATTAAATTCATTTTTTAAATAATATAAAAATTATATTACTCTGATTTTTTTCATTTTCCTGAGAAATTTCATTTTTTATTGAATATTTAAAAATACTAAATTAAAATTGACGACTTTCATTTCATTTAAAAAATTTATAATGATAAAATATATTTTTAATTAATTTATGTAAGTAAAATTTCATATCAATTAATATAATATATGTCATTTTATTAAATTTAATATTAAAATTATATATATAAACATTATAAAATTTTGAAAATTTTCACATTAAAAACCAACATTCTTGACACATCTACAAGATTAATTATAAATTAATTTTTATCACTTGTGTGAATTTAATTACGAAATATAAATACCATATTTTGAATCATCAAGATTTAAAATTACAAATGTTTCCAAATTGTTTTTTTCCAAAATAATTCTGAAAAACGTTAAAAATAAATTATTATGATTATAGAAAAAACGAGTCAACAAAGTGGTAAATCATAGAATAAATAGTTTTATAATAACCGAACACTTATCCAAAACATATTTTATAGAAATGTTTCTACCCATGTTACTTTAAGGTCAATTTTTATGAGTTTTTAGGATAATTTTCCATGAATGTGACTGATATAATAATTTATGTAAAGAAAAAGAAATAAAATTTACCTCACTTCCTTGTAATTTCTTTAATGCTTTGTAATTGAAAATAAAACTAAATAGGTTCAGATATAAATATTATTTTTAAAGTTAAATGATTTTTTTATCATGATAAATTAATTTAATTTACTTAGATATTATATAATTTCCTCAAATACATAACAAACACTAATGGTGGAATTATTTAGTTAATAATTAACAAAATTTAGTAATACTATATATTTTTAATGTGAAGTAAATTTAATTAATTATTATCATACATTAATTTTTTTTAAATATCATGTTACATAGGTATAGCATTAATAAATTAAAATTCCATTATTGTCTTGAAATTTTAGTTTAATTCAAATTATATACATAATCTCAAAATTTTCATTAATGTTATTTTATAAAAAATACCATTTTATTAACAGATTTAAAATTATTTAAAATATTAACTTATTTCAAGTTTGTTTTTAATGTTAATAAATACCAACTATAGTCCATTACTTGACTAATTATTCTATAATAATGACTATAATAACCGTTAAATATTAAAAACTCAGTTAAAAAAATTAGGGTTAAATAGGTGCTTTTGCGCGTCACATACACTTGTATTAAAATTAATTTATAACACACGTAGGATTTATATTTTATAAATTAGATATAATATTAAGAATCATTGAGTATAAATAATCTAATATGGAACACTTTACTTAAGTCATCAATGATAAATTAATTAAGTTAGTAAACAAGTTGGAAAATGGTAAAATAACATAAGAGTTATGGAAAAAAAAATTTAAAACATGTGTACAAATGTGTGGTGTAGGATTAGATCAACCATATCATCCCTAAAAACCATTAATTATTAGTTTTGGATAAACTTGAGGTAATATTGACTTCCCAATAGAGAATACATTTGAATATTTACAAGAATAAAACTCCTCTTAGATTATAAAAAGGCATTCAATCCCCCAACTTCATCACACATCTCAAGCCATTTGGATCAAACATGCTCTGGCCAAATCAATTATCAACATCCATACTCTTATATCATTCATGTGTATAGAGGACTACCATCTTACGAATTGAGGTCAATTGTTTTTCATTACCACATATCATGTTTTAAATAATGATGGAAATTCTATTTATATATTTTTTATTATGTTTCTATAATTATTATATCATAAATACCTTTAGGATTTCCAATTTTCTGGCATATTAAAGAATATCTTGTATGTACGGAAGACTACCGCCTCGTGAAGTGATGTGATTCATTCATGCTTTAAATGAAATGTATTAAGGATTGGTTTATTAAACACATGGGATACAAATAATATGATAATTATAGTTTATTATATCTATATATATATAATTTTCTTTTTTTATTTCAATACAATAGGAAAATGGAAACAACGTTCATGCGTACTTATGGTCTACCATCTCCATGAACGGTGAATTCCATTTCCTATCACTAAATTTTATGGATTACTATAAATACATATATATGGAATATTTATGATAGTTATATCAATATTTACTTTATAAAGATGATGAAACCATGATCTAAGTAATAAGACTAGAAATTAAAAGTCAAAACCTATACAAAAAACAAAGTAGTTATTAACTGAAATGTAACATTAACATGGAATTGCTAATAAACAAGTAATATGAAGACATAATAAAATTATTTATGCTATGATATATATTAATATTTATATGTGATATATCTTTAATAAAATAAAAATTTTATTCAGGATGTTTGAATGAGTAAGATAGAAGTCAATACATAATATAAGGGTTTTAAGTCTCACATTTCACTTTTGTGAGACACGTGGTATGTTCACCACCTATTTCATCAATCTGGTGAATATAATACCCAGTATTGTATTTTATGATTATTCTATATAGATTTTTTGTTATTTATATATCCATTTGGTGATCTCTCTTTCATGGGGTTATGGTTTCAATGTGACCAAAGCGATAAGGAAATTATGTCTCAAATTTCCTTCTTTGAGACACAATATATGTTATGAAAATATATTCTTTTATGAGGTGTATATACTACCACCTTGAAATTTCATATCATTAATATCATTATTTTAATTATTTTTTTAATATTTTTTGTTATTATTTCATTTTGATTATGATTCAATGTTACTAAAGAGGTAGTTTTTTAACATTACAATCTCATCATTTATCTGGGTTATTTATGATTATGCTACGACTGATGAAATATTACTCTAAATATCCTAATAAAATTCTTTAGTTTTTTTCTAATATAGTAATTCATGATATCTTCATTTAATGGTAACATTTTTCTACCTGTTTATATTTAAGATAATTTAGAATATATTTTTATGAAAATCAATCTTTATTTCTCTATTTAGTAGAACATATGGTTTCTTTAAAAATCATGTTTTATAAAAAAACGTTTTTCATAAATATTATAAAATTATCATAAGAATTTTTTATGAAATGTTTACCTATGTTTAACCATTTTTGAAAAATGGTTTTTAAATGATTATTCTTTACATTTTCTGATCATGTATCTTTTTAATTCAACTGACAATGTAAAAGTAATATTTTTTTTAATATATATCAAATGTATGAAATTATAATTCTTCATAATCACTCCACACTCTGAATAATCCTTTATAAGTATTAAATAATCTTTTCAAAATAAACTTCTTTATTAAATAATTTTTAAAGTGTTTTATTTTTAATTTATTTTCAAAGAATGTAATATTGATAATTTTTTAAAAATAATTTTTCAAAGAAGAAATAATGTTTTCCTCAAGAAATTTTTTAAATGAATTTTCAAATATTTATTTATAAATTTCAGATATTATTTTCATTGAAAATGATTTTTGAAATGTTTAAAGGGAGTTATTTTCAAAGAATAGTGGTTTTCATTAATAAATATTCCAAGTGTTGTTTCAAAATACTTCTCTATATAAAATGAAATCCTTTGATATAATTTATGTTTTACTAGGTATATGATCCAAGGATTCAATTATTATTATTTCTCAAAATGGTTTATTTTTATCATGAAATGTTTTTTTATGAAACTGGTTCCCCTTCAACATGTTGTACCATGATATAATTATTATTAAATCCACTTATTTTCATGTGTTATGATGAAATGATTATGAAACCTATCTATCTTCCATAGGCTATGATATGATGATATGTTTAGAATACTCATTTCAGTTCATGGGTTATGATATGATGAATCTTTATGAACTTGTGGCACACATAAATATAGTTTTTATTATGTAATTTTTGGGACCTAAATCTCCCTCAAAATAAAAAAGAAAAGATTTAAATCTCGTGATATCGACATGACTAGAATGGGAAGTTAACTAGGTTCACTAATAAATGGTTGGAATGGGGAGTAAACATAGTTCAGTAATACAATCCTGGAATAGGGAATAAACAATGTCCGCTATAAAAATGATGGAACTAAGAGTGAACCTATTTTAGTAATGATATTTGTACTCTATTATAGTCATTGTAGTGATCCTTGACTAATATGAAAATGATTTTCAATGCTTATGTGTGGGAAAAAAATTCCATTTCTTTTTATTTCATTATGATCTCCTAGATTATACTCATGATTCCCTAATGAATCATTTATTATTATCTTTAAAAATTTTATTCCACAAATCATGTATATGATCTTTGATATATAGGGTATAATCTTTAAAAAATTTCTAATTTTATCATACACTTAGATTTATGATTTTATTGTGTTTCTCTTTTATTTACCCTTACATAACATCTGATCTCACCATTTCTTATATTTACATTCCTCATGTTATTATGAATGGTTTTATATTGGAGTAATAAATGATAATATCTTTATGGGAAACATTTTATATCTTTAACCAAGATGTAAAATTATATTTTATGTCCCTTAAGTCACTAAACTAATACATTCCTCGGGAGCGTGTTTGTGTAATGTAATAAATATTTATCAAAAATAATGTTATATCATTGAATGTTAGTCCTTGATTTCTATAGTAGGTATCAAAGGAAAAGTTCTTTTAACATTTATAAACAAGGATGAAAAAAATTAGTGATATCCCTAGGTATATTTATAAGGATGTGTCTAGTGATCCCTCAAAGCATAAGTCCAACAATGAGTTAAATTATATAAAAATGTTCTCAGATTTTGGTAAAGGATCGGTTGAGTGATTTCTAAGATATTGCATCCATGTTTGTATACTAAAAGTGGGTGTGGATCTAGGAAATATGTTCCTAGGGTTAAAACCCCAAAAACACTATATTCATCAAGAATTGATCAAGAACTAGTGAACAAAAATAGGCCTTGGTGTACACTTGATAAAACGATCCTAGATTAAATTCATTGGAAATTCACCAATTCTTTACAAACCATCATGAATAATATAAATATATGATGACTATGAATGGAATATTTCAAACCTATGGTTTTAGAGAATTAAAATAATGTTTCATGATTTATAAATATTAGATGTTATTTTTTGATTATTATGTTGTTTTCTGTTATGATATTTTTTTCTGACACAATGCTTTCTAGTTTTATTAAATAGAGAGAACCATATAGAACTGGGTTAACAATGAATCTGAGGGAAAATTTATTGATGGAAAAAAATGGGATTATGATTAGTGTAATGGATATTCTGATTTCTTCTAATACGTTTTCACTAAATGTGATTAACAATTTCATCCATAACCAATCCTTAGACTCACAAAATAAGAAAACGAAACTGCTATCTGAGAGTTTGGGTTGCAAAGACCATGGAAGAAAGAATATTCTATTTCATGTGTATAAATAATGTGGTAAGAAACACTTAAGTGGATATGTTTATGAAACATAAAGAAGTTTTTACAGTGGAAAATACTGACAAATAATGTAACTGCATAGGAAAAATGAAGATTTTTCTTAACAAAATAGATGGGAATATTGGTCTCCGGAATATATCATAAATTATTAAATCTTTAAAAATTGGTTAATTTGGGTATTATGAAAATATATTTATCTAGAGGAAGGAGCAGGAATAGAATCATCAAGATTGTAAGAGAAATTATTATACTGCTAATGATGAAGAGACTACGAATAAATTATAAAATAATAGATGCACTAAAGAATAAGATGATGAAGCCTGGTTAATGGATTAAGGATGCGGTTGAATGATATAAGAGGAAATTTAATTGAGTTCAAGGATTATTTTATATGAATCATTAGTTACATAAATATTTTTATTATATGTTTTACATTAATTATTTTAATGAATATGTTAAATGGTACTCGTGAACCAGATAAATTTATTTAATGGAAATGTTGTATTTTATAGAAAAATAAAATGATTAATGGGAGGTTACCCTTAATATATTCATAAGGATGAAAAAAATAGTTTAGTTAAATATATTATTTGTATGGATAATGTAAATTGGATAGTATTTATGACCCTAGAACTGAAAAAGGATTTTTTGACAAAGTGGTTTATTCTATTATTGATGAAGTTTGCAATATTTTTGGATTTGAGAAATATATCGAGTAGTTTGTGTTATTTATAAATAATGATGAAACATATTTCTTTTCAATAAGGTTTTATTGTAATTTATGTTATTTTAATGTTTAAATAGAATAAATGGTGAAGTTATTCACATTTTTGAATGTGACAATCATGATCTAATTTATGATATATTGTTTATTAATGGAATATTTATTTTGAGAAATTTGGAAACCTTCTTTATATATTATCAATTTTTGGAGTGATACAAGGTTAAGCATTTATAAAATGCTTTATGTTAAACTTAATATGATATTTTAGAGTATAACGTGTTACTTCATCATATATAGATTTTTATATATTGGATAACCTATCAAAACAATTTACTTGTGATGATTACTAAAGATAGATGAAAAGAAATGTTATCATATTCAGGGATTTTATGATCTATTAGTGATTTAATGATAAAAAATACACCTTTATTTATTAGAATAAGAGATGATATAGAAATAAATATTGGTACTACTACTGAGTTATATTGTTCATATGGAATAAAATCATGTAATAATATCTTCTAATGAAAATTATAAAACTATAAGAAAAATAACTTTAAATAAAATTTTGTCCTACTATCATCATTTTAGATGATATCAAAGAAATTTTTCAATACCATTTGGTTTATGGATTTTTTATCATTATATTTCTACTCCTCATGTTCTATATCACTCTCCATCATTAGTTGGTTTTTAGTGTTCTCTTTTATGTGAAGTTTTTCACTTCCTACCCATGTTATCCTACATGTAAACCAATTTTTTATTTACTTGGGTAAACATTATGTTTCCAAAATTAAATTTTTAAAAGAATTTTTAGTATTTATTTTTTTATGTGGGATTCTATGAAATGAACTTTCAAAAATTAAATCATTGATTCCCCAAATTAATTTCATGTAAGAAATTCATTTTAAGGTGGGTTGAATATAACACCCTGAGTTTTTATGAGTTGTTTTTTCAAATAAATTTAATTTAGTAGATGGATTGTATTAAAAATTAAAAAAAATGTAAGATTAATTTATACTCAATACCATTTTAATCTTTCACTATATGTAATACTAATTTTATCTTATGGTACATGTTACATTATGTTTGGAATTACTTATACACAATAATGAGTTTTACTGAACTTTAATATACTATAAATGTTATAATTTAATTTGATACTTATCACCAAGATATTGAAATGGAATTAATTAATATGATTAAATTGGTTGTGAAAATATATATATTATAAATTTTTATTAGTAATATATTGATTTAAAATAAAATAAGAATCATTTAAAATAAAATTAATATTCTTTGAAAATGACAACCTTTCTAAAATATGGGTTAATATTTCCTAGCACAGATAATTTAAAACTATATTTTACCACTTCTAGAAAATTTATTTAAAATATATATATAATTTTCCAATGAAAATAAATATTATAGTAAGGTTAATTGTTTTTATTTTTTTAGAACTTTCATATTTTGATTAATAATGAAAAATAGTGAATTTTAATTGTAACTAATTTTTTTAAATTATTCATAATGTTTTAAAATATTTCTAATTGATTTAAAAGTTAAATTAGAAAAAATTTATATATTTCAATAAAATTTGGGTCTTTATAATCAATTTCATATTGAAATTATATATAAAAACATTAAAATATTGGAACATTTTTACATTAAAATCATGCTTTCTCAACACATCTATAGGAATAATTTTAAATTAATTTTTGGAAAATAATTTCAATTTAATTTTAAAAAATGGATTTTGTATCGGGAATAAAAATAATTTATAATATCTAATATAGTAAACTAAATTTTTTACCAAAATAATTAGAGAAAATAGTTAAAAATAAATTATAATTATTAAGGAGAAAACGAGTTTAATTCTTGGTTAAACATATAATATAAGGTATAATAATGACCAAAAACATTTCAAGAACCCATTTTATGGAAATATCTATAACCTTTTGACTATATTCTTTAGTTTTAAATTTTATTGGGACACTTTTACATTAAAGTTAACCATATAATAAGTTCTATCAAAAAAGAAGACACAAAATGTACCTTTCTTCCTTTAAATTTTAATAATTTTTTAGAATAAGGAAATAACTACCTAGGATCACTTATAAGTATTAATTTTAAATTTAAATAGTTTTTTGTTATCAGGATTATTTATTTTATTTTATTATAAATTAAATAATTACTTTAAATTATTAATAAATGATAACGTTGTAATTATTTATTTAATAATAAAATAAAATTAATGGTACTAAAAATGTTAAAAGTGAAGTAAATTGGTTAAATTATTAGCTTACATTAAATTTTTATATGAATATGTCATATTACATAAATTTTAACTTATTATATTCAAAATAAATTATTTCCTTGATATTTTATTAATTTCAATTTAAATAAATATTGTTAAAATTATAAATAATATTATTATATAATAAATAATATTTTATTAGTTGATTTAAAATTACTAAAACACCTATATTATTTAAATTTAGTTCTAAATGTTAATAAATATTAACTATGTCCCATTAATGGACCAATTTTTCATTTATAATGACTATAATGACCATTAAATAGTAAAAGCTCGATTAGAGTGATTAAAGATAAATTAGTGTTTTTGAACCTTACATGGACTTGTATTAAAATTAATATCCAACACACACATATGGTTTAAATTTTATAAAATAAATATAATATTTAAAATAATTGGTTCCAAATTATATAATATGTGTCACTTAAAATTCAGTCTTAAAGGATAAATTACATAGCTAAGAGACCTTGTTACAATATTGGAAAAAATGGTAAAATAAGGAAACATAGGAGTTAAGGAAGAGAATGATTAAACAATGTGTGTAAATATGTGTTGGATGTGTTTAACGACCATATAATCACTCCAAACCATGAAATACCTATTTTTGATTTACTTGAGGAAATTGTAACCTATTGATATTGAATAATTTTGTGTATTTACAAGAATTCCACTCCACATCAACTTTAAAAATGCACTAACTTCCCTCATTTATTCACACATATCAAGCCATTTGGATTGACAAATATCTTAAAAAATCATGTCCCAACATCTCTCCACTCATTAAATAGTCCTTATTGTTGGAAAAAGTAGACCATTCAAAAATTTAGTGAAAATCTAAGGAGGATTCGCAAAGAAAAGGTAATGTTCTTCTAAAAGTGTTGTTATTTTATTTCCTTATAAATCCCATTCAATTCATGTTATACCATGCTTATATAAAATCCTAATTATATTAAATATATTGTTATGGTTTTATATTATGGATAAAACCGAAAACTATTCTCACTTCTCTCAAATGGGTTACGAAATCATCATTCATTTGTATGGAGAACTACCCTCTCACGAATCGATGTTGGTCTTTTTTCAATTAGCACCACTAAAGGTTGGAAATAATGATGTAAATAGTGTTTATATATAATTTTTATTGTATTAATGATATTTCTGATATTTATGATGTTATTATGATTTTTTAATTTTTATATCATACATACCATTAGGTGTTCAATTTTCTAGTAACACGATAACGGCGCTCATGTGTTTGGTAGAATACCGTCCCAAGAAGTGATGTGATCTGTTTATGCTTTATATGTGATGAATTAAGGGATTTATAACCATATGTGATATATAAGATATAATAATTATAATGGTATGATAATATATATATATATGTGTGTGTGTGTGTGTTTCATTTACTTTTCGTTATTTTAATGTGATAAGAAAATGGAAACAACGTTCATGTGTCCGTACGTCTTACTATCACGAGGAACAGTGTATTTCATTTCGTATCACCAAATTTTAATGACTAATAATAAAACATATATAATTAATATTTTGGATATTTATATCATGTTTTATATTTTTGAGATAATTAAATGATTATCGATGTAAGAAGACCAAAAATAAAAAATAAAAACCAGTATGAAAAACAAAGAAGTTATTACCTGAAATGTAACATTAACATGGTATTTTTAATTATAAAATATTATAAATTAATACTAAAATAATATATGATAAGATATATTTTAATTTTTTTATGTTATATAATTATAATAAACATATATTTATTATATATAAATTTAAAATGAGTTCGACGGAATTCAAGACACAAGGTTAGGTTTTTTTCTCACTTTGTACTTTTATTTGATACATGATAAGTTCACCACCTCTTTCATCTATGTGGTGTATATAATATACCTAAATTAACTTAATGGTTATTAAAATTAACTTTATAGTATTTATATATTCTTATGAGGCTCTCTCCTTCATGTGGTTATGGTTTCAAAGTTACCAAAGCGGTAAGTGAATTTTGTCATAATTTTTTGTCTTTGAGACAGATGTTTTCTTATGAACCTATATTCTTATAAGTGGTGAATATACTACCCCGTTTAAATATTTTATCATGAATATTACTATTTTCATTATATTTAAAATTCAATTAATGTTATTATTTCATGATAAATATGATTCGAGGTTACCAAAGTGTTAATTATTTTATGATAGAATCACATCATTTATCAAGATTATTAATGATTATGATTCCATTAATGAAATATTATGATCCATATCTCAGTAATTTTCTGGAATTTTCTTATAATCTATTTATTGATGATATTTTCAAGTAATAAAATGATTTTATAACTCTTTGGTACTTAATATATTTATTAAAATTGTTTCATGAAAATACTACTTTATTTCTCTATTTTGTTTAAAAATATATTTTATATTGAAACCTAGTTTTCTAAAACTATGTTTTAAAAAAAATCTACTATTATCATATGATTTTTAAATGATATTTTTAACTATGTTATTTACTTTAGAAAATAAGAGAAATATTCTATTCATTTTTTAAAGAAACAATGTTTTTTATTTTTGACTAATGTTTATTTTCATTAAGAAATTTTCCACGTGATCTTTCAAAATCCGTCTCTATCGAAGATTGAATCCTTCGATATGATTTATGTTTTATGAGGGATATAATCAAAGGATACTAGACAATTATTTCTTTTAATGGTTTGTGTTTATTATGAAATGTTTTTTATAAAACCCATTAATCTTCCATTAGTTACACCATAATAAAATTATTATGAAATAATATTATTTTCATTGGTTATTTTATGATGAAATTATTATGAAACCTATCTATTTTCCATAGGTTATGACATGATGAAATGTTTATGATACCCATTTAATTTTAGGGGTTATGATGTGATGAAGTTTTATGATATTATAGGTCACATAAATATATATTTCATTATGTGATGGTTGGGACCTATATCTCTCTCCAATACAATGGGTAAATATTTATATCTCAAAAGAAAGATAAGACTATAATAGAAAATAAACTCAGTTTAGTAATATATGGATGGAAGATGGAGTGAACTGATTTTGGTAATATAGTGCTGCAATGTGACGTGAACTGACTTTATTAATACATGGAGGAAATGTGGAGTGGAAACAGTTTGGTAGTGAACATTTTTCTATATGATGGTCTTGGCAGGGATCCATGACTAATATGGAAATGAATTTCTATTCTTATGCATCTTCAATAATTCCATTTCTTTTTCCGATTTAATTTTATTATGTATTATTCTATTGATTCCCTTATAGGTAATGTAATTTTATCTTTTATAATTTATTTCATAAATCATTTACATGATATTTAATATTATGGGTTTCATCTTTAAATTTTATTATCATGTTATCATACCCTTATGTTCATGTAATTATTACGTATATTCTTTATTTAACCTTACTAAACATCTAATATCACAATTTATTTTGTTTTCTATCCTTAGGTTATGAAGAAAGGTTTAATGTAGGATTTAAAAAATGGTAATATCTTTGTCAGAAAAATTGAATATCTTTCACCAAGTTAGATGATTATATTTCATTCATTAAATGGCACATAACTATTATGGTCCTTGGGAGCCTTTTGTGTGTTTTAATAAATCAGCATCAAAACATAATGTAATATACATGTATTTTAATTCAATACCTCAATAATATCATCCTCATTTACCATCATTTGATGACACTTGGATTAAAAGTCAATTTTTGAGGACCAACCATCTCCCTTGAAATGACTAAATAAATCCTCAATCCTTGGGAGGGGATTAAAATTCTTCATCATCACCTTGTTTAATTGATTGTAATCGATAGTTAACCTATATTACTATCCACCTTCTTCTCAAATAACACAACATCACACCAATTTGATAAACAAAACTATATAAAACTCTTATACAATATATTATCAACATAAATCCAAAAATATCATGACTCAATTGGTTCAATCCAATAAGGACATATAGAAATTAGGAACATGTTGGGTTGACAATATATCCAAAAATCAAAATGACATTTACGGGCCAACTTCGTAATATATATATATATATATGATAAAATAGGGAAAACATTCATAACTCTTGAAGACATTGCTTCCCAAACATCCATGAAATCCATCATCAACTTTGATATCTTAAAAGAGTGAGATTATATAAATTTTTTATCCTTCCAGTGATATTAATTAAAAAAACACCACACAATCACTTCCTCCATCAAATAAAACTGCCCTCTTAGAGAATAAATAAATAACAACAAGGAAAAAATATAACCAATTCATCATGGTAATGATATCATACGACTGTCTCTATAATGAGAATATTTATCCTAATAAATGATATTACCCCATCAATATCTCAAAACCCTAAAACACATTATATAACATAGAATTACCTCTAACTGGTATTTTCAACATATAGAGTCTAATATTTTTCTCAGTCATTTGCCATTTTATTTTAGGTTTTTATGTTTTGGTGGAGTGTTTGGGGGTCTCATGGTAGGAGAGATGAATATTTTTGAATAGATTACTAGTTATCATCATGGATTATTCCATGATAAATTGGGTTCAACTATGGTTTTCAAGCTATTTAAGAGAGTTTTAGTGTGTTTAGTGTGTTTCACTATAGATAGTGTTGTTTTGATTTGAAGAATTGTGTTACACCATGGTTTCTTGTCCATAGAATTTTTGTGTCTTTCGGGTTATATATTAGAATAAAGTTTCACCATGGTGTGTTTCATTAGGACCTGAAGGGTATAGGTAAAATATTATGTGTGTATTTTTGAAATGTAGTGAGGGTAATTATTTAGTATAATACTTAGCATTATAATTCCATGGATTGAAATTTTTTTGGATCATTTCACCATTATAGTTATACTACAGTACATTCATAGATTCAAGGGGTTATTTGATTTATGGTGGAGGTGCATGGATTACACAATGATTCATGGTGTCTAATAATTGTGGTATAATAACATTAAATACATCATTATATTCCTTATATTAATCTAGTTTTAATGGTTCTGATCCTCAATGTTTAGGGAGATCACTCTATGATTCTCATATCACACTAAACATTCATTATGATACATGGAATAATATTATAACTATGAATTATTGAATTTAAAATATAGATTTGTGATTCCATTAAAATTCATTATATTTAATTTATCCTCAATTTAAATTTAGACAACCATTGTCTCTTTATTAGTGCTTATTATATTATTTCTTGTATCAAAGGATCTTTCTTAGTGTGATTTATCCATTTTTAACTCAAGGTGTTTTTTATCTTCTATTTTTATATAATTATTTTTCTCTTAAGGCCTTGGAAAGTGATAAATGCCTCAATTTTTTATTTTGGTCCATGTTTTTTAATGGGGGTGTTATATCGTAGGTTTTTAGGGTTTCATTACGGTCTTGGTGGTATTTATTCATTCTTATTTTTTCATCTATCTGTAGATTATCAATGATTTTTTTCATGGTAAGAGAATCAAGGATTTTCCCTTATTATTAAGTGTAAAAGTGGAATTATCATTATTTATTTCATTGGGATAATAGAATAAATTGACCTAATATGATAATGAAACGAACTTAGGAAATTAGTTAATTGAAAAGTTATTTCATGTGTTTATAATGATTTATATAGTAATGATATAAGATATGAATTCCAATTATATTTTTTATTATTTATTACCTATAAAATTTGGTATATTAATTTTTTTAATATCATTCTACTTGATGATTATTTATCATGTTTATAATCAGTCTATAACTTAAATAAAGTAGTTTGAAGAGGATGATAAAATTATAATATTTTTTTATTAAAACCAATTTTAAATAAATATGTTTATATGATTGAGTATGTTGATATGTTAGAATGTTACTTAAGTTTCAATTTATAAATATAAATCCCTATGTTAGTTATCATATATTAGTTATAATAGTTTTACTTTTGTTGGAATATATATTATTATTTTTATCGTGATGAATTTTGTATTAATTTTATGTCATTTTTTATTGTGTTGGATTTTACATTTGATGATGGGATAGTGTGGATGATGTTGATTATTGATGATAATATTGTTATGGCTACTTACATTTATTGTAGTTTTGATGTTTCAGCGGTTCATTTAGTTATTTATGAGGCGTTGTTTAGATGTTTATGTTTTGATGACATATTTTCTCAGAATGTGGAATAGAAGTGAATAAATGTATTGAATAACTAGATGGGTTTTGAGAATTCAAAATGATCTGTTGGAAGTAAATAAAATATTTTTAAATAAAATATTAAATTTTAATTATATGTTTCATAAAAATAATCAAATTTTTGAAAAGTAAATATTAAATAGTGAATGATGAGATTAGGTATTGGTCAAGTTATGTTGTAGTGGCTTTCAATTAATTAATTTATTAAATTAACAATATTGTAATATTATTCTTATAAAAATTTTATATTGTGGAACATATAAGTGGCTTAATTAATATAAAGAATTTGATAAATGTTAATGTGGTTAGTGATGAATTTTAAATGTATATTTATAATTAAAATAATGTAATATTTTTGGTGATGAAACTTTTAAGAATTTTTAATAATGTGATAAAATGAAAATTTTTGTTTATTGTATATCCATTATGTAGTGACTGCATGGCCAGTTATGTTAAATTTGTAGTGGAAGAAATTTTATAACATTAATATGATAGTTATTATTAATGTCCTTTCATTAGGAAGTGGACACTTAAGTGGAGTATGTGTTCTATTTTATATTCATTTTAGTTTTTTTCATTCATTCACAACACTTACTAATATGGGTAATGCTAATGATTCTCATAATTTTTTTGGGGTCTAATGTGGTTTCTCTAACCTCAATGTTGTAATGGTTATGTAAAGCTGACTACTTTCCCTAAAAAACTTTCTCTTCAATGTCTATTGTCGTATATTATGTCTCTAGGTTATGATGTATAAGATGTAATGGATAAAGGTTACTGTGATTTTATTTTGTGTATGTGGTGGGGATGTATATAGAAGGAGGAAAACCTTAGGTTGATTTCATTAAAAATTATATATTGTATCGTCATGTGTTAATATGGATATATGATATAATTTTTTTGTTTTTTTTTGTATGATGCAGTTGTGAATGTGGTGTGGATATGTGGTTATATGTATGTATAAGTTATGGGTGTACTATGATATATTTCATTAGTCCATAATGAATAATAGTTTAGTGGGGAAATTGATGTTGGGTACCTTGTTATATATATCATTCTGATTTATATATTACAAAAAATTTATGCATTATTTGGTGACTGAGCCATGGTGAGGTTGAGAATTCAATTGACCTTGTATAGGTAATTAACTATTTTCATTTTTTATTCTCAAATACATTAATATGATTCTTCCACATTTAAACAAGTGGTTTTGGGTATGATTATACATTTTACACATATATTCTCATCTTGATATATATATATATATAATGGTTTACCAAATGGAGTTGGTGATTAGGATGGACTTTTCTATATTGTTGTCTTTTCTGATATTAGTGAGTTTCATGGAGGTGGTTTCATAGGGGAAATCAATGTTATTTTCATTATTATCTTTTTTTTGGTATTTATGATAATTCATGAATTTTGGGGTGGTTTATTTATTATTATAACTATTTGATTGGCTAATTTTATTTTTCCCCTAAGATCAATGTGGGTAATGCCTCTAATGTGTTTGATGTTATACCTTTCGTGCTAGTCTTTGTATTGTAACCTATTTGTGGTGGAATTTGGGCATCCTTTTCATCTACACTATATACATAATAGGTGTTATAGAAGTGTTGAGTTGTGGAGAAGTGTTATCTAGTTTTTCTATTGGAATAAAGGATGAATTTTGGTGTTAGCACTAGTGTGGATTGTATTGGTTTGGTAGGATAAGTTCTTTAATTGAAATTGTTATGTAATTTTTGTAAATAATACCATCCATTACATGAATTATTAAGTCCCCTTATGATATAACACCTTAACCATAAGAATAATTAACAAACCAATTTAGGTGACGATAATTTCATAATGGATACCTAGGTGTGGAACATGCCTAATACAATTTTACACAAATCCTTGAATTGGGAAATTTGGGGAATTAAAATGAATTTAAATTATATGATATTTATAAATTATATAATAATGGGCATCAGAGTTGTTATTTTATATGTATATATGTTTTATTTTAATAATATTCATGGGGTGTGTGATAATCACATGTAATAGGATGATCCATTAGATAATCATAGTGTCGAGATTTAGGAGGATTATGTTTAGAGGAATTTACTTTACTGGATTCAGTGTTAGAGCTTGTAGTAGTGTAAGGAGTGTATTCTTTATTATAATACAAATATGTGGTTCAAGATCACTTTTACTTTTACCAATTCTAGGAAATATAAATCAATTCTTATAGTTGTTAAGTTGTTTTAAGGATTTATTCTATAGTAATAGATATTTTTTCTTCACAACTGAGAAGAATAAAATGTATCATGGGATATTTTTGAAAATTAGTTTCAAGATGATTTCCTCTCTCTGATTAGGAATTTGGTGTAGTATCGATAATTTTTTTCTCTTTGGTTGGGGGGATTCAGCATGCAGGATTTTGGTATTTTCTTGAAGGACTATATCTATTATGATTTTGATCTAATTCATCATAAGGAGGATTATGTATTAAATTTCTATGAGGTGTTACATTTTTAGATGAAGTTAATTTACTTTGTTAATGTGTCTCAAGGTTTTGATGATAGTAGCGTTCATTGAAAATATAATATCAAATATTGTTTCATCTTAAGAGGAGGTCTTTTGATGCTGAAAACATATATTTTTTTAGATTTTGAGGATCTCACTGATGGTTTTAGGTGAATTTTGGTTGAAATATACTGAAAATTTACCAATGGAGCAAGATATGAGAAAGATGAATCCCTTATGGAGGATTTCCGAGCACTGTGAAAATTTTACTTATATGAATACAGTAATATTCCATGTAACATATGTACCCACCCCCATGTATCTAAAGAATACACTTTTCACTCTTTATTTAAGTGGACCACAACCTTTGGACATCTTACAAAAAATCTGAATTCATTAAAATTAATACTTTGCAAGCCAAAGTGGAGATTTATTCTTACAGGGATCCATCTTATACTAAAATCCCCCCATGAATACATGATAACCTAATACCATGGTGGAGATATCCTTTTCAAAGGTACATACCCTCTACACTAGAGGATAATTTCTTGTGCCTCTTCGGGTTCTATGAGGATCACACCTCTCATAAAAAAATCCCAATGGGAACCAGGACATCATCCCTAGGCATGGAAATCCTATTTCATTAATTCCATAGCTTCATGACCACCTTTACAATTTCAAATAATGTAAACATCATGAATCCAACCATACATGATCCCATATTATGCCTCATTTTAGCAGACATAGCTTCAAAATAGGTGAGGAACCAGTGACCATGTGCTTATCCATACCATGTTCATTTCTTCTCTGAATTATGGAATATCTTGTAACATAAACCCTTATACCTAGCCCCATTTCTATAATTTTGTGTTGGGAAACATATTCACCCTTTTTACCTAATAATAGTCTCTCTAACCTTATGACCCCCACATGTTTCCCCAATAGTGGAATCATCAAGGGAAACAATTTTTTCCCTTTGATGAGGGATAATGACGTATCTATCTATCCTAATTCCATAACTAGGGATATGAATGTACATGTGTAAGTCCCGACAAATATCCAATCTATAATAATTCAAAATATATACTCTAAAATATTTTTCACAAAATATTAAACTACATGAAAGCATCAAGAACACATGATGTTAAACTATGATCTTACCCAATGTGACAAGAATATGATGCCTCAAGTAATTATCATTAGATTATGTCCCATATTCTAGGATGATTAAATTATTGGCCCCCACAATAACCAGTGTTGTTTCTATTTTTATGTAAAAATAATCCTTAGCTCATGATTTTAAAATACATGGACTTGTCCCACCACACAAACATAGATAACACAATAAAAATATGGGGATTTCCATCCTTGCCTCCTTTAAAGGTACATAGGTTTCCTCTATGAGGTTAAATAAAAATAAATATTCATTAAAATCCACCCTTTTATATCCCCATAGAATATGAAATAATCAATGTGTGACCAATCACATGGGAATAAACTCTACCACTTATTTCTAAATCGGATGTCCCCATTGGACTTTATAAAAACCATGACCCACTAACCTATATATGGATTAGTATGTAAACATAAAATATGGGAAACAACCATACAATACAATATTAATATGGGATTATCCCCATAATATTCTAAACCTGTGACCTCATCCACAAAATACTCAAAACCTATGTCCACATCCTCATTAGACTCTAAACATGTGACCTCTTCCTCACAACAATCAAAACCTATAACCTCATCCTAAAAAGTATCTAAGCCTGTGACCATTCCCTCACAATTTCTAAAGCCTTTGACCTTTCTAGAAATACTCAGTTATATACCTTGTGTGGAATGAATGTTATTCCCAATAAAACAATCCTCGAATTCATTATATCCACCAAAAAGGTTTCCCCATAATAGATATAGGATTCCTTGGGACATATACATGAGATTCCTTATACATGATATTCCCTCAATCTTAAAATAGGAGGACTTTACATATTCCTGACACACCCAACATTATCAAGATGTCCAAGATTCCCAACATAATTATCTGTTCTGACTGAAGGTAGCTTCCATTTCATGATAAAATGTAATGTAACTAACTAGTGTAAACTCCAAGATGTATCCAGAAACAAGACTCATGAACACATCTCAAATTTAGAGGGGAGACCTAGACAGAGAAATAAACTCCAATTAGGAATCCAAGTAATGAAAATCTATCATTACATCATCCAATTCAATCAACGATCCAAAAAACATCAACTATGGTGGTAGATTCAACTATCCTTGGGAAAAGAATGCAAGGAAATCCACACTGGAGGGGCCATGACTAGTCTAAGGATTAAAACCACTCTAGAAGAGGAAAAAAAATGAAACATCATAAATCCCTCGAAGTGTGCCCTGATGTAATTTTTTTAAAATAAAATGATGAACCTGACTTTTATATCATTTCCATAAACTATGAGAAGAAGAGTAAAATTAGACCACAAAAACATTAGGCGTCACTAGATATAAACATATTCCGGGTTGAATTCACCATATATTGTGAAACCAAAATGAATCTATTCTCTTGTAAATGGGGAAGATGATGTTTTTTGGGCATCACCGATTTAGAGCATTGGTGATGTGTATTCCTTCCCTTTCCACTTGAAGGGGATAAATGGAGTTGGGAAAGTTGGGAATCTTCTTAATCAGACATATATAGAAATTGTTTATCATATATATAATAGGTTACAAGATATAATAAATACTCAACAACCCACCACAATGAAAAATGGGTGGAGGAGATTTGGCATTATTTTCAATCCTAAACAACCATACTCCTATAGCGACCACTACTCCCACAGCTACTAGAGAACCCTCTCTTTGTCTCCGAATGTGAACTCCTTCAACGAAGGGTTATCAATGGCCTTGTTCGTCACTAGGAAGAGTAAATGGTCATCATGACAAGGGATATAGACCACCAATATCTAGAATTTATGGTTCCATGCCAATTTCAACACCCACATGGACTATGCAGTGGGATCCCCGAATTACTATGATAAATCATTTTAGGACCCTCTCCTTAAAATACGATGTCAACTCCCAACCATATGCTAAATAGGTCAAGGATTTATGGGTCTAACTTGTTATTAACAACTCCCAAGGGTCCCCTATGAGGCTCCCACAACTAATCATCCCCAACAACATCATTCGACCACATAAGATGACATCTTTGTTGATTATGTCCCTTATTTTCTAGCACCAATCCAAAATACACCGCACTAATATTTGGAAAATCCCTACCAAATATGAGGTCTTAATGATATCTCTAGTGGACCCTTCTACATCTAATGAACATCTTTCCTCTTAAACCATAATGAGGGAAAATTTCCTCAGTATATTGGTATCGAGACCCCAACCACCTAGAAGGATGTTTGGGTTAACTCTCCCTATCATGCGTGCCATCGAAAACCATCTTGGGATACCCCATGCATAATAATCCCACCATGGGTACCTCCCCCACAATTCATCCCCAAAAAACAGATTTCCTCCCCATAACAAGGACTTCTTTTCACTACTAGTCCATCCTAGAATTGGAGGACTAACAATGGTTGGGGGGGACCTTCCAATAGTGTTGGTTATTCTAAGAGTGGAATGAATCCATGTTAACCATATGGACTCATTCTCAGGGAACACCTACTCATTCAAATATAGGGCTAAGAGAAACATCACATCATCGTCGATCTCTTAGATACTAAGATAATAGATGACTCTATGGATATGATTCTCCCTCCACCACAAATCCATGGGGAATGATATCATCAACTAGGAATAAAATTACCTAGGGTAGATATGTACAATGTCCATAAATACCTCTCTATATTACCACATGCAGAGGAAGTACTAGCTTCTTATTAGAGAATCTATATGAAATTGTCCCTATCGACATCATCCTCTCTCTTATCGACCTATATTGTTAATTTTTGGGGAGAAATATGGGTCTAAATTGGCACCCTTAGATTAATATGAGAACTCATCCAATCCATAGGGGTATAAAGAAATTCTTAATTAGTCGGAGGCCAAAGATACTCCATTCAATATGGATATGGTCATGAATATAGTTATACCATTGGGGGAAACACTATATTTTTAGGGATGATTATCCGAAGTGGTTCCCCTCCCCCTTTATCATGTTAATATCCTAGTTGGTATGCATCTCTACATACCCTAATATCCTAATCAATTCTAGTTGGAGTTTGGGGTGATCATGAATAAGATGACATGTTGGAGAATGTGTGGGAGGAGTAAAGTTCATGGGAGATCCTAGACACCATCCACCTATCAGTATTGTTTTGGACAACTGTAGAATTGTAATTAACCATTTTAGTGTCCCTCCCTTAGAAATATGTAGTGTCATGCTGCAAAATATTTGGGAAATGTTCAAACACCACCATAACTATCATCTAACCTATCTAAAGATCTTGGAACACCTTGAGGATATCCCTCATTAGTTCTAAATGGTTTATATTTTTTAACATCCAGTGGCTCAATTTTCATATTCATATTAATAACACTATATTTTTTAGAATAAATATGTCATGATCCTCATCACACTATAATAAATCATCAGAGAGTCACCTCTACATGTGAAATTCAAGGGATGGTGGTAGTACACAACCCTTAAATCCATTCCCCTTTCATTGTGATAGTGGATCCGTCAGCCTAAACTTCCCATTGATGGAGAGTGTTTGTTTATAACAACTACCATTGTGAATTTCATCACAATAAATACGGTCAATTATTTGAGGAATCAGGATGACGATAAATGGAATGATGGATAGAATCCCCTTTGAGGGGTGACAAAACTCAGGAAACCCCTATCATATATTCCTATACTCATCATCATAGAAAGACATTGGGTCTCAAAATTCCCATTGAGGGCCTAATTACCAAATCTCATAAAAATCTAAATAATGAAAATTGAATATCTGATCCTGTTGGTCCATATAATTTTACACTAGATACTAAGATAGATACTATAATGATTACATTTCTCTAGGATCTTGAGTGTTAAAAGAGTCTTATTGTCGATCTCCTTTCAAATTAACATTGGGATGCATGAAATGTATGATGGGAACTCATACCTACTCTAGATGAAAAACCATTCATTATTATTCAACCACCTAGACTTGGGATCATGGTTGTGTTCCCCAGTAGGGGGTGGAATCTATTAGCAATGAAAAAATGTCGAGATATGACCCGCCTACCCAGCCTTAGTAGTGTGGCTTCCCTCCTCTAAACTACGACATCTTTATCTCATGAGAAATAAAGTCAATCAAATAACTAGTATCAACCAACCATCACTCTTATGATATTACATTCAGATTCATTTCCCATCATGAGGATCTAAGATGGAAAAAGTCACAATCCTTCCATAGAAGAAGGCATATTTTTTATGGGTGGATCAGGTTTGACCACCCCTATAGTTTGGTTATCAATGTTTCACCACATTTAATGAGAGAGGTGATATAATTAATCACCTATCCCACATCACAAAATTGGGTATCCCGATTTTGGGAACACTCAAGTAATAGGAAGCCACCATTATTTGATTCATCATCCAAACCGTGTAAGGGATTGCATTCATTTGGTATAGTTAGTTGTCTGTGAGGTCTATTTATGATTTGAAAGATCTCTGTAGGAATTTTATTTACTATTTTAGCTTTACCATGTGAAAAACCAATGTCACCAACCACTCCAAATGAAAACATAGGGATGATGAGTGAGTTTCTAACATCATTGTTTGATGGAATGTTCTCACATATTCCATTGATGTTCAACGTTCTCATGAAAAACTATTAAGGATGTTCATGGAGAATTTTCAAGATAATCTGGTCCCCATCCTCCATCACCCTAAGGTATCTAAAAATATTCCATTTATTCTCTAAAAGAACTCAAAAACTAGAATAATTCATATAAAATTCTATTTAGTAGTCACACTAATTACCTCTTTCATCTGCTATGAAAAAACATATGCGTTTAGAAATATCCTACACTATACAGACACAGGTGCCACAACTAGTCTGTCTTTGTGAACCTCTATGGATAAACCTCTCCAATCATAACCTCTCCATGTGAATTCTGGTCAATCCCACAAACATGTCCAAGAAACAATGTTTCCTTTCAATGATTTGAATAACAAGGTCTACTCATTCAAGTATGATCATGTTCTAGAGTACTTCATCATCACCATAGATATGAAAATCCAAAAAATTTCATAAATTTAAAAGGCCAAAGGAGGATAATATAACAAATAATTCCAAAAACTACCCGTAATATAGTATCTTTGGGAACACAATCAAGGATTGTTTCATCTTCAATTATTGGATCTTGTACTTTGTTTACCATGTCTTGGATGAGTTGAGTGACATTCCAAAATCGGCAGAACATATCTTTTCCTACCCCAATAATGATAAAAAGGAATCTGGTTCATGAATGTTGGTCCTAGATGAAGGAACGCATAGGTAAAATGACTAGGTTACTCCAAATACGGCCTCTCGGTCTCATGGAATTATATGTGTCATGAACCAACCTAGGTCGGCCTTTGACTAGTCACCCGAGCTGGTCCGCAACATGGACCGAAGGGTGTTCCCGGTCCCCATGGGCTAGAAAATAGTGTCGGGAATCAAAAAAAGTCATTAGGAACGATTTATCCCAAAAAAAATTAAAACATATATAAACAGAAATAAACTGAAAAAATAGTTAAACACAAACAACGGGAAAAAAATAAAATAAAGGTAACATGCTAGACATACCTCCAAGTGACCCTGGGGATCTTCACCATACATAAAACCAAGATCGAACGATACAAAACTAAAACCAGAAACTGAAAAGTAATGTATGAATGAGCATTAAGATGCCCAGTATGAATGCTAAGAATAAACAACGCCATCTTCCCTTGTCTTTAAAAAGAAACTCAATCATGCTAGTTTGAAAATAAGACCTATTAAAATAAAGTTCTACGTTCTATTAAAATTCAAGTAACATGATTCACTTTTATGGAAAAAAAATTCACTTCCAATATATTTTCAAGTGGATTCAAAGCCTACATTTATGTTCAAAAGGAATAGAAAACAATTTAAATTCAGGTATAGTTTTCCACAAGTGGGAAACAAGCATGAAACAATTGTAATGAAAATCACCACATAAGCACAAATCATAAGTAAGCACCATTGTAAAATCCCCTAAGGTTCATCTAGCTCGTGTGGTCCCCTATAACCTCATGTCTCAGTATAAGAGTAACCATAAAAAATATTTGTTCCCGTACATGAGCCACTAATAGGGAAACACATCCATAACCTAGTGGTATCCAACCTCATCATAAATTTTTAGTAAGTATTGTAATAATTAGACATTACATGTGAAGCTCCTCCAAACCACTCAGAATCACAATCATGCTAGAAATAGTCCACCCACCTAGATACCCTGGGTTTCCCATGTGCTCTATATCAATGGGTCGTGAGGTTTTATCAAAGCATGTTAGTGAACGTAACATTTTCTTTATCTAAAATCCATTCATCCTCTCACCACTGTTCTCCATCCTTAACCGCATTCCACTTTTTATGTCATATGACCTCGCATAAGCCTCTACATTAGGTACATATCACAAATCAAACATTTAACAAACACATCATGTTTCTAAAATAATGGGGCATGGCTTAAGAGGGGTTTTTCACTTTCACAGTTCATTATCAAGGTGCCAAACAGTACTAATTACTCAACAAGAATGACTTTTCTTTAGAAACCATGTTCCTCCAAAACAAATTTTGGAGATCATTTTAGAACTTCAGTGGAATACAACATGTCATTTCACATTCATAACAAAATTGGCCCAAAGACCAAGCGTCTTTGGAAATGACCACTTTATGTTCAAAACAGTAAACAAATCAAATTTCAAGAACCAAAACCATTTACATATATATATATATCATATGTATTTCATGTAGAAGATGAAGATTAAATTTTAATTAAAAAATAGGCAATTATGGAAATTCTAAATAAAGATTAGGGCATAGGGGACCTACCTTTGAGTGGAATCAAGTCGTCCACCTCGGCTCTTAGCAATATCTAACTCAAACCTGCAGCTCCCCCACTAATCATATGCACTTTCACATACATGAAAGGACTCATATCCCCTATTCAAACACGTGAATGGCCATGGGAATGCGCAAGGGAATCCTTACATATATTCTTATATGCATATGTATGTCCCCACTCTCCTATGCTTGCACCTTTATATATATATATACATATATAGGCCAACCTAGCCCCATACAAATATAAACACTGGCATGCATGAATATAAGTTTAACGAGGTAACCTATATATATATAGATATTTAAATGTATGTATATTTATATATATACATACCTATGCATATGCAGGCAAGTCATCCTTGACTTGGCGACTCGAAACCGATGAGTATGGGTCAACACTAAACATATAATTTAATAAATTAATAAAAAAATTATGAAACACAACAAATTTATCACCAAAAAAATTTACACCAAAACACTCTTTAAACAAAAACAAACACTAAAACCATTTGAAAACACATTTCACACCACTTGCAAAGTTTTTCAAATTCCCTTTTTATAACACTAGAAAACTCGCACGATAAAGACCCACCAAGACAACGAGCCTATCCCCCCTCTATAAAATCATTCATGTTTTTATACCATTTTTAAAACAAGATTTTCACCATTCAAATAATTTAAATAAACCATGACACAATTAAAAAAAACATCCCAAGGAAACACCACATGGCCTCACACCATGAAAATACCAAAAACATCTTTTTTGAAAAAATACGCACACTAAAAACATTTCCAAACATCATTCACAACACTTTTACAAATCTAAGAGCCTGCTAAAATAATTAAAATAACTAAATAACTCATCAAACAATGTTAATTAATGGATTCAACTACATATTGTGGAAAGACATCTGAAACATGGTGTGGCACTACAATCGTACCTCAAGAGAACCATAAGAAGTCAAGATTCACCCAAACCGAAAAGATAAAACTATAGCTAACAAAATTCAACCCCAACACAAAACTCATAACCACTAAAAAATAAAAACCCTAATGGAAACTGTAAGTGGACCTACCCAATGGGAAAGAGGTGCGGCTTCTGGAGGGAGGAGGTGCGGCTTCCTGGAAAAGGTCATCTGAAGGTTGACTTTCTAGAAGGGGAGGTCAACGCTGGTAGGAGGAAGGCTGAATATTTCAATGCACCGATGTGGGAATGAGGTTGGCGGGAGACTAAAAATAGGGAGGGAGGAGTTATGTTCTAGTTGTAGTAGAGAGAGGAGGAGGTTGGCTAGAGGTCCAAGAGGAGGGGGTCGGTGTCACGCAACAAGAAGGGGGAGACGGGTGGGTCACCCGTGCAACAGGAAGGGGAAGGGGAAATCAGGTGCGCAGGGAGGGCCTCCTAGGGATTGCAAACACAAGGAAAAGAACTAAACATAATAATAATAATAATAATAATAATAATAATAATAATACTGATATAAATAATAATATTAGCACCAAAAATAAAAAACGATATTATAATGAAAAATAAAACATGACACGCCAGGTTGGGTCGTGATAATTCTCCCCACCATGACACTTTCTGCCCCGAAAAAGTCCCAATAGACTCAACCATTCAAAGCTCAAAACAAGGGTGAAACAATTATCAAAATTAAACCCCTACCACATGAGGATCAAACACTCACTTTCAACCCAATACCTGAAACCGCAATACCCGGACTACCCTGGGAATATAACTATGACAGGGGACTCACATTTCCAAACAAAACCACAACCTGGAACACCCTGACCCCTAACATAGAAATCACTAGAGTCCGCTCAAGGTGTCCAATGAAAATTTTTATACCACCCATCATCTGGGCTAATCATCTACATTGATCAGGGTTTGGCGGAGCAAAGTCAAAGAGTTTCCCTAGCAACAACACCTTGAAGATTAAGATCTACGTGAATTTGCCTTATGTTGGTCTCATCACTATATTAAGACTCTAGACGAAAACTGACATTCCCAAATCAAAACATATTAGAAAACCAAACAAGACCTCTGACGCTGGTGTGACCGCTCAACATTCTGAGTTTCACCGGACCAGCTTGAGGGAATTCCATGGAGAGACCCATAGTGGGTCTCTCTACCATATTACAAACTGAGTAGTACAATGAAACCCACACGGGAACCCTCAATTATGTTTTAACAATGCAATTGAATTTCCCATCATGAACCCACCGATACGGGGAGACCCCAAACATAGGGAGAAACATCAACATAGACCAGCCTAAAACCCTCAGTCCAAGTGGAATCCAAACAAAAGAGACATTTGACCAACGCCAAACCAACTCAAGATTCATAAGATCCATAAACCACATACATCTCCAAATGAGAATCACCCAGAAGTAGGAATTGGTCCATAGAAAGACCAACCATTAAATGTTTACACAAACAAGGCACAACCATTGAAATATTATAGAAGTATCCACCAAGACCTCCAAAACAAGGCCCCCCTCCCAAAAAGATAGCCACATGAAGCGAAAACATAACCAATATCTTACCATACAATAGAAGATAGGTTGGACATGCATCCCTCACACCTGGAAACATCCTAACTGCGTGAAACGATATGCTCCGAGAACTTTGGATGGAGCTATGATGTATTGAAGCCTATGATGCACTATAGTTAAGAACCAAAAACCTCTAACTAAGGGTTTATCTTCTAGAAAGAGCACATACAAATATCCCCAGGTGACCCCAAAGAGCCACAACATTGAAAATCCTTCATAAGATTATGATGAATGGATTTGAGTGCCCAAATCGACCACATTAGAATCAAACGATTGTGTAGTCATAAGAATGACTAACAAGAACTAATGAATGCGTCCATGCCAAGAACATATTCCTCCAGTTTACTCTCTGCATCAAATGGTTAACCCTTCAAGAGCACCTTGAAAAACAAGATTTTCATTTGTCCCAGTCTGCGACCCCAACTTGGAAGGAGAATATAGAAATCACCCTTCTCTACCCCGAACATGACCCTTAAAACAATACCAGGACAACATTCCCTTCACAACATCAAGAGTTACAAAAGTCCATAAGAAACCCTCGACTTCCCCAAGATACATCACAATATATATCAAACTTTATCCACCATAGAGAAAACAAGAAACAATGAAAAGAAAATAACCCCACCACTCCACTGGGGGTCTGGGTAAATCTAACAACTGAAAATGACCCCTTAGTGACATTTGGACATTCCTTGGCGGCATCATTTAACCAAGAAGAACAAAACCATCCCTAAGAACATAACAAAACAAGGCACCATGTTTAACAATAAATCATTAACTCAAATTCAAAACATAATTTCAACCTTGGAACACCAGCTCGAAAACAATCATCAAGCCCGTAGACTGATACATCACAAAACCAAACCATAACCAAATCAAAACAAAACCTTTTCAATTATAAAAAAATATATCCAACCCAGATTTGAAACTCCAAACCAATTTTAAAGACATCCCTTACAATTCTAAAATTAATCATCTACAAATTTCCATTTCCAAGAAACTCCCATTCTAAATTCCAAAATAACTTCCAAAAATCCCCCAAACACTTTCCAAAAAAATTTCAATTTTTGTTTTCAAAAAATATTTCATGATCTCAAATAACTTTCTAATACACATTCCATCCCCAAAAAAACTCATTACATTTTCATACAAACAAAGATTTTCATTTTGGAAATCCAATATCAAAACACTAATCATTAATTTGGCAACCCGAGAAAATCACCACAAAACCAACTAAAACTCACACCAAGAACGTCCCAAATAAACCAATTCACTGCATAAATAAATATTTCAAATTCTCAAACAAGTAACTACTATACATAGTTTGGTCACATGGTTTGGATTATTTTTCACCAACCAGGTGAGGACAAAGGATGTCATCAAAGGCGATTGCATTTTCTATGTATGGCTTTCCAGGCTATGCATAGCATCCATGCACCCATCTAGAAGGACCAAAAAATATCATAACTAACCAAAAACACACAAATATGACTAAGGACCTTGAAAACAATCATGATCCAAACACTGACATGAGGCAAGACCATCCGGGACCGCCCTGGAAATTGAAGTGTCATTCTGAATAGGTGGTGATCAAGTACCTATGAGCAATTGACTACTTGAATTCCAACACAACTAACTCCAAACTATCAAACATACCCCAAAGACATGGGCTAAACCTCCTTTGATACCATTTTGTCATGAAACAACCTGGGTCGACCTTGAACTGGTCAATCGAGCCAGTCTGCGGCATGGCCTGAAGGGCGTTCCAAATCCCCACGGGCTGCCAACTAGATTTGGGCATCAAAACAACTAGTTGGGAATGATTTATCCCAAGAAAAATATAAAATACAGATAAATAGAAATAAACTAGAAAAGTAGGTAAACACTAATAGTGGAAAAAAGTAAAGGTAACCAGCTAGACATAACTCTAAGTGACCCCATGGGTCACCACCAAACATAAAATCAAGCTTGAGCGAGCCAAAACTAAAACCTAAAACTAAAATGTGAATTTTTCATGAGCACTGAGATGCTTAGTAGAAATTCTAAGAATAAACAATGCCCTATTCCCTTATCTTTAAAAAGAAACCCAATCATGCTTGTATGAAAATAAGACCTATTATAATAATACTCTCCATTGTACTAAAATTCAAGTAACAAGATTCACTATTATGGAAAAATTTTCACTTCGAATATATTTTCAAGTGGATTAAAAGATTTCTTTAATGTTTAAAATGAAAGGAAACCAATTTAAATTCAAGTATAGTTTTCCCAAAAGTAGGAAACAAGCATGAAACAACTGTCTCAAAAATCACCCCTCAAGCTCCATGTCAAAAATGACCACCCTGTACAAATCCCTTAAAGTTCATCTAGCTCGTGTGGGCCCTCAGAACATCACATCTTGGTGTAAGAGTAACCATAACAAAAAAAAAAATTCGTGCATTAGTCACTAGTAGGGAAACACATCCATAACCAAGTGGTATCCAAACTCATCATAAATGTTTAATTACTATTGTAAGCATAAAACTTTCCAAGTGATGTAGGGGTGAACCACCCAGAATCACTAGCATGCTAGAACTATTCCACCCACCTAGATACCCTAGGATTCCCATGTGCTCTATATCAAAGGGCAGTGAGGTTTTATCAAAGGGCATTAGTGAACATAACATTTTATTTAACCAAAATCTGATCATCCTCTCACCATTTTCTCCATCAATAAGTGAATTCTCCTTTTTATGTCATATAACATCACATAAGCATATTCATTAGGTACATATCACAAATCACACATTTAACATACACATCATGTTTCTAAAATAATAGTACATGCCTTAAGAGGGTTTTTTCACTTTCACAATTCATTTTCAAGGTGAAAACGGGTCTAATTACTCTACAAGAATGATTATTCTTTAAAAAACATGTTCACCCAAAACCCATTTTGGAGATCATTTTATAACATCTTTGGAAAAAAACTGTCATTACACATTCACAACAAAATCGGCTGAAAGACCACGCGTCTTTGGAAATACCCACTTTATGTTCGAAACATTAATCAAATCACCTTTAAAAAACCAAAACCATTTACATATATATATATATATATATATTTCATATGTATTTAATGTAGAAAAAGAATATGCGATTTTAATAAAACACATGGAAATTATGGAAATTCTAATTAAAGATCAGGGCATAGGGGACCTACCTCAGAGTGGAATCAAGTCGTCCACCTCGGCTCTGGTGCTTTTTAACTCAAAGTTGTTGCTCCCCCACTAAGAATACACACATTCACATACATTCAAGGACACCTATCCCCTTTTCACACACCCATATGTCCATGGGAATGCACAAGGTGATCCTTACATATACGCTTATATGCATATGCCCATCTCCACTCACCTACGCATGCACTTTTATATATATACATAGGCAAACCTATCCCCATACATGTATAAACACCACCATGCATGGATATATGTGTAACTGGGGAACCTATATATATATAAATAAATACCTATGCATGCACAGGTGAGTCGTCCTTGACTTGGCGACTCGAAACTGATGAGAATGGATCAACACTACACATATAATATAATAAATTAATAAAACAATTTATGAAACACTACAAAGTTACCGCCAAAAAATTACATAAAAACACTCTTTAAACATAAACACACACTAAAAACATTTGAAAATACATTTCACACAACTTGTATAGTTTCTAAAATTCCATTTTTTATAACACCAAAAAACACACACAATAAAGACAAACCAAACAAAGGGAATAGCCCCACTTCATAAAATCAGTTATGTTTTTAAACCACTTTCAAAACAAGCTTTTAACCATTCATCAATTTAAATAAAACATTACACAATTTACAAAAAAAATAGAAAACATCACACGACCTCACACCAAGAAAATACCGAAAATCCCCTTTTGGATTCAAACGCACAATAAAAACATGTCCAAACATCCTTCACATCACTTATAAAAATTACAGAGCATGCTAAAATAATTAAACTAACTAACTTATCAAACAAAGTTTATGAATAGAATCGCATTCATATTGTGGAAAGACATCTGAAAATTTGCACGGCACTAAAATTGCACCTCAAGAGAACCTTAAGAAGTCAAGAATCATCCAAACCATGAAGATCAAACTCTAGATAAAAAAATTACACCATAATAAAAAACTCATATCGGCTAAAAAATTAAAACCCAAACAGAACAGGAAGTGGATATACCTGAAGGTAAAGTGGAGCGGCCGCCCAATGGAGGAGGTGCGACAGTCAGCAAATGGTCGTCTGATGGTCGATTCTCCAGAAGGGGAGGGAAATGCCGGCTGGAGGAAGGCTAGAAATCTCGGTGCTCTGCCTAGGGAAGTAGCCCGGAAGGAGGTTAGCTTTAGGGATGGAGGAGGTCAGCAATGGTCGTAGTAGGGTTAAGATGAGGTCAGATATAAGTCCAAGAGGATAGGGGGTCAGTGTCGCTCAATAGGAAGGTGGAAAGGGGTTGGTTGGCCACACAACAGGAAGGGGAAGGGGAATTCGGGTGCGTAGGGAGGGCCTCCTCGAGCTTCAAAACAAAAGGAAAAATACTAAACATAATAATAATAATAATAATAATTGAAATAATAATAATAATAATATTGATATTAGTAATAATATTAGCCCCAAAAAACAATGTTATAAAGAAAATTAAAATATGATGCGCTAGGTTGGGGAGCGACTATATGTGCTTCCCTGAGAAAGAAAACCCACTACCCTCTCCATACCCACTCTAGATACCTCATCGGTATAACAAGATTCCAATTCTTGAAAGAATGTTCGCTGATGAATCCATCTAAATTTGATACCCCCACCAGTGTGAACTTCATTTTTTACTCCTGAAAAACTTGTGCCCCATGAGTAGGGAGAATCTCTGAAAATCCAACTTGTATAAGAATACTCCACTGAAGAAGAATAGGAGAATGACTCTATTAATGTGGTTAGGTTGGTAGATCATAAAATAGTACTTGAAGATGTGGTATGCCTTTTATCCCATTTGGGAAACTCTATTCGATGTTGTTGAGATTGGAGAAGGTACCTTACTAATAGGAAAAACGTATATGAATGTACTTTATAAATGGATTTTAATGTCATAGAAAGCAAACTGTAATCCATTATTAGGGATCAATTGGTGAAGTCCTTATAGACCACATCATCAACTAAAACTCTAAAATATTCTACATTTGTGGATCATGTGGATCATCTAGAATATTTAAGCACTCACCCATGACCATACAAGGATCGATCTTGGTCATCTCGTTCTCAACCTAAACTGTACAATCAACAATCGAACATTGAATGTACTATCTAACCCCTATTCCTCATCCAACTACACACATTATGCTCCCTGCCAAAGAGAGAACCATATTATCTATAAATATGCCCTATCTCAGAAGTATGATGTGTTGAATAACCTTTCAAGAATACCAGCATGACTCTCCATCCTTTATATACATTCCTTATCAAAGGACATTCATAAGTTTCACTTCAAGGACCCAAATATCCCTCTCTACTTTATGACTAAGGTATTTTTTTCAAATTCTTATCATGAATAATATGTTTAATAGGAAGAGTGTTTATCTATCATATCATTATTTGAAGAAGAATCGGTTTCCACCATTCCTCAGAACATAATACTATAATATGTAATAGGCCAATTCAATGGTGTGTAAATACATAATTTCATATTTGATAATATCTCTAGGATCTATATTATCTGGACCAAGATACTCCAAAACTATGGTCTCAAAAAATCCCTTTTGATCCACTATGTATTGATGATTCAAGGGTATTAAAAATTAATGAATCAATGATGTAAGATTCTGTTGGAGACCCAGTTTAATGACATTGCTAAAAAAAATTGTGGTTTTATCATAAGATACATCCTATAATTTTACTCTGGTAAGGCACTCACTCCATCTACATACAACAGTCCCCTCCACATTGTTGGGACTGGTTCCCTAGGAATAAATTTTTTTTGTTGATGATAACATGTATTCATTGTCTTTAATATTAATAAACTTATTATCAAAATATGATTTTTATTTTGGGTAACAAATCATGTGTTAATATCCTAGGAGTAGTTATCACACAAAAAGGTAAAATAAGTTCCTTGTTATGTTATGAAACAAAAAGATCCATGACATTATTATTAAAATATATTTTCTTTAGAGACATAAAATAATTTTAGGAACACAAATGATATAGTCTCTTTTGGGTGTATACTCATATGACTTTTATTAACTATCTCATGGAGTATACCCTCTGTAAATCTAGTGTGGGATATTATGTGAACAAGACCCACTAGTAAGAAATCCATATTTATATTTTTCCATTGGATTTTCCTTTCTATTGAAATGTGTATTGATCCTTATTATTTAATATTCTTATTAATTAGTATTATAAGTCATGTACATTGACATATTGAAAACAAACATGATTACATATGTTTGCAGTATGGTAGGATACGTTGGGTGCATCATGAGGAATATTTCTCTAATGAATAATACAAGAAAATATTTTTCCCTTCTATTATTTAATGGATGTGGATATCTCAATCCCATTGATGGAAATTATATATCCAAAATAAATCCATTTCTATGGTGTTCCATAGAGATCATTGATTATTTTAAAAGTTTAATACATATTACTCATGCACATGTTTTAATAAATATTCATTTTTTCATTGTCATATATATTATGTCACGGGTTATTCAATAGAATAGTATGTGAGAGTAATATTTAAAAAATGTTAATATGTTATTTAGTGAATGTACTATTTCTATATTTAGTGGTGAATAATGCGGTGATATTTATTTGTTAAAAAATAGTCATTATTCAAGGAACGATAAATATTATGAAGTAATGGAGGACTAAGTTTAATGGTTCAATGAGAAATAATATATATTGAATATTATTTGATAAAATAATATATAATTGAATTTTTGAGTTCTGTACATGTCAAGAAATAATAATAATATTATATTTATAGTCATGGGGTTATACAAGGATTAAATAAATATTAAATGTCACTTTTCTAATAATTTATTTCATAACCCTATTGTTATATATGCCCAATAATATCTGTATTATGAAATCCAATTCAATTGTGTTGTTATGACCAAAGAATCTAAAGAATCCTCTTGAATCCCTAAAGGGATCCATTCTGTAATAACTCTCCCAAGAACTAAGAATGATATTTTTCCACCTCCACTCTCATGTCAAGAGATATCAAATAGAATCCTTTGGACATGATTATCAGGGTGTTCAAATAAAAATGAAAAAACTAATATGATCTATTGCACTAAAATCCATAGATCCAATAGTGACGTTCTGATATTTTTAGAGCACATGTAGATCACCTCTTGAGGGATTATTCCCTTTATTCTTATAATGAAGTGATGGTAAAATGTTGATCCAATATCATATCCATCAATGGAGAAATAATTTATCATAAGCTAATTTGTTTCTTTTTTAAATTAATTATAAATTTTTTTTGACAATCATGTGTTGTGGTTCCAGTTTTTTTTTCTTTTTTCTATATACATTGATTCAATTCCATTGATCGTGGAATTTATTATCATGTAAATATCATATTAATCGTTGATCATGAGAAAATTAATATTGTCTATGACCCATAACATGCTTCTACTACGTATGGAACCTTTGAGTGGTAACATAGTGGATAATATAATTTATTATTATTATTTAAAGATCATTGATTGATTTATACCTTTTTAATTTAATTTTATATTACATTTTAGTCATCCATAAATCAAAATTGTGAGATCTGATTCTTCCTCTCTCTTTCTTGTAAATATAATCAAATTTCTTGAGTTTATCATTGAATTAAATTCATAGATCTCATCTGGAGGTAATAAGAAATTTGTCCTGATAACACAAGAGTACATGAAACGTAACCTGGAGGTACATGACATCTACTAGTGTTTAATGCACCAAATAATAATTCAGAATTAAATCAAGGTGTGTTTATTTATTACATTAGGTCAATTTAATTTTCTACCACGTATTGATCAGGACATCATGAAGCACCATCCACTAGAATACATTTTTCATATCTTTTATTAATGGCATGTATACCTTAAGTCACAGACATTCCATGTATGTTCTTACACATCCTACCTAACTAGTAACCATTTAACTTAGAAACCACACAATTTGTATCCCATGTATATTCCATGTTATCTAATTTTTTATATGGAACAGATACATGTAGTGTCACTAGGAATGTGTCGTGGATAGACATTGTTAGAAAATACACACCATGTTGTAAAAAATGTACACATCATCTAATTTTTCTAAATTACAAATAATTTAAATTAAATTATTATACTTCACAAAACAAATCAATATGTACTTGCATGTGTTCATTAAGTTGATAAGAAATTTCAAGTGATTCTATTTAATATATATAAATTTTTAATTAATTTTTTTTAATTTTAAGATCTACATGTCATGTATGTGTCATATTACAATAATTATGCTACGTGTATAAGAGCATAACACATGATAGAAGAATCATGTAATTTGTGTAGCATTTAATTTTATAGTACACTTCATTATTGTATATGATAGTGTGTTTATTCCAGATGTTGTAAGGAGAAAAGGTATATTAGTATAATAAATATTTGTTATTTCATATGGGTACTCACCATGTTGCCTCTATGGTATATTTTTTTACTATACATAGTTAAATTTATATAAAGTTTTTTAATTTGTTTAAAATTATGATAGATGAGAGTCTTAAGGAAATTAAACTGAGAATCAAGATAAATGAACTGATTAATTAAAGAAGTTTCTAAATTTATTTGAGCATTATTTATCTTAAATAAGTAGGATTAAAATTTTAATTCTAGTTTTATTAATGTTTTAATTCATTGTATACATATGGATGATAATGATCCTATACTATAAAATTTTATTTGATTGGTTTCATTTAACTTATTAATAAATTAAATTTTTTGCATGCATCCATCTCCCCAATTATTAAGTTGGGGAATGTGTCCCCATAGTAAAATTTATATAAATCCCTTCTCTTCACCTGCATGTGAGTAAAATAATATGTAATGGATAGATCTACCATTCTATTGGAGGTTGTCGATGTTTTGTGGCATGGTGACACTACTCCAAGAAAGATACATAAGTGGACAGGTAGAAACTGAAAAATAAAACATAAATGGTTCAAGGTGTTTTCCCCCTAGGTCGATTGTTAGTTTATCATCATATAAATAAACTAACCATTATTAAAATATCATGATCATCTATCATTATTATTTGAGTTCATCCAACTTTTTTGTTTATTTCATTATGAATTTTTTTCCTGATAACGTGAATTACTGAAGTGACAATCATGGACGATTTAACAAAAATAAATTATATTATGTGTAAATATTATGTAATACATGGTTAATAACTTAATTAAATACACTAAATATTAAAAACCATGTAATAAAGAAAATAAATTGATTTTTTAAAAAATGATAAAATCCATCAATTATATATATTAATTCGGTATAATCATCCACTACTTCAATTAAAATCAAACCACATTAAAAAAGTTCTTGACCAACCAAAGTTTGGGTGCCTTAAATTATTTGTGAATTATAAGACATATTGTTTTTCTAACATAACATATTTCACATCAAAGGTTGATTGTGAAAGTAGGATGTGGGTAACTGAGGGGAAAGGGTTGAGGAAATCTACTTTAAAGAATTCAACTTTGGGGAGTCCACAAAATAGATCAAGTAACTATGAGTTAATATGTTTGTAATTTGGAATGCATACATAAAAACCTTCAAATTTATTGACTAAACAAATTTGGGGTAATAAGAATAAAATGTGGATCCTTCCACTATAATTTTTAAGAAACATTATATTTTAAATTCAATAGTGAGGGTTATTAGGTTTAGATAAAAGAGATGGAGATTAATAAATATAATATATTTTTTATTTTTCTAAAATTTTATCAGATAAATTACTAAATCATCTCTACTATAATTTGTAGAAACAATAATAAAATGAATTAAAAAATATCACAATGATACATATATGAAATGAATAACCTTGTCACTAGAAAAAATTTCCATGAGTCGAAAAGGCACTTGCGTGTTATCCTACACCTTGAAAAGAAAATTATATGTATTTTAAGAGCCTATTCTAGATATTCCATGTAATGAGGCTAGTGATTAATAGAAGCGTCACTCTGAGAAACATTTCTATAATTCTACAAATAATCCATCACTTAGGAAATAATCCATGAATAACAAGATTTTTATGAAATATGATGAAATGGATGTGTATATAATAACGTCCTAACTTTAGGATCTCTATCAATATAAATTGAGATAAGAGATATACAAGATATCCAATACTCTTTTTACAACTTATATTGGGGTGTATATGTTAGAAGGTCCATTTATATCTAAGATTATTGGAAACATTGAACACTTATGCATATTAGGGATTAAATTCCTAGAATATTTTTTCATAGATATCATAATTTCCTTACCACCCAAGATAATCTCCTATTTGATTATTAATTATAACATGAGAAATAATAATAATATTCTTTCTAAACATATTACTTTGATTATCTGTGTGGATAAGGACATGGTGTGTAACAAACCCACATTTCTTATAGTGAATAAGAAAAGTAATAGCAATGTGAAAGTGCCTGAGGATCAAAATAATAATAATTCACATGATCTTCATCCTTCCATGAAGAGGAAGATCTATAGGTAGGGTAAAGAGGTTGTATGTATCTCATTTGGAGTGTAAGATCATAGGAAGAACAATTAAACCCATAATAAAAGGGAATCTAAAGGATTGTTTGTTATCAATTATAATCATTCATTATCTACGCATTAAGTCTTAGATACAACATGGGGAGCTCACGTATGTATGAAAATGATGGAACCAATAAGATTTGGAAATATTACAAGAGATGATCTAGATTTTCAAGCAGCCAATGGCGTGAGGTTGGCGGATCTAGCCATTGGTGACTACCACATTTCATTTATAGTAAGTATCATAATGGTTGTAAGTGATTTATATTATGTACCAACTATTACAATGAACATAATTTTGGTGTCATGCCTAGATACATATGGTTTTATTTTCATGTTTGAGAATAAAATTTGTTTATTTTATAAAGACAGGGTGTGATAGGGTATGAAATATTTAAATAATGGTCTTTGAATATAAATTTATAAAATCTAATTATTATAAGTAGATACTAAAACATGTTCACATAAATCATATAAAACCCAGTTATGGCATCACCACCTATGTCCTGTAAAAAATAAGTGATTGAAAAATCTCTATCTAGATAGTTATTTAGACTCTTGAAATCTCAAACCACATGAAATATTTCATGCTTATTTACAAGGAAAATTTACTAAACATCAATTCAATGGATAGGTTTAAATAGACATAGAATTTATATGGTTAGTATACATTGATGTGTGAGGACCATTTATAGTAAAATCTAGTGGTGGGTATTCTTACATCATAACATTTACTAGTGACTTGAGTAGATATGCATATGTATACTTGATGGGTTATAAGTCTGAGTCCTTTGATAAATTAAATGAATTCAATAATGGAGTAGATAATAAACATGTAAATAATATAAAGAAGCTTCAATCAGATTGAGGTGGTGAATATTTTTATGAAGCATTTATCATCTTTTTATAGTATTTTGGGATTTTATCTCAACATACACCACCTTACAAACCATAGTGGAATGTTGTTAGTGAAAGGAGGAAATGTACCTTATTAGACATAGTATGGTCAATGAGGAGTCATGTATATATTCCAATTTCATTTTGGGGTTATTCATTACTAACATTGGAATATAAATTAAATAGAGTACCAATAAAAGGGGAAAATATAATTCCCTTTGATTTATGGAGTGGAATGAAACAAGTTTTGTTTCGTACACATGTGTGGGGTTATGAGTAATTTGTTATGGCCTTATCATGAAACAAACTAGAACCCAAGGGAAAAAAGTGTATCTTTATAGGATATCATATAGAAATAATGAGATACTACCTATACAACCCCTTAGACATGAATGTGACTATCACCAGATAATAAAACATTCTTGAGAGGGAGCACATCATGAAAAATGTTAGTGGGAGAATAAATAACTTCAATGATGTTGTTTCTCAAGATACAGAATACTTATAACATGAATAGATTCCACATCTACTTATAGTAGAAGTAATTCCAAAAATGAATGTATTGTGTAGGAGAAAAATTGAGGTAAGTGTACTAAAAAGTTGTGGTTTTCTAGTCACTTAAGATGGTGACTTATTATTGGTAGACAATTATGAACATCTATCCTAAAAAGAGAATGTAGATATCATGTACGATAAAATATGGAAAGAATCCATGAATTATGAAATGGATACCATGAATCAGAGCCATTTTAGGGTGCTAGTTGATGCACCAGTTTATATAAAACCCATAGGGTATAAATTGGTATTCAAGGTAAAAATGGACCTCAAGGTAATGTAAATATTGTTAAATAAATGCAATTATCTAGAGGGTTTTAAAAACATCATGGAATTTACCATGAAGAAACCGTTTTACTAATTTATATGTTTAAATCATTCATAATTCTATATGATGTAGTAGCGTACCATGACTTTGAAATCTATAAGATGGATGTCAAAAAATATTCCCTTAATGGGAATCTTTTGGAAGATATCTATATGACATAGCCAGATTGTTTTGTGACTCCTGGTGATTATAAAATTATTTTCAAGTTGAAAAGATCCATTTCTGTACTAGAGAAAACACATATGCCATGGAACATTAAAAAAAATGATGCTTTAAAAGAATTTTTATTTATTAAGAATGAATTTGATTAATGTGTTTAAAATATGTTTAGTGGAATAATATTCCTTATACTATTAGTATATTTTGATGACATGTTACTTATTTGAAGTGACATACAAGTCTTACAGTATGTTAAAGAAGGGTTAAACAAGAATTTCTCCATGAATTTTTCCAATAAAGTAGCCTATATTATAGGTATCAATATCATCCATGATAGATCTAAGAGGATTCTGGACAAAGAAAAAGTAAAAACATTGACTAGATAATAAATATATTTACTATATAATAATCCGAGAGTGAATTGGTTCTAGTTTCACACGGTTTAAATACTTATAATAAAATTTTTCCTCATACAATATATGAGAAATTGATAATGAGTAAGATCCCATATGATTCAACAATAGGTTTAATCATGTATTCCATGTTTTATACTACAAATGATGTTTCCTATGAGTTGAACATGGTAGGAAGATATCAAAAAGTTTTAGGAGAACAACATTGGTAGGATGTTATATTTATCCTCAAATATTTGTGAACTATGGATATGTTACTTGTATATAGAGGAGATCAGGATCTAGTCATATGTGAACATAATGATTCCACCATTCAAGTAGATCAGAACAATCTGAAGTCATCGTTGGGATATGTTTTATGTCTTAATAGAGCTTTTATGATATGAAATAATTACAATCGTCTAGTGGTCACTCATTCTACAGTGAAGTATGAGTATAATGTGTCTTATGATGCAACCAAGTAATATATTTGGATATGAAATTATTTCTAGGATCTTGATGTGGTTTTTAGTATTAATTATTATATCACATTGTATTGTGATAATATTGTAGTGACGTCTCTTGTAAAAGATCCAAGGACACACCAATGGACAAAGCACATACTCTAAAAGTATCAGATCATGAGGTATTATTATCATAGTTGTAATGTTGAAGTACATACAATTCCCATAGAAGAATAAATGGTGGACCCATTTCCTAAAGACCTATCTTAGAAAATACTAATTTTAATGTGTGAGATAGTGGACAGAAGGTTGTTAGTAGTTTTCTCTAGTGTAAGTGGGAGTCTATTAGAGATGGTTCCCTAGAGAAAACTTATTTTTACGTTTTGATGATAAATATTCATTATTTTGAATATTAATAAATTATTTATCACATGAAGATTGTTCATATTCATAACATATCATGTGATAATATCCTAATAGTAGCTATCACACTAAAATTTCATAGCAGTTCCCTTATAGGATGAGATCTCAGAAGTTCCATGATATTATTCTTAAAATATATATTCTATTTCTATATAAAATAATTTTAGGGACACAATGATATTGGCTATCATATGTGGTGAATCATATGACTTTTAGGAACCTTCTCATGGTGTATGCACTTGGTAATATCTAGTGTAGAATATTATGTTAATGAGACCTGCCAGTTGGAAATCCAAATTTATATGTTTTATTAGATGTTCCTATCTACAAACATGTGTATTGATCCTTAGACATTAATATTGTTATTAATAATTATTATAAGTCATTTAATTTGATGTATTGAAAATAATCATAGAAAAATACGTTCATGGTGAGGTAAAATATATTTGGTGTGTCATGAGTAATATTTCATTAGCGAATAATTCATAAAATGATTTTTCCCTTCTGTTATATATTGGAATTTTTTTCTAAATCCCTTTAATAGAAATGATATAACCTTAATTAATCCATTGAAATGGTATTCTATAGACATGTTCGATTTCTCAAAATTCAAGGAAATAGACATCAAGCACATAGGTTGATGGAACAAGCATGTAACCTTCCGAATTAGATATGTCATGAAAATGGGATTACATTACATAGGGAGTGTATGTATGTGGTTTTTTTCATTATAGTGTTAACATATTTCTCTAAGAGTTCCTTTTCATGTTGCAAGATTCTAAATTTGGATTTTATGCAGCGTTACTTAATTTCATTGAGAAAAAGTCCAAGAGGGTCACACACTAACTGTATCCTGAATCACAGTTAAATAATTTATTATTTATTTATTATTTAACAAGTTGAATAAATATTATTCATTCGTGTGGTTTAATAATTAATCATGTTTTCTTGATCACATATATTATATTACAATTTATTTGAGAGAATATAATGTGAGAAAAATATTTAATAAAATTTCATTTTATATTTAGTGAATAAAATTATTATTTATTAATTGGAATATAATTTAGTTAAATTTATTTATTTATTAAATAGTCATTATTACAGGCCTGATAAATATGGTAATATAATGGCAAGCCGATTTTAATGGTTCTATAAGAAATAATATATATTTAATATTATTTTATTAAATAATATTTAATTTAATTAGTGAGTTTAGCGCATGTCATAAAATAATAATATTCTTATTGTTATAGATATGGGATTCTGTAGGGATTAAATAAATATTAAAGGGAACTTCTTCAATTATTTATTTCTAACCCTAGCGGTATATAAACTCAATTGTATTATATTCAAAGAGATCCATTCTGTTTTTTTGTTGTGAACAATGAATACAGAGAATCCTCTCAAAGCTCTAGGGAGATCCCTTCTCCTAGAATTATATCAAGAATAGAGAGTGGTCTTACTATAACTTTTACTCTCAATTATAGAGAGATCAATGAGAATATTTTGAATGAAAGTATTGTTGAAGTCAAATTCAAACCACACAAGTGATAGGATCTACCATGCTAGCACCTAGAGAACCTATGATGATGATCAGATATTTTTGGAACACGCATGGATCATCACTAGGGAAAAGATTCTGTTGATTCATACAATGACACGATAGTAAAACATAAATATATTTTTGGATCCATCAATGAAGAAATAATTTTTCAAAATGTAATTATTTACTTGTTCAAATTAATTGTAAATAATATGTAATAATCCTATATTTTTCTAGTGTTTCACCCATTGTATGTATTCTATGATTCAATTATGTTGATCATGTCATTTATGACCATGTAAATCTCGAATTTATCATTGATCATAAAAAAAAGAAATATTTCTCAGGACCCACCACACACTTCCCCTACACACAAAACCATTACTCATATCAATATTGCATCAAATAATCTATCAATGGTTGACTACGTGTACTCACTAGTGATTATTCTCCCTTAAACTCCTATGAAGCCCTTTACCTGGATTATGGGTACCACAAGAGTGATGGGAAACTACTTCAGATCAAAAAATTTATTCAAATCACTACCACAAATGATTTTATGGTCACCTTAGTAAACGATTGAATAGATTTTAAAGATATGTTTATCCTTACCATCCAATAGTTAGAGCCAATGACCCTATTTCTTGAGATTCATTTCATATTACTAAAAAAGAAGTAATAATCAAAGATAACCACATATTCCCACAAAATAATAGATCATGTATAGCTAGAAAGGTCTAATGTTATTGTGTATTGTGAGGTCCACACCATAGACATCGACCTGTTTCAATATCATACTTTCTAGAGAGTATGGATGACCTGATGGAATACCACCCTTCATCATTGTTTTGATATCAATGGTTATCCTTCTCATTGGAAGCCACATTGAATTGTCTCATCATCTCCTATTTTCCATTGTCTCTAAATTTTCAGAATTCCCCATCAAGGATCCCACCGATATTAAAATATATGAAAACACTATTCATTATCCTAATTTATAGAGGAATCATCTGCTTCCACTAACCCTCATGTATCATATGAAAAATATTATTTCGATGAAACCTCCTGACCTTGAGGTAGGTATACCCCCCCCCACTATTAATGATATGACCCAGGTTAATCTCTTCACTGAGTAATATTAGAGACCTATAATGATCAACACAGTCATGTCCTTAAAGGAGTAATATCAGAATAGGGCTTTCCGAAAGTATAATTATGATGTGTTTACTAGGAGATATAATTAAATGTTAAGGATCAGCCGTCATATTACTTCTACTTCTTTTTCTTCCAAATAGGCCACTTTGGGTTGAATATGGCTCCCATAAAATTCACCCTTCACATGCTCCATAGTTGTGGCAGAACATAAAAACATCATTAAAAATAAATTTTTAAGGTAATTAAAATCCCATGTGGCTTTCCAAAATCATGAAAATTAGGGAGAAGAACATACATATCAGAGTCTTTATCAACTCTTGGGATCTCAACCAACACTAAATGAAGGATTATTTTCCCCTCCAAGTGACAGAGTTGTTAATTGTTAGTACTACTTGTTTTTAGGTCTTGTGTTTCATGGATGGGTACTCCTGGTACAATTTGATCCAAATAGACCATGTGGATAAAAAAACCACCACCTTCAGTGTTCCATAGGAAAAATATTGTTACTATGTTAATCTATTTAGTTTTAATAATTCTAGGTAATCCTAATATCAATAAAATCACCAAATCCTCATGTTGATCCTCATGAAATTTGTGGAATTCTATGTCAATGATATGGTAGTAAAATCCCGCTAGTATTTGGGTGATCTCAAGGATATTGAAAAAGTTTTTGACTTCTTCCAATCCCATCACCTAATTTGAACCCATTGAATTTTTTGTTTGGGGTCATATCTAGAAATTTTATCAACTTCTCCCTCAAGTATAAAGGTAAAAAAAATCAATCCACAGAATATTAAGGCCATCGTTCAGATGCCACATCCACACAACCTCTAGGAGTTTCAAGGCCTATAGAGTCCCTTAGGATATATTTAATAACTAATTACCAAACAAACTGGTAAATTAAATTCTATTAAAAGGATCACGTCGAAAGGAACTACTTATTAATTCGATGAGGAGTGAAATACCACATTCAATGACATCATGTAGTGTCTAGTACATCTCCTGGTCCTCATGCCACCCATCCTAAGTAATCTTATAAAATATTATATGACCTCCCTTAAATTATATCTCAATACCCTTAAATCTCATAATAAAAACAAGGGTAGGGAAAACTACTTATATTATCATAGCTTTATTCAACTTTACACTAGTACAATATATTCTATGATAGAGAATAGATTCTTTGATTTGGTCTTTATGGTTCAGAAATTAAAGCACAACATACATTATAATGAGAGAAAACTATTATCCTACATCAATATATATATGTATATTCTTCATCACCCTATATTAATTGTGTTATTTCAATAGTGACCAATAAATCTATAGTAGGTCAATATTAGGTTTTTCCCCTAAAAATATATCAAGGGCCAAGCCATGGAAGATTTGATGGTCACATATGCAAACCCTGAGGAACATACCCTTGATTGTGAGACACTTGAAGAGGAAATCCATTATATTGATAAATCCATGCCATCTTGTCCTATTCTCTTTTATGTTGCATCCCAAAGACCAATCGAGAGAATTCTCAACAACCCAAATCTCAACAGGGTGTACCTTGCAATTGCCCCTATCACTCATACACAAGCCATCATTCCATATTCATTCTTATTAAGAGGAGAATATAGACAAAATTTGGTTGAGTATCATTCCATTATCACAATCCTCAATTTGGATCTTGACATTTATGTCCTATTACTACATGTGAAGGGAGACTCAGAACTATTGATCATATATATCAATGAAGACTATATCCTCTGGAAGGTAGAACTCATATCCTTGCTTGAGTGAACTCAAGAGATGAAGGAATAGTGACATTCCTATCCATAGTTTTCTCCTGTGACCATGTCCCTAAATGAACTAGCTAATTCCATGGTAGGTTTGGCCACAACCCTTTCTGATCCTGGCCAATATGACATGATCATTCATGTGTCACATCAGAGGGTCATATCCCCTATAACTTCTGATGAAGAAGACTGCAAGGTGAACTCTCTGGCCAACATAATAGCTATATAATTTTCTATGTATTCTCCCATAATCAATTAATCACCAAATTATATGACTCCTTTCATTGAGTATCTTACACATAGAAACCAACCGCCAGGTCGAGGTAGGAATGAGTGAATCTGTCAGCCCATGGTGAATTATAACATTCATTATAGCCCCATCCTAGAGTATAACCTCTAAAGGAATTTTCTTTATGGAATCCTTCTTCATTAAATACCAGTGAAAGAGTTTCCCCATACACTATAATAATTTTATGTTGATACTTGTGGGGAAAACCAAGAAGGATTGAATCTCTCCCACCAAATATAGATATTGGGGTACTTCTCAACCACTATGGTTCCTGAATGCACTGAGTTCAACAAGAAGTTTCATGCATGAAAAATCCATGCCCACATTTTTAATTCCCTACCCGAGATTATACAGGACACTATGTAATATTTTAACTTTTCTATGTGGGGGATCGATATCATGGGCCCCTACAAACTAGAAAATTCTTGATATTAAATTTTTATTCTGATTGTGATTGATTCTTTTCAAAGTTGGTGGAATATATTCCCCTAAAAAAAGTCAATACAAAATCTATGATTACATTTTTGAATTCCCATATCATCCAATGATTCAGGATTCCTCAACCAATTCCTAGGGACATTGACACTAACTTTCATTCCCCATTGAGTTTAAGAATTTTTATACCAAGTATAAATCTGATTTAACCACACCTTCTACTATAATTCACAGAAAAATGTGTAGATAAAGGAGTTAAAAAACCCTATATAACATCTTTCATAATATTTTGGATAAGAATATGAAAAAAATAGTGATAATATTTCTAATTCCCATTGTCCCTTTCAGATAATGACACAAAATTCATCCTAGGTGACTACACACTCCCAAGTGTATAGGAAAGGGGAAGTCCTACATGTATAGGATCAACTACCAATTCATTAGAATAAATTATATGAAAAATTGAGGCTATATAAGAGGCCTAAATTCATTTATATGAGTTTGAAACCTTGGAAGTGAGTAGACTCCATGTGTGACACAACCTAGAAAAAATCATATATGAGTAGCATGGGAATTCAATAAGAATGTTCTCCTCTAATCATTCCTACATGGTGAAATGTTATTGTCTATATGGATTCCCATGATATATAGGAAGAATATACAAAAGATAAAAATAATTTGGTAAGGACCAAACATCACTCATAAGGTCTACTATAATGGGATGTACACATTGATCACCATGGATGGGGAACATGTCACTCCTCCCACCAACATAAGATTCCTCAAGAGGTACCTTGAGTGACTATCTGAATGTTATCATTCTTGTCATATGATGTAAATATACACGACAAAATTCTTTTCATATGATTTAAAACTATATGATGCTTCATCCTAGTCACATTATGTAAAACTATAGGACATCATCTCAGTTACATGACATAAAACTATAAAACAACTTCTCGTCGCATTAAATTAAATTGTATGACATAATGGTCAAATCAATGAGGCCTTAAAATGAATAATCCACATCCTTATTGTATGATGATTCACTATGTGTCTAAGTACTATCCATAAGTAATTAAAATTCATTGTTCACTTATCTGTGGCATGATATAAACCTACATGATCCTTTTATCTCTCACCTGAGAGGGATCCCCATTCCAATGTTGGTCATCTACCATGACAAATTATATAAATTAGCATGTATTGATTCATAGTTCCATAGGATATGTAGGGAGATTGGATATTATGTCTTAGGCCCAACCCAACCACTAAACTACATCTTGGATATTCCCCTGGGGACCATGTTCAACTATTTCTCATTATTGTTCCCATTCATTATATTTGTTAGCATGAAGGTATAGCTCCAAGAGTTATTAACTCTCCCCTGATAAACTCCACAATATCACTTTTACACTGAGATTCTTCCTTGATTTAGATCCTCATCATCCTCCAAATTCAAATGGCCCCCTTGCAACAATGGTGTTTAGCCAAACAATCCTGCATCCCACTCTGGGTACATGCCCCCCAAATGGCCTCTTTGTATAAATGATAGTTTCCATGTTTTGAACATGGTCAACAATTGATCCCACATTTTTTATCCCCATCCATGATTTATACAGTTGTGGAAATTATGTTTTGAATGTGGTAAATAATCGTTCTCTTCATAATCAATCACAGTCATTTCTCATTCAAAATCTTGGATATTTTGATTTACCTCCTTTTCAAAATCTATTGTTTTAGTAGAATCTTGAAACCCTCATTTTATTCTCTCGGGCACTTCTACTGGTTTATTGATCAGGTAATCAGTATTGGAACCCTCCAAATAAAGCTTCCTTTACCCTTTTCATGTGATCTCGTATAATGAGGGTCACACCTCCCCACTCTCACACAAATCATGACTCATGTGGGATTTGGAGTTATGGTAGGATATCGCTCGTATATTTGAGTCACATGAACACAACAAAGAATAATGTTTACACTTTTGTGCAAGCATTATGACCTTAAAACATGTGAAAACTTGCATAGAAATGGGTCCATCATGCCCTCTTCTCATGTCAGGTTATCATTACCTTCTTTGTCCTAAAATTTCACCCCATTGGTCTGAGATCCATGACATTAAACTGGTTGAAACGTTTGGTCCAAGTATCATGACATTGAACTATGCACAACTTTTCTCAGTGGTCTTTGGTATAGTTTAAGGCCTCTTAGGGGCTCCTTTCACATCAAGGTTTTCCAATTTTGTTCTACACAAATATCCTTGATACACACACCACTTTTTACAATATACATGACATTAAACAAGTAGATACCCCCATGTTCCAAGCTATAATACCTTATACTATCATCAACATTATATTCCTAGTGGCCTGACCTTAAACCGAATATTTAACATAAATATTTATATAGCATTATAAACTACATAATCCTCTAATTATCCATCCCTAAATGTAAATATCGTCCCCTACTTCATTCATTCATCCTATACTGAACCACATTCTAGAACTATGTGTGGATTTATTCCTAGTTCCATGGGATATGTAGTGACACATAGATTTACTATCTTTTACCCCAACTGAAAATTAATCCTTCTAGGTGGGACTATCATTGATGGAATATTACCCTTGAGGCCACTATTCATGACATTTTTGAAACATCCCACTTGAAAAATGTATTACCATTACCATTGGTCTTTGTTGAATGACCGTAAAAGAAACACCCCACATCCTCAATACATGAGAGTATAAAATAAGTTCAACATCTTTTCTACAAGATGTTGAACTATATGGTATACATATCCATCACATCACATAAAAAAATGTGATACATTGGTCCTCACCTGATTGGGAATCCCCAATTCTAAAATTTGGTCGCATACCGTGTTGTGTCCTATAACTACATATGTATTCTTTCCCATTTATAATGGGATACATAAAGACACCCAGGCACACAACCTAGTCCAAACCCGGTCACTGATCCATTTCAAGACCTCCACCCTTAATGATGGGTTTTGTCATGACCCATCCCCTGGGGCCAATGTTGTGACATACCTCAAGCCCGCCTCCTAAAGGCTAGGGGTTGGTGACTAGAACTGAAGGTGTTAACCTGCAAGTGGGAGGAATTTTCCTGTGTACCTGTACCCACAAACACACAAGCACATCCCATAGATGGATAAGTAAAAATGAATGACACTAAAAAACCACTAAAAACACTAAGTCAAAGTTCAAATTGTAGGTCAAATGGGCCAGAATACAATCCGAACAAAAGATTAACTAAAAATATGAATGTTCAAGGAAAACTATGAAATTCATCCTCTGGAAAACACTACTTGATGAGTAACTACAGAGTACTTCTAGAAGTCATAGAAGTATGTCCAGCCCGACTGGTCTCACGGGGATCCACAGGGTCATGGGCAACCATGTCCTCCATCAAGGCGGCAATCATCTTCACCAGACACAACACTTGAGGGCGAAGACAGTGCATGGCTGAGTAAAAAAATACTCACTAGGGACCCCAAAAAACATGTAAATACCACAAAGAAGTCCACGAACAAACCATGAAGCCTGATCATGAAGCAAGATCATGAAGCAAGACAGCTCACACAAGGTATATTCTATAGTAGGAACGTAGAACCATTAGTTTCATCATCGAACACCATGGGTTGGTAGATAAATAATCCCCAATGAGTAAAGTGGGTCAGTTGAGACACATAGAAACTACATCCTATTATACTTATACTTCTATGGTACTCATACCTAATATGTATCATTAGTATGATGGCTCACATAGAAGTTGATCCCCAATGTGGGAATGATATGTCACCTAGAAGCCGCATCCAACTAGACATACTGAGGTACTCCTCCTTTCGAGTACTGTGGGTCTTCCAGGTCACAAATAAGACGATCCCCACTATGGTCCTAACAAGTTATACGGAAGCTGCTTCCCACTAATCTATAGTATTTGATCCACACAGGGTTGCTTGTCTGCAGTCTTTAGGTCTCATCCAACATTAGGGTTTTTGCACATAGCATGGTTGATTCCAGGAGAACCGCTCCTCGATCCATTCATTGAATTACATGTTCCTTTAAATACTCCATATAGTATTCCAAAAGATCCTTCTGTTTGCGAGGGTTCCAACATCGCAAATGGATCGTCAATCAGACGCCTAGTTTAAAATATATTGGCATTCTTTTTAAAAGGGGTCAATGGGTCCAGGTTTGGTCTGACCCAGTCGGACCGAACTGACCTGACCTAGGATCGCTGACCGGACTCAAACCGAGCCTTACATGGCGAGTCTGGATGGCTGGGGTGGGTTCAGCCTACTGGAGTGGGTCCAGCCCGAACCCTACCTGGTTCCGCCTGGTCAGGACGTGGTTGGATGCTGCATATGGCTCCCCTCCCCCCACAGGTCATCTACAGGGCTGCCTTCACAACCACGATCGAGCAACCGCGGACTGCCCCTATGCGGTCGGCCAATCCGTCCAGACGGGCTTCCCGCCTGTGGTTAACATAATGTGTTCCCCCAAGGACCACGGCTGATGCCAACCACTGTTGAAGTCAATCAAAGCCTAATTATTTATATTCCCACTACCTACTATATATGTGGAATGCAGGGTCAAACCCATAGCCCGTGGCTCTAGATTTGGGATTGGATTCAGCCTTTCTCTTCTTCGGTTCTACCTTATAGTGGTGGCACAAATCAGTGGGTCGACCTAGATTTTAGAAAGCTGTAACCCTCCTCTAATCACCTACAGAAGCGGCAGAAAGAATTTTTCTCAGTGGCACATCATAGTGGCAGCAGCAAATTCTTCTAGTGGTGGAGTCTAATTTTCCAGATCTGTGGATGTTTGATTGTTAAATATGTCAATTTTGATTTGAACTAGTTTGAATCTCGATTATTTATTTATGTTCTGATTATTGGGGGGTTAATTAGAACGGATGATGAACTGGAGAGCAGCAGTAGATGAGGGGATAAAAGGTATCAGTAGGAGGTATTGTGTTGCAATGGTAAAGAATTAAGGGGATGAACGTTGTCTGGTTGTGCGTGGAGAGGGTGTGTCGGTATGAGGTTTGACGAAAATTGTCAAACATTGTGCATCAGTGAGGATGTGAAACCGGGATGAATCAGTGATAGTGGGGAAGTTACAATGGTGAGTGTGATGAAGAATCAGGGAAGCAACAATGATGGTCACTGATAGGTAAAAATAAATAAGAGTCACAATTGGATTTAAAAAAAATAAGGGCCACCAGTAGTGAAGAAAACAAGGGTCCCCGGTGGTTAAAAAAAGGTCACTATCAGTTATAATAAAGGGTCATTGATATTAAATAATATAAATGTCACTGATAGCTATAATATCACGGTCACCAATATTTATAAATATTAAGGTTACCATTTGTTAAAAAAAATATAAAGGGCCACTGATGCTGCAAATCATCTGCATCAGTAACATATAGAAATAAAATTAACGGTATCTAAAATAAAATGAACTAACTATTAGACCAAAATTAAAACCGCATAAAATCAATTTAAATTAAAACTTAAGTCAATTAAATAAAAATAATGAAAATAATTAACTAGTTAAAAACATAAAATCTTGAATACAATGATTAAAATTTAAAAATTAAAAGAAGGATAATTTAAACTGGATTATAATTAAAAATTAAAATTCAAAATTACAATATAAATTATTAATTGTTAATTTTTAAGTAAAAAAGTGGATTAATGTAAAAAAAAGTTGATAAAAGGCTAAAATTAAAATTTATTAATGGGTCAACAGTGAGTGAAAAAATCGCATGGGTGACTGAATAAGTAACTGATAGCTAGTGTATGTCTCACCATTAGACTAAAAACAAAAGTTAATGACTTAATAGTTTAACTAAAACTTAGGATAAAATAATTAAGGTTTTAAAACTCTAAATTAATTAGTTAAATAACTATCTGAATACATAAAATTAGAAACACATAATTTCATTAAATTTGAACTCAAAATATTAAATTAATTAATTAAGAGGATAATTAAACATAATAATTAATAAAGTAAGATTATTCTAATAAATATAAATTTAAAGGGTAAAATATTAGATTAAAAACTAAGTTAATTAATACAAAAAAGAACCATATTATTAAGTAGTGAGCAGAAAAAATAAAACTAATAAAATTAATGTGAATAAAAATTAATAAATCCAAATTAACTATTTCAATGACTAAAGTTGCATATTTAATTATAAAATTTGATGAATTAATAAATTTAATTAAAATTGAAAAAATTACATTTATTTAATAAAAATTATAAAATTAGTTATTTAAAATACTAAAAATTATATAAAAAGATGTGGAAAAACTATATAACACAAGGCCACATCAAATCCCCCCACAGTTAAGCATTATTTTCCTTAAAAAATGGCATATTTTATCATCTTTGAGATATATTAATGTGTGTTTTATATTCCATAGCTCAAAATTTAACATGTCTAGAACTTTTAAAACATTGGAATGAATTATCTATAGGATTCTGAAAATATATTTTCAAATCAAGTCTTACCTAGAACAAATACTCAAAGGTAATCAACATTGAAAAGATAGTCTATGAAAGAAGTTGTCATGACTCATATGTTATACACATAATGACTCATTTCAATCTAGGATTATGTCCAATGTATAAGAGTGACAAGAGTTAAAATATCAGTTGAGTCCAAATCATAACAGAGGAACCTTGTTTTTTGACTCATCACCTAGGTTGCAACAATAAATATATTTTTTAATCAACTTATTGACACAACCTAAATGACTCCCATAAAACCAGATGTCCACTTATTCATTCAGCGTTCATCATTCCCCTCACCTTAATGACCTCGTTTTTGACCCTAGAGACTTTATTTTATTTTTTTGAAGCCATTTATCATGTGATATGAACTGTTTAATTCACTTATTCAAGGTGTATAGAGAGCTTTTAGTAAACAGAAATGCACCCTGCATCTAGTGTCTCATAGATTCCCCGTGGGATCCCAGATACCCTAACTACTCCAGTTTGAAAAGATTTTTATGAAAACCATTTACATTGGCCCAATAAGGTAGTTACTTTAAAAATTAAAAGGAAAAGAATCCCCTAAGATCATGACCAAACTTCTTGTTCCAAGGGTTATGATCATAACATCTCAAACAGTTTTCCCAAATCAATATTAAAAGTAGTTCTTAAACCAAAATTACATAAAATAACTCAGTAGATTCACTCTGCAATCATCCAACCTCAATAATTTCAAATTTAAAATAGCTCTTAATTAGCATTAAAGCACTGTACTTAGGAAAGACTCAATTGAGTAACTATAAAGCCTAAAATCATGAAATAAATTTGAATAATTTTGAAAAACAATACCCATTTTTTAATAAAAGGTTTTAAGTTGTAGTGGGAATTGATGGGATCACATTGAAGAATGGTTCAGTAGAGTCAAGAATTTACCCCCTACCCACACTTAAAACACAACTTTGTCCCCAAAGATGACTTCTAAATGTGGATAAAAACAATTGTGGAAATTTTAGTTCGAAACAGATTTTCAATTTAGTATATTTATGACAAGTATAAAAGGGACTCTTTGAAGTTCAAAAAAATATAGTTTTCAAAAAAATTAATTTACCTTAGGTTCACATTTAGATACATGCAATAAAAATTTTTTATAGTGAATATTTTGCAACACATATCAATAGTATCTTGTGAGGTGTAAATACATCGTGTACTGGGTGCAAGTATTTTAACAGATTGAGTTCAATAATGTATCCAGTAGAGTAGAAGAATGAATGTTAAAAAACCCCAACCTAAAGCAGATTCAATACAAAAATTATCAGCCTGCATGTACCCCCCCCCCCCCCACACACACTTATGTTCATGTAGTGAGTGATTTTAATATTTATCAGTGAATTCCAATTTTTAGTAAGTGGAACATGCATAGTGACATGCAGCAAAAACCTTTTAGGATGAAAAACATGCAACAGAATTTTCAGAAGACATATACCATAATTTTCCAATACAAGAAGAATTTTTAGAATAATAATCATTGTCTCACCAATTATACTATCAATGATTCACCTATTGCAGTACAAATGAGTCATCGACAATAGTGTAATAGTGGATCATATGCATCATTGAGTAAATGACTCGCAGATAGTAATAATTGTGTATTGTAGAAAATTTATTTAAGGTGAATATAGAGTAGAAAAAATGAATGAAAACTACTGAATAAAAAAAATCCCTGAATGACCTTTTTTTCATTAAAGTCTCTGCAAGTGAATTTGAATCCTTAAATGACAATAAAAATTGCTTCTTGAAAACTCTGAAATAGAACCAGGAGACCAAGAAAAGGTTGTAACGCCCCGACCCCAGTTACCCAGAGTCGGTGCATTATTACATAACATTGGCATGATCACAAGAAAGATCAAATCTCGAAAGACCGATTGGTTTAGTAGCCTTGGAAACACTAGATATATTCATAAGTTTTACATTACATCATAAAATGAAAAACTACTACAACAACATAATGTCTCCATAATCCACACTACTATCCCCTCATAATATCCCTGCAGGTCATTCATAATTTACTTCTTCACATCCTGGGAAAAAATAAAACATAGAAAAGGGGTGAGCTCAAATGCCCAGTAAGGATAACAATATAGCGGAAACTTTCATAAATAAGAATAAACATTTAAGGCAATGCATTACTAAAACAAAAGCCTTTTAAATTTGAACTTCAACATGGTATGGCAAAAGTAAAATGAAATAATGCCATTTACTTATTCACATGGATATTCTACTAATCGAATAATCACATGCAAAAATCAATAACCACTTTCATAATGTTGGAATGCATAATGCCAGACTATCATAACCACATAGCCAAGGCCTCGTGCCAAGACTACAAATAAGATTTTGTCAAGGCCTTGTGCCAAGACACTAGTTTGTCTCATGAGTCCTACCGATGCATCGAGGAGCTATAGCGGGCTCCACCCGTCACTTATTAAGTCCAATGCATTCCCATATGAAAAGGTTTAAACATAACATAAACATTCGTATTAAAACTAGCATACGAAATGTCAATACTTTCACAATAAACTATGAATGGTATAAAAATAGCACATCCACAGTCAAACATATCTCAAAACCTTCAATACAATATAGAAGTTTTGTATCATAATAAATCAACTTCAAATAATCTTAAAATCCATCAAAGGATGTTGACATAGATGAAATCAAAATTCTTTTAAAAGAAATATCTCCTTTTATTTTGAAATCATTTAAGATCCATATAAAATAAAACATTTTCTTTGAAAATATTCTTATAAGCTTGTATGGGAAGCTTCGACGATTTTATAACGGCGGAAAATAACCGCACCCGCCGTATATGTTAAAAAAAACATTCTTACCTCAATTCTGTCGAAAAGGTTAAAAAGGACCTTGTTTTGAAAACGACGGAAATATTCCTTTATAAACCTCTTATAAAAAGTCAAACAAGGGTATAAATGACTTTAACCCATATTCTTGTAAATAGTAAAAATGTTTTGAAATACATTTCGAAGAAACATGGATGTGGATGATAAAGAGATCGCAGTAGATTATTACGTATAATACAACCTCGGATAATGAAGAGATTGTGAAATAACCCTTACCTTGTACTTTTCCTTGGTTGTGGTAGGTTAACCTCCTGTATAATGGTGAAATAATTGTTATTAAATTATACAAGAATCATATATATTAATATGATATCATATATGATCTTTTAACATTGATTTGTTAATAATATCTTAGAATTATCGTCGTTTCGGGAGTTAACTTACTCATTTTATTTTATATGTTTTGTTACATAAGCCATGGTTGTTGTATCTTATTCATATCCAGAATGATATACAGTCCTTAAACATCATTTTTAAATCATCAAATGATAATTATACTTGAATGGATACGATGGAGAATGAATCTCATCGCGTTCGTGGAGACGGTAGTCCGTACGTACGCACGAGCGACAATATCATTCTTTTGATATTAAAATAATATATAAATGGATGGTATATCATATATACAGAATCATTAACATGTTATATTTATTATTTACATGAGTTACACATCATTATTATACCCATCCAAATAATATTATATTGAATAACAATTACACCACGACGTGGAGACGGTAAGCCGTACGTACGCACGTATGGTGACATGTTATTCAAAGGGTGGATAGAATACTGAATATGATTGTACCATATTTATAATAACATCACAGTATATGTGAGATACTGGAGTTATTATTTCAGAATGGTAAGAACAAAGGAAGAAGAAGTGGAAGAAGAAATGAACTTGGAAAAGGGGTGGTGAAAACATTACCTCTTCTTCGGGTTCTTCCTTTTGATTTGATCAAAAGGGCTCCTTAGGTTGGCTTTCTGATCAAACTAAGGCCCCTAGGTTGTAGTGAGGGATGTTGGGAGAGTATTTGGGCAGAGTTTGGCCGAACCAAAAGGCTTTAGAGGTGTGAAGAAATGAGAAGGAGGAGTGCCCTTTTATAAGAGGGGTGAGGGGCACCTTTGGAAAAGCTAGAAATATTAATTTATAATAAATTCATATTCGGTTTCTAATGGATCCAAAGTTGACTATTCAAAGGTTAAGGTGGGGATAGGTCGAAAACCACTCAACCAATAGAATTTAGACAGGTTTGGGTACTTATATTAACCTTATCTTTAAGTATTAACTCTAAGTTAATTAGTTTCACTTTTACAATGTCTCTTTGTATTTTTATATAATATGGTTAATAAACTTACTATATACATCCAAGAGACCCCCAAGTGGTCCATTAATGATTAACCTATCATAATATAAGTCTCTTGGCCGAACCTTAGATTTTTAGGAATTTAATATCAATTAATAATATAATATTTTTTTTAAGAACTCTTTTATGTCAATTTTGACACTATTCAATAGTTGATTTTTGTGAAACTCCTAACAGATTGATTACTTCGAACAAAGTCAATTAAATCAATCCTAATATATCATATTATCATAGAAAATTAGTTTAATTCATTAAAAGTTTCATATTATAATTATTTGAGTATTTATAAGATCAATTATTTTTATTTTGCACTATTTTAGTAATTACTGCATCATCATTGTGTCATAAATAAAATAAATTATATAATGTCTAAAAATTATAAATAAAATATCATTATGTAGGAAATATTTTTAGATTTCTAATGAATATTTATAATCGAAAATCCAACATGTATAACCCTATGTAAAAATTGTTCTTCTAAAAGATATATGCTTGTGTCATTTTTGTATTCATTTTAACTTAATTAAAATAAAGTGTCATTATCACTTACAAGTGGATCCATGGGGTCCCAAAATTGACACAAAGATGCCCATGGTCGACCATGTATCAACCAATAGGGTTAAGACACGTTTTAGGGTAATTTTGTATTATTATAATATTATTTTTTTAACCCTTATTTACCGGATTTACCCTTTAACCATGGTAAATAAAATATTTACCGCAGTAATTATTCAAAATGTCTAAAAATAAAAGTTACCTATTTACATAATTTGGACATCCTGATTCCAAATATGGTATCCATTTTCCTAAATTCAAAACACAGAAGTGGCAGAAATTAATTTAAAATTAATTCCCGCTGTTAAAACAAAAAGCGTGTTTTTAAGAGATAATAACTATCAAAAGATTGACACTTGTTTATGTTCGGTTTAATTGTAAAATTATGTCCAATGATAAACATTAAATTGAATGGTAAAAATATATTCTAAATATACTTTAAAACCACTCAAATTCATAATTTATCACTATTAATTATTTTAATTAAAAAAGTTGTTTTTAATTAAAATTTAGAATTTTTCACTATTCATCAAAATATGAAAGTTATCCGAAATGTACCAAAATTTCACCCTAGGCTAATTTTGATATTCCGAATCCAAAAATGAAGTCCATTCTGAAATATAGAATATATATGATTTCAAAAATTAGGTATTACTATACACAACGGCTAGTTTAATTAGTTGTGGTGTGTGTTAGAACTCGAGGTTGCGTACAACACACGCTATCGCATTATTCAAAGGGAAACGTACCGTAGAAGCTTGGGGTGTTACATTCTCCCCTCCTTCAAATAATTGCGTCCTCGCAATTTCTAGGGTATTACTGCATAAAAAGACTCGGGTGGTTCTTCATCATAAGTTCCTCGGGTTCCCACGTTGCCTTTTCCATCTTATGATTTCTCCACAAAACTTTTACCAGACGCATCGTCCGGTTTCTCAGTACTTGTTCTCTTGTATCAAGAATCCTGACGGGCTCTTCACAATAGGAAAGATCGGGTTCCAGTTCTAATTCCTCATAGGTGAGTACATGCGTTGGGTCAGGCATGTATTTCCTCAACAGAGATACGTGGAACACATCGTGAACTTTGGAGAGACTTGGCGGCATTGCCAATCGGTAAGCTACAACCCCAATTCGTTCTAGAATTTCGAAAGGTCCGATGTACCTGGGACTCAATTTACCTTTCTTACCAAAACGTATGACTCCCTTCCATGGAGATACCTTCAGGAAAACATGATCACCGACTTGAAATTCCAAATCCTTCCTTCGATTATCGGCATAGCTCTTCTGCCTACTTTGAGCTGCTTTAATGTGATTTTGGATTACTTTCACCTTTTCCACCGTTTCCTCCACCAGCTCTGGGCCTACAAGTTTTCTTTCACCAACGTCATCCCAACAGGTTGGTGTACGACATCTCTTTCCGTATAACGCTTCATATGGTGCCATCTGTATACTCGAATGGAAGCTATTGTTATAGGAAAATTCTACTAGTGGTAAATATTGATCCCACATACCCTGAAAATCAAGTGAGCAAGATCTCAACATGTCTTCTAAGGTCTGAATAGTCTGTTCTGATTGTCCATCTGTCTGAGGGTGGTAAGCAGTGCTCAAATGAAGTTCAGTATCCAAGGATTTCTGAAGACTTTTCCAAAATCTTGAAGTAAAACGGGGATCACGATCAGAAACAATCGATAGGGGTACTCCATGAAGTCTCACAACTTAATTAATATATAGTCTTTCTAGACGTTCCAGGGGTAGATCTTCTCTTATAGCAAGAAAATGTGCTGACTTGGTAAGACGATCAACAATAACCCATATTGCATCGTTCCTTCTAGGAGTCTTTGGTAGCCCCATGACAAAGTCCATCGTAATATTGTCCCATTTCCACTCCGGTATGGGAAGAGGTTGCATGACTCCTCCAGGCTGTTGCCTTCCAGCTTTCACTTGTTGACAAACCATACATCTTGACACAAAATCAGCAATCTCCCTCTTCATGTTGTCCCACCAAAAATGTTCCTTCAAATCTCTATACATTTTGGTGCTCCCAGGGTGTATAGAGAAATTGGAACTATGAGCATCATCCAGCAATTCCCTTTTTAGATCAGGTATATTGGGAACACAAAGTCTCTTCCCGAATTTCAAAATTCCATCTTCATACACAAAGTCTCTCAATCTCCCATCATTCACAGCTTTAATCTTCTTTTGGAATTCGTCATCATCGGTCTAAGAACTCTTAATCCTTTCTAGTAAAGATGGTTTGGCAACCATTTGAAAAAGCATTGATGTTTCACCTTCCCTGGTTATTCCCATGTCCATTTTCACTAGATCCATGAAAATTGGATCCCTTTCAATTCTCATATTGTTCAAAACTCCATGGTCTTTTCTACTCAAAGCATCTTCCACCTTGTTTCCCTTCCCCGGGTGGTAGTGTATCGTACAATCATAATCCTTGAGTAATTCAAGCCATCTCCTTTGCCTCATGTTGAGTTCTTTTTGTGAGAAAATATACTTCAAACTCTTGTGATCAGTATAAATCTCACATTTTTCACCATAGAGGTAGTGCCTCCATATCTTCAAAGCAAAGATCACAGCTGCTAACTCAAGATCATGAGTAGGATAGTTTTGTTCATGAATTTTCAATTGTCGTGATGCATAGGCAATAACTCTATCATTCTGCATAAGGACACAGCCAAGTCCTTTCATTGATGCATCACTATAAATAACGAACCCATCATTCCCCGATGGTAGAGTCAATATAGGAGCATTGACTAATCTTCTCTTCAGTTCTTCGAAACATTCTTCACACTCTTTTGTCCAAACAAATTTAACCCCTTTACGTGTGAGCTTCGTTAATGGGTTAGCCAATCGGGCAAAATTCTGGACGAAACGTCGATAATAACCTGCCAAGCCAATAAAACTACGTACCTCAGTTATACTCGTAGGTGCTGGCCATTCTTGGATTGCCTTGGTCTTAGAAGGATCAACATAGATTCCATCTTTAGAGACAATATGGCCAAGAAAAGAAATCTCCTGAAGCCAGAATTCACACTTGCTAAACTTTCCATATAATTCATGCCTCCTCAGAGTCTTCAAGATAATGCGCAAGTGATTTTCATGATCTTCGTAGGTTTTGGAGTATACCAAGATATCATCAATAAATACCACCACAAATTCATCGAGATACTCCTTGAAAACTATATTCATCAGATCCATGAATACAGAGGGTGCATTAGTCAATCCAAACGGCATTACAGTAAAATCGTAATGCCCGTACCTGGTTCGAAATGCTGTCTTCGGAATGTCTTCCTTCTTTACACACAACTGATGGTATCCAGATCGAAGGTCAATCTTTGAAAAGTATTGAGCTCCATGTAGTTGGTCAAATAAATCATCAATACGAGGTAGGGGATACTTGTTCTTTATCGTTATAGCATTGATCTCCCTGTAGTCGATACATAACCTCATAGATCCATCTTTCTTTTTAACAAAAAGAACAGGGGCTCCCCATGGAGAAACACTAGGGCGAATAAATCCCTTATTACTCAATTCCTCTAGTTGTTTCTTTAGTTCGACTAGCTCTACAGTGGCCATTCTATAAGGGGTCTTCGATATAGGCCTTGATCCAGGAATTAAATCAATGGAAAACTCTACTTCTCGTTCTGGAGGATGTCCAGGTAAATCTTCCGGAAATACATCTACAAACTCTTTCACAATAGGTACATCCTCTATTTGAACATTTCTTTCCTCACCGACAGTTATTTCATTCTCTTCCTCCCCGATAATTGAATTATGTTGAGCTACAGGGGGTGGATCTAAATAAGAATTAGGTGGTGACGATTCTGCTCTAAAAATAAGGTGCTCCTTATCATTATCATCAAGAATCGTAACCTCTTTCTTCTTACAATAAATCTTCGCATCATAGTCCGAAAGCCAGTCCATACCGAGGATTATATCAAACTCAATCATAGGTATGACGATGAAATCAGCAGATAAAGAAAATTTATGTGCTCTAATGGGGACTGATTCACAAAACTTTGTTGCAACGATACTTCCCTTAGGAGTTTTAACTGACAACTCCCTTATTAAATCAAATTGGAAATATCTAATTTTCTTAGCAAACTGGGAAGATATGAAACAATGCGATGATCCAGAATCAAATAATGCATTTGCTAAACTTGAGGAAACCATTAAATTACCTGCCACCACGTCTTTCGGAGCTTCTACCTCAGCAGTAGTGATAGCATAAGCCTGGCCTTGATCCCTTGGCCTTTTCTGAGGTAAGTTCTCCTGACGCTTAGGACATGCATTTGCATAATGCCCCATCTCCCTGCAATTGTAGCACTGAACGTTGGTAGCTTCCTTCTTCCCCTTGCAATCATGAGCTTGGTGGCCTTTTTCACCACACTTGTAACAGACTCCCATTCCCTTCAAGCAAGTACCATGATGTTTCTTCCCGCATTTACCACAAGATGGATATTCAACCTTTCCCTTCTTCCCCTTATTTCCATTCCCCGATTGATCAGCAGGTCTCTTCTTCTCTTGCTTTGCTTTAAAGTCATAAGACTTAGAGAATTCCTTTTCGGTCTTTATAGCACATGAGACAATGTCTTCGTACGATGAAAAGGATTGTGAGACTAATGCTCGACGGAGAAATGGTTTTAACCCATCAAAGAAACGATCAATCTTACTTCTTGGGTTGCGAATATAATCTCCAGCATACCTCGCTAACCTTGTAAAGTTAGCCTCATACTTTGTGACATTCTCATCCTCCTTTTGTCTCAGACTCAGAAATTGTCTTTCCATATCCGCTCGATGGTCGCGAGGGAAGTATTTTTCTAAAAACAGATCTTTGAATTCCCTCCATTCCATATTTGATACTTCATCATCTTCCTTCGTATTTTGAATCAATGACCACCATTGATCAGCATCTCCAGTGAGGCGGTAAACTGCCATGATAACTTTTTCCCTTTCACTGCTCCCCAAAGCCTGAAATATTTTCTCTAAGGAAAATATCCATTGCTCAGCTACTAAGGGATTTGTATTCCCATTGAACGTTGGTGGTTGTTGCCTCATGAATCGATCTAACATTGATCCTCCACGCTGCGGATCAGGGTGCTCCATACGGGTAAGGTTATTATTCATAACCTGAGTAAGTTGTCCCGGTATGGTGATTAGCTGATCGGCACCAGTTGCATCACCAGCCCCACTATAATTATCTTGAGCAGGAGGGCAATCCCTACATGGAGTGCGCGCATTGATACGGTTTCCATTTCTTCCACTAGGCGCCATTTCTAAACAATGGCATAAACTAGATCAGTTTATGAATCAAAATACATAATCCCTTACTTATAAAACACTTAACATAAATTGATCTATTTATGGATATAATCCATAATCATAATAATGTTTTCTTTGAGGAAGTATATACTCATAAACCCTTCATAATTATTTGTAAAGATAGTGAGAGTTATCCTAAGCATATCCCCCGGGAGTGTCGTAACCAAGAGTGCAGCAAGGCCCGTTGTCGTGCACCAGTTCCCGTTCGAGTCTAGCTCAAAGCGGTGTTTTCGGGTTTTACCCCTAGGTACATCTGTGCCAGAGCCGCCTCTACCTGCTCGTATCCAGACAGGGATGTATTGCTTGGAAAACTCACAAAATCTCTACAATACCAAAATTCTAGGAAGTTCTTCTATACTAATCCTCAAAGTTCATCTTAGGTCTACGTGCTCTAATCAGAGTTTATCTAAATCTAGCTTCCAAGGTTTGTACTAAACTTCCTCTGATACCAACTGTAACGCCCCGACCCCAGTTACCCAGATTCGGTGCATTATTACATAACATTGGCATGATCACAAGAAAGATCAAATCTCGAAAGACCGATTGGTTTAGTATCCTTGGAAACACTAGATATATTCATAAGTTTTACATTACATCATAAAATGAAAAACTACTACAACAACATAATGTCTCCATAATCCACACTACTATCCCCTCATAATATCCCTGCAGGTCATTCATAATTTACTTCTTCACATCCTGGGAAAAAATAAAACATAGAAAAGGGGTGAGCTCAAATGCCCAGTAAGGATAACAATATAGCGGAAACTTTCATAAATAAGAATAAACATTTAAGGCAATGCATTACTAAAACAAAAGCCTTTTAAATTTGAACTTCAACATGGTATGGCAAAAGTAAAATGAAATAATGCCATTTACTTATTCACATGGATATTCTACTAATCGAATAATCACATGCAAAAATCAATAACCACTTTCATAATGTTGGAATGCATAATGCCAGACTATCATAACCACATAGCCAAGGCCTCGTGCCAAGACTACAAATAAGATTTTGTCAAGGCCTTGTGCCAAGACACTATTTTGTCTCATGAGACCTACCGATGCATCGAGGAGCTATAGCGGGCTCCACCCGTCACTTATTAAGTCCAATGCATTCCCATATGAAAAGGTTTAAACATAACATAAACATTCGTATTAAAACTAGCATACGAAATGTCAATACTTTCACAATAAACTATGAATGGTATAAAAATAGCACATCCACAGTCAAACATATCTCAAAACCTTCAATACAATATAGAAGTTTTGTATCATAATAAATCAACTTCAAATAACCTTAAAATCCATCAAAGGATGTTGACATAGATGAAATCAAAATTCTTTTAAAAGAAATATCTCCTTTTATTTTGAAATCATTTAAGATCCATATAAAATAAAACATTTTCTTTGAAAATATTCTTATAAGCTTGTATGGGAAGCTTCGACGATTTTATAACGGCGGAAAATAACCGCACCCGCCGTATATGTTAAAAAAAACATTCTTACCTCAATTCTGTCGAAAAGGTTAAAAAGGACCTTGTTTTGAAAACGACGGAAATATTCCTTTATAAACCTCTTATAAAAAGTCAAACAAGGGTATAAATGACTTTAACCCATATTCTTGTAAATAGTAAAAATGTTTTGAAATACATTTCGAAGAAACATGGATGTGGATGATAAAGAGATCGCAGTAGATTATTACGTATAATACAACCTCGGATAATGAAGAGATTGTGAAATAACCCTTACCTTGTACTTTTCCTTGGTTGTGGTAGGTTAACCTCCTGTATAATGGTGAAATAATTGTTATTAAATTATACAAGAATCATATATATTAATATGATATCATATATGATCTTTTAACATTGATTTGTTAATAATATCTTAGAATTATCGTCGTTTCGGGAGTTAACTTACTCATTTTCTTTTATATGTTTTGTTACATAAGCCATGGTTGTTGTATCTTATTCATATCCAGAATGATATACAGTCCTTAAACATCATTTTTAAATCATCAAATGATAATTATACTTGAATGGATACGATGGAGAATGAATCTCATCGCGTTCGTGGAGACGGTAGTCCGTACGTACGCACGAGCGACAATATCATTCTTTTGATATTAAAATAATATATAAATGGATGGTATATCATATATAAAGAATCATTAACATGTTATATTTATTATTTACATGAGTTACACATCATTATTATACCCATCCAAATAATATTATATTGAATAACAATTACACCACGACGTGGAGACGGTAAGCCGTACGTACGCACGTATGGTGACATGTTATTCAAAGGGTGGATAGAATACTGAATATGATTGTACCATATTTATAATAACATCACAGTATATGTGAGATACTGGAGTTATTATTTCATAATGGTAAGAACAAAGGAAGAAGAAGTGGAAGAAGAAATGAACTTGGAAAAGGGGTGGTGAAAACATTACCTCTTCTTCGGGTTCTTCCTTTTGATTTGATCAAAAGGGCTCCTTAGGTTGGCTTTCTGATCAAACTAAGGCCCCTAGGTTGTAGTGAGGGATGTTGGGAGAGTATTTGGGCAGAGTTTGGCCGAACCAAAAGGCTTTAGAGGTGTGAAGAAATGAGAAGGAGGAGTGCCCTTTTATAAGAGGGGTGAGGGGCACCTTTGGAAAAGCTAGAAATATTAATTTATAATAAATTCATATTCGGTTTCTAATGGCTCCAAAGTTGACTATTCAAAGGTTAAGGTGGGGATAGGTCGAAAACCACTCAACCAATAGAATTTAGACAGGTTTGGGTACTTATATTAACCTTATCTTTAAGTATTAACTCTAAGTTAATTAGTTTCACTTTTACAATGTCTCTTTGTATTTTTATATAATATGGTTAATAAACTTACTATATACATCCAAGCGACCCCCAAGTGGTCCATTAATGATTAAACTATCATAATATAAGTCTCTTGGCCGAACCTTAGATTTTTAAGAATTTAATATCAATTAATAATATAATATTTGTTTTAAGAACTCTTTTATGTCAATTTTGACACTATTCAATAGTTGATTTTTGTGAAACTCCTAACAGATTGATTACTTCAAACAAAGTCAATTAAATCAATCCTAATATATCATATTATCATAGAAAATTAGTTTAATTCATTAAAAGTTTTATATTATAATTATTTGAGTATTTATAAGATCAATTATTTTTATTTTTCACTATTTTAGTAATTACTGCATCATCATTGTGTCATAAATAAAATAAATTATATAATGTCTAAAAATTATAAATAAAATATCATTATGTAGGAAATCTTTTTAGATTTCTAATGAATATTTATAATCGAAAATCCAACATGTATAACCCTATGTAAAAATTGTTCTTCTAAAAGATATATGCTTGTGTCATTTTTGTATTCATTTTAACTTAATTAAAATAAAGTGTCATTATCACTTACAAGTGGATCCATGGGGTCCCAAAATGGACACAAAGATGCCCATGGTCGACCATGTATCAACCAATAGGGTTAAGACACGTTTTAGGGTAATTTTGTATTATTATAATATTATTTTTTTAACCCTTATTTACCGGATTTACCCTTTAACCATGGTAAATAAAATATTTACCGCAGTAATTATTCAAAATGTCTAAAAATAAAAGTTACCTATTTACATAATTTGGACATCCTGATTCCAAATATGGAATCCATTTTCCTAAATTCAAAACACAGAAGTGGCAGAAATTAATTTAAAATTAATTCCCGCTGTTAAAACAAAAAGCGTGTTTTTAAGAGATAATAACTATCAAAAGATTGACACTTGTTTATGTTCGGTTTAATTGTAAAATTATGTCCAATGATAAACATTAAATTGAATGGTAAAAATATATTCTAAATATACTTTAAAACCACTCAAATTCATAATTTATCACTATTAATTATTTTAATTAAAAAAGTTGTTTTTAATTAAAATTTAGAATTTTTCACTATTCATCAAAATATGAAAGTTATCCGAAATGTACCAAAATTTCACCCTAGGCTAATTTTGATATTCCGAATCCAAAAATGAAGTCCATTCTGAAATATAGAATATATATGATTTCAAAAATTAGGTATTACTATTCACAACGGCTAGTTTAATTAGTTGTGGTGTGTGTTAGAACTCGAGGTTGCGTACAACACACGCTATCGCATTATTCAAAGGGAAACGTACCGTAGAAGCTTGGGGTGTTACAAAGGTAGTAACAACGGATTTCCAAAAACATAGTACATAATCAGCACATTATTCAAGGATAAAAATGAAACACGAGAAGACAAAAAGAACCATGAGTTTCATCCCATGAAACACTATGATTTAAATTCTTCTGCCAGACATTATCCAAGATCAGTTCTCAAGCACTGGGAAGGTATCCAAGCCCTTCGGTTGTCCATTAAAATAAAGTTTCACTCTCTTCCCATTAACCAGCATGAATTTGATTGCTTCACCTACAACTTCAATAGCTCCATTCTTAAGTACTCTTACAATAGTAAAAGGTCCAGACAACTTGGACTTTAGATTTCTAGGATAGAGTTTAAGTCTAGAGTTAAAGAGGAGGATCTTTTGTCCAGGTTTGAATTCTTTGGTTTGTATGATGGAATCATGAAATATTTTAGTCATATCTTTATGTATTCTTGAATTTTCATTACTCTATCTCTTAATATCATATATCTCACTCGGCTCAAGAAATATCATCTCACTAGCACTCTTAAAATCAATGTTCATAGTCGTAACTGCCCAATATGATTTGTGTTGCAACTCTAGAGGCAAATAGAAACACTTCCCAAACAATATCTTGTAAGTATACATACCTATTGGGGTCTTGAAATTAGTTCCTTAAGCCCATAAATATTCATCCAATTTAATAGAGTAGTCTTTCCTAGAATTGGAAACTGTTTCCTCAAGTATTTGTTTAAGTTCTCGATTTGAAATTTCTACTTATCCACTAGACTATAAATGATAAGTAGTACTAGTTTTACAAACACAACCATATTTTTCCTGCAAAGTATTAAACTTTTAATTATTAAAGTTTGTTCCATTATCAGTGATAAAGTATTTGGGAACTTCAAATCTTGAAAAGATGTTATTTTGACAAATTTAATAAACAGAATTGTCTTGATTGTTGGGTAGTGTAACTGCCTCAACCCACATCAACACATAATCTATAGCAACATGAATATACTCATTTCCATGAGATGATGTAAATGGACCCTTGAAATCTAAACCCCATTCATCAAAAATCTATTCTTCTAGAATTCCTTTTTTTGGTAACTCATACTTCCTACCAACATTTCTTAACCACTGACCCATGTCACATCCAACTACAAAACACCAAGTATTCGAGAAAATATTATGCCAATAGAAACCAGATTTTATATATTTTTTGAGATTTCCTTTCTCCACCATAGTGACCTCCTTAAGGTGAGGAGTGAAAACAAACTAAAACAAGAAACATCTCTTCCTCAGGCACACATCTCCTAAGGATACCATCAGAACAACTCCTAAATAGTAGGGGATCATCCCATAAAAAATTATTTAACATTAGAAATGAATTTATGTGTTTGCGTAAATGACAGGTTTTTAGTAAATACACCTACTGCTAGAAAGATAGAAAAATATACATAACAAGAAGATTTCCTAACAGAAATAGTGATCAGTTTTTCATCTGGAAAACAAGTGTTTATTTCCCTAGGATCTTTAGATTGTGTAAGAGGAATCCAAGATAGGTGGTCAGAAACTAAATTTTCAGCTCCCTTCTTATCCCTAATCTCTAAATAAAACTCTTTTAGAAATATAATCCATATAATAATTATAGGTTTAGTTTCATTCTTATAAAAAAATACTTCAAGGTAGAATGGTCGGTGAAAATGATAAATTTTGACCCTAAAATATTCTATCCAACCTTCTCTATAGAAAACACAACAGCCAGAAATTCTTTTTCAATGGTGGTATTATTCTTTTGGGCATCATCTATCATTCCTCTAGCATAATAAACTACATGTAAATTTCTATATTTTCTCTATACAAGGACCGCACCTACATCCACATCACTAGAATAACAAATAAGTTCAAAAGGAAATTTCCAGTCAGGTACAGTGATGATGGGTGATGTAGTGAGTTACTATTTAAGCATATAAAATGATTTCACATAGTTTTCATCAAAATAAAAATGTTCATTCTTGATCAGAAAAGAAAAAAATACTTAGTTATTTTAGAAAAGTCTATTATGAATCAGTTGTAGAAACTATAATTCCCAAGGAAAATTCTAATACCTTTAAAAATTTAAGGAGGTGTCATTTTTTTAATAACTTCAACTTTAGCTGTATCAACTTCTAAACCACTTTTTCACAATTTATGATGTAAAAAATACCCTCTGTGACCATGAATTGACACTCCTTTAAATTATGAACAATGTTGGTTCTAATGCATCTTTCCAAAACTAACTCAAGATTTCTAAGACAAGTATGAAAAGTGCTACCAAAAAGGTATAAATCACCCATGAAAACCTCAATGATTCTTTCAATCATATCTAAAAAGATAGCCATCATACACCTTTGAAAGGAGGATGGAGATCCACACAACTCAAAGTGCACCTGATTGTAAGAAAATATCCCAATGGGGCATGTGAAAGTGGTCCTTTCCTAATCCTCTAGATCAATAGAAATCTAGTTTTAACCAAAATACCCATCAAGGAAATAGAAAAACTCATTTCTAGTGAGCCAATAAAGCATGGTTCCAAGAAGGGCATTGTAAAATGGTCTTTTATAGTGGATGCATTCATCTTTCTCTAATCTATATAGACTCTCTATTTTGTGGCTTTCCTAACTTGGATCTCTTCATTTTTTCCTTTTTATTACAATGAAACCTCCCATAATGAGGGTGACCTGGATAGGGCAGACCCAAGCACTATCAGAAATGGGATATATGATTCCAGTGTCTAGAAACATAATCACCTCCTCTCTTAAATTTTCTTTCATTTTGGGTACAACATTCTTTGACACCATACCCATGGATTATGGTCAGGATCCATAGGTATTTTATGCCTGATGAATGATGGAATAATACCCTTTATATCAGCTATAATCTATACTATAGAAGATTTAAACATCTTCAAATCACTTAAAAATCATTGTTCTAGATTTTCTTTCAACTCGGCAGAAATTTTGACAGGCGAAGATGAATTATCACTCAGACATTAATATTTCAAAAGAGCAGGGATTGGTTTTAGTTCAATAATCGGTGGTTCTACACTAGAAGGAATATTCTAAGGCCTTTTGGGTAAAATATCTTCAATATATCTCTTTTAAAGAGTATTTAATGATGAAATATTTTCAATTTCATGCTCAGATTCTGAAATAACAGTGTCATTATCAAAGTTTTCCATTTCAGAATTCAACAAGTTTATTAGAGAAGAATCATCAAGTCATCTCAAAAGATTTACCTAAACATCATCAAAGCATTAAGAAAGCTTGCGGTTAACAAAAACACCCTCAAATTCAATCAAAAACTCCAATGTTCCGAAATAGATGACTCTTAATCAGTATAAACTAGACAGTTGTCCAATTCTAGAAAATTTCTAAGATTCAGTGATTGAGGAGAATTTTCATCTTCTGAAACGTGTAAGTATAACTTTTCAACATCCAAATGAGTTTCTTCAAAAAATGATTCATTGTTAGATTCTTAAATGTTTGCATTTGAGTTTTCATCCTCTAAGGACTATACCACTGAATAGTTTTTAGAATTGGTTGGTCTGTAGAAATTTTTAAACACATGAATTCTTCTTGTTGTTAAATAATTTTGAAGATATGTTGACCCTTATACACATAAATAACATCACCACCTAATGTCAAGAACGGCCTACCCAACATGATGGGAACCTTTTTATTTCACTCCATTTCCAAGACTAAAAAATTAGTAGAGAGAAACAACTTCCTAACTCTAACGAGAAAGTCATCTATTCTACCCAAAAGATGAGTGAAAGATCTATCCACCAACTACAATATGAATAAGGTGGATTCAAGGTCTCCCTACCTCAACTATCAAAATAGTGAGGATGGGAGAATGTTAATACTATAACATAAATCAATAAAACAGTTGAGTTGATCAGAATTTCCTAGGCTACAGAGGATAACAAAACTACCAGGGCCTTTCAATTTGGGTAGGATTTTCTGTTGAAGTATAGCACTGTAATCTTAGGTGAGGCTGTAGGTACAAAATTCATCCTATACCTTTTTTTTGAAACAATTTTTTTGAGAGATTTCAAGTAAGATGGAATTTTAATCAAAGCATGAATGAAAGGAATGTTTACTTGATGTTTGGGCAAGAGACCAAAGAACTGAAGAAGTTCAGCTCTAATATTACATTGAGGATTCAACTTCTCTGGAAAAGGGATGGGTGGGGAAAAATTTTTAAGGACAGTAGGTATATCCCTCACATCTTCATCAACTTTTTATTTTCCTTTATTCCTTTGATTTTTAAAATTTATTTTATCTTGAATCTCAGATGAAAATTATGATTCTCATCATTCGTTAGTGATTCTTGTGAATTCTCAGAATGTGAACGAAGTAGATTTTTATTTCCACATTCGAGCAGATTTTCATTTTGGGCATTTTAAAGGCCTTTTTCAGCAACAGTTTCACTATTCATCCCACTCCTAGTGACTACTTCCCGGGAATTCTCTCTATGGTTATGTTCAATTTTTCTTGGAAGTCTACCTTTTTCCTAGATGAAAAATCTCTAGCAAGTTGGCTTACCTATGTTTCCAAGTTCTACATTCTCAAATTATTTTTCATTTTATCTGAGTCATTTTGGTTTTGTTGTTTGGTTAGATGGGTCGTGTATCTTTCCTCTTGAGAGTTAATTTTTTTCAATATCAGATCCTTATTAGATTACATTTGATTATCATTGTGTCCTTGTACATTTTAAGAATCACCCCTTGGTTGGTTTTTAATGTTAAGTCTTGGTTGCTTAGAATAATTAGGGGTAGTGGATTTTCTAATTAGGCATTTATCTTTCAATGAAATGTTTGGGTGGTTCCTATAGTATCGGTAGTAATTATTTGTAAATTGATATACTTTAGGAGATATTCTAGGACCCCAGTTAACAAATATTGAGTTTTCTTATTGTTGGGATGACATATCAAAATTAGGACAATAATTTTCAATATGCCCAAGCATTCCACATTGTGAACATTTTTCTCTTAAAGATTGAATGGTGTTTTGAACACCAAGTTGACTAACAGTTTTCTTAATGTATGGGTTCATTAAAGATTGCAATTGGATGGTGATCTCAGCAAGTTGGTCCTAAGTTTCCTTCATTGAACCAGTGTTAAAATTAACATTTCTATTGAATCTTTTTCTTCTTGAATTCTTATGTATAGAGTTCAAGGCCATGTTATTAAAAATTTGACTCAACTCTTCATCTGTCTTGTAATTATAATTTCCCCCAGCAGCCTGATCATCTAGATTCTATCTAGAGGATGACAGCCCCATATAGAAGTTATCCATGGGAAGGTGAGATGGGAGTTGATGATGGAGACACTGCCTAAGCAGGTCCTTGAATCTATCTCATCCTTTGTGAAAATCTTCACCATACTATTGATAAAAACGTGTGATTTTTGTTCTCAATTCACCTTTTACTCTTTGAGGATAAAATTTTATTATAAAGGAATTGTGCACATGATCTCAGTTTTCAAAAATGTTCTCATCTATACTCATAAACCAGTTTCTAGCATTCACTTTTAAGCAAATGGGAATGAATCTCATTCTATGTTCATTTTTTCGTAAGTCCTAGAAGAGGTCACTGATGGCTCACTCCTCTCTCCTGGAGTTAATTCACAAAGTTCGATCAATCACCTAGTTCGCTACTCCGAGATATATCAACTACAAAAAATTATGATTTGAAAAATATGACAGAACAAATTCACTATATGTTTTGAAGTTTTCTGAATTTATAATCTTTGAAAGATGTATCCATAGTCAGTCTCATTGAACGATCTTGGATTTAGAAATTCAGGTCTAGTATCAAAAAGCAATCGAATGAATTCAGTATTGATCTCACCGATCAATTATGAATTCATTGAAATGATTAAGTGAATAAGAAGAATTAAAGACAAGCAGTAAGACTTCAATTTCTCCCCGAACAACAATATTTATATAGAAAACATGTTCATTATCGTAACTAGATTTGAGAACATTGCTAAACAAAGTAAAAGAGTTCAAATACAGGGGAAGAAGTACTCCTTGAAAGATGCTCTCCTCATATGATCCTTCAACTCCATGGTTGTCCACAAGATCTCTCTACTCTAATGAGAGATAAGCTCTTGAATTTCAAATGATACTCTCCTAGAATATGTCCTCCAATGTATGTCTCACTTGAATCTCTCTGGTTGCTTTGCTTTTAAATCCTACTATCATAAACTGCTTGTCACCCCCTGTTTTTCACTGACATCAAGTGCCCCACACTTGTGCACCACGCACTTGAGATTTTTCATGACTATCACATCGCCCGAACGTTACCCTTGTAACTAACACCGGGTGAGTTAGTTGAATGCACATGGTCGTTTTCCAATCTCTTGAATGAACATGCAAAAGAAAATCAAAAAAAATAAACACGAAGGAAATAATTAAATAGAAATTTATAATTTAAGAAAATTTCTTATTAAAAAGTCTTTTAAATGAATTAATAAACGTTTAAATAATGTTATTAAATAAATTTTCGTATTAGTATTATTGATAACTATTAATTATATAATTATTGATTAAAATGAAAAAAAATATTATTAAAATATTTATAATTTAATTATAAAAGTTAATTATTATAAGTTGATCGAATTTGTTAATAATAAGGTAATTATTATTATTCAAGTAAAAAAAAGGTTTTATTAATTATTAATTTAAATGATAAATTGTTATTAAGTTATTAATTTTTATTAATTAAAATTATTAATGAAAATTATAAACATTATGTTTATTATGATTTTGAAAATAAATTATTTTTTATTTGTAGATAATTAGATTTGAATGATTTATCTATAAATTATTATTAGTATTTTATTCTTTTAATAAATTTTATTATTGGATAATTATAATTATTAAATATGTCACTTTAAAATTAATGAGCAAAAAAATAATTCATATTAATTTAAAAAAAATAAGTTATTATCATTTTTAGTTTAATAACGTTTTATTAAATTTATAATTTTGTTAAGATAATATTATTTAACATTTGTGTATTATTTGTATATTATTATTTATGTTTAGTTATAATTTTTTAAAATTATGTTTTATTTTAGTTTTCTTTTTAATTAATTAATTTTTATAGGTTATCTCCCCCCACATTTCGGTGCAACGGGTGAGGGGAGGGGGTTCCTAGTTTCCCACAAAACCACAACCAGTGCAAAGGGAGCTCTGCTCTCCCTCCTTCCACCAGGACACCTTCTCCCTTGCTCTTCAACAGCGGCGGAAGGACTACACGCGACCAGCGGTGCTTGCGGTCCTACTGTGATGGCCCCTCTCCCTCCCACGTGGATCAGCTTAATGAGTGGCCCCTTCATTACCGGTAGTGTCACATTGGCACAGCTCGGCCTCCTTGTCACATGCGGCTTCACTTCAGCTACAGACCACGGCTCTAGATTTGCGACCATCATCAACCTGGCCCTACTTGAGTTCTGCCTTGAAGCGGTTGTGCAAATCAGTGAGTCGAACTAGATTTCAGCAAGCGGTGACCCTCCTCTGATCACCTACTATAACGGAAGCAATAATTCTCCTTATTGGCACATCATAGTGGCAGCGGTGGGGTCTTCCAGCAGTGGAGTCTGATTTTCCCGATCTGTGGGTGTTCGATTGTTAAAGATGTTGAATTATATTTCAACTAGTTTGAATCTAGATTAATGTTAAACAATGTTGATAAAAGACATACATTAAAATATTTATAGGGTCAATAGTAAGTAAAAAAATTGCATCGGTGACTAAATAAGTCATTGATAGCTCCTATCTATCTCACCGTTAGACTAAAAACAAAAGCTAATCACTTAATAGTCTAACTATAACTTAGGATAAAATAATTTTTTTAAAACTCTAAATTAATTAATTAAATAACTAAGTGAATTCATAAAATTAGAAACACATAATTTCATTAAGTTTGAACTCAAAATTTTGAATTAATTGAAAAGGAGGATAATTAAATACAATAATTAATGAAGTTAGATTATTCTAATAAATAAAAATTTAAATGGTAAAATATTAGATTAAAAACTAAGTTAATTAATACACAAAAGAAACATATTTTTAAGTAGTGAGGAGAAAAAATACAACTAATCAAAATAACAAAATAAATAAGAATAAAAATAAATAAATCCAAATTAACAATATTAATGAAAAATAATTATATATTTAATTATAAAATTTTATAAATTAACTAATATAATTAAAATGTAACCAAAGTACATTTATTTAATAAAAAGTGTAAAATTTGTTTATTTAAATATTAAAAATTAAGTAAAAATATGTGACAAAACTATGTAAAACAGGGCCATATCAGCAGCCCGTGGCTGTGGGCTGTGTCCCTACCGCCACCGTCGGCCCAGCTGGCGACTCCTCCTGCTTCGTCGTGGCCCGAGCTGGCCACGACAACCACCTATGGCGCGCCATCGTGGCATGCTGATGAGTCTTTCTATGGGCCACTAGGTCCACACCGATGGTCTGTTTTCGCACCAACTGTGCCTCCGACCTCTGAGGAGTGTTGCCTTCCTTGCGAAGGCCGTGAATTTTCCTTACCAGAATTTCGAATGTTCTTCCACCAAGAACACACAAGGAGGATGGGGGTTCGTCCTTGTTTGTGTCGGTCTGCACCCTCCACGTTAGATGTTTAAAAACAAGGGAGACTAGGGATCATTGTTCTCTCAACAATAATTAAATATTGGATATAATACCTAAGAAAGAAACCATCCTGCAAGAATTCACGATCCGCGTATCAACCTATTCATGGGTTAATCTGCATTCACCATTTTAGAATAAGAACGTGAAAAACATAAAAAAAACAAACCCCTAACGCGATTGATATTTATCATTAAAGCACACCACCTTCGAGGATTCAAGCTCCATTGACATTCATCACTTCCCGGTCCTATTCTTCCTAAAGCATCGACATTTCTAGTGATCTTACTATGGTTTTTCATTCATCGTTGGGGGGGATTCTTGTCCTAGGATCATCATAAAATTTCCACAGTTTAATTCTCGTTCCCCAAATACATTAGCCTATGAAAAAGAATACGTGTCGCAGCATTTCTATTACGCTGTGACGTCACATCATTATTCTGCAAAAAAAAACGATCCATTAAATATCTTCTTTAATGCACCTCATCACCACACCCTAGTGACGTCATCCACTGCTCAATGACGAGAAAATAAAATAAAATAACTTCCTAAGTTATTTTATTATTTTCCAAAAAGTCCAAAAATTAAATTTTTTGTCTAACCCATACCGGTCGAAGTTACAACCTTTCTAGGCACATCTCATTGTTCTGAGTTCAATAGTGACCTCAGATTTTTGATCCTAGAACCAGTTTAAATGTTCGAAAATCCCGCTTTTATATTTACTTAAACGAACTATGAAAATTTCAAAATTGCATTATGGGCTCACTGGTCCACGAAATCATGTTCCGTCAAAGCGTATGGTCTTGAAATAATTTTATATAATTTAAAAAATTACATGGAAATTATGGAATATTACATTCTACCCACCTTGGGTATTTACATCCCCAAAATACAAAGCAATGTATCATCAAACAAATTGTGGTACTGAGACGAATCTGAGCCACCTGATCCCAAGTTCTCTCCTATAGATTCTAGTATTGCCGCTAAATGCACACCTGAGGAATCGACAATCCATGAAGGACTTAAACCTATAAATCCTCTATCTCCACCGGGAACTCAGCAAACATCACCCCATCTTCAATGTCCAGCTTTCCCCAGTAGATGATGTGTGATGAATCATGCATGTACCTCCTCAGCTGTGGAAAATGGAAAACATCGTGCACTCGGTGCATCTGTGAGGGAAGAGATATGGGGTATGACAACTCACCAACACTACTATGAATCAAAAAAGGTCTGATCATCCTAGAAGATAACTTTCCACCCCAGCCAAATCTCTACAAACCCAATCGGGGTGATACCTGAAGAAACACATGATCTCCCTCATCGAACACAAAGGGTCTCCTCCTCCTATCAGCATATGAATTATGCCTACTCTGTGCACTCCTCATATGCTCCTACATGATTTGCACCTTCTTAGTGGTAGACCATACCAACTCTGGACCCATGAGTATTGACTCCCATGGGCCTGTCCAACATAACGATGATCTTCATGGCCGCACGTACAAGGACTCAAACGTTTCCATGCCAATGGTGGAGTGATATCTTTTGTTGTATGAAAATTCCACTAGTAGTAGGTCGTCCTCCCAAATATGAACAAAACCATGGACACAAGAACAAAGCATGTCCTCCATGGTCTGTATGGTTCGCTCTATCAGACCATTTGTCTGGGGGTGAAAAGTGGTGCTCTAGCACAGCTGAGTCTTGAACGCCTCCTAAAATCCCTTCCACCATTGGGATGTAAAGAATGCATCATGGTTTGAGACGATCATTGAAGGGACCTTGTGTAGCCACACTATCTCTTGGACATAGAGGCATCCTAGGCCCTATATCTATCCCTGATCCTAGATGGGTAGGTATTGAGCTGACTTGGTGAGTCGGTCAATGATCACCTAGATAGAATCATGTGACATAGACGTCCATGGTAACCCCGCCACAAATTAAATGGGGATTCCATTCAAAATAAACTCTATTACCTTGAGTGGATGGGCCCAACCTACTTGAACATTATCCTCAACCTTCACTTGTAGACAAGCGAGGCATCGTAAAACGAACTGTTCCACCAGTTTCTTCATTCTTGGCCCCTAGTTCTGGTGTTGGAGGACTAGGTATATCTTTTCCACACCAGGATGTACCGCCTAATGGGATGTATGGAACTCCATCAAAACTTAACCTCGTATCGTAACTGGTAATATGGTGTATACTATGAATAGGATTATTTTATCCCCACCTATCAAAAATACATTAGGATCCCATCCTGAGGATATCGGGTCATGTCAGGCCTCGCATTCAACCTCCAAAATTTGTGCATCCCTGACTCGTTGTAAGAGTGTGGGAGTGATAGTCCTTGACTGAAGGTAAGATGCTCCCTCTCCATCCATGAATGATATCTACATCATGGCTATCTTCTTTGTCGCCTCAATCAACAACTATAAACCAGAACTCCTACTGAGCGCGTATGCCCCCATGTTCCCTGTCCTATGAGTATAAACTATTTCAATGTCATAGTTTTGAAGGAACTCCATCCATCTCCATTGTATCAAGTTCAGGTCTTTCTTTGAGAAGATATACTTGAGACTCTTCTGGTCAGAGTATATGGAAAATCGTTCACCCATGAAGTAGTGACAACACTTCTTCAAGTGAAATACCACTGCTTCTAACTCTAGGTCATGGGTCACATATTTCGGCTCAGCCTGCCTCAACTGCTGTCAGTCGTAGTCAATCACTAGTTGCTCCTGCATCAAGAAACAACCTAGTTTGTTCCCGGATGTGTCATAGAAGACAACATACCCAACTCACTCTTCTGGTAGTCTCAAGATAGGGGTACTCATCATTCTCCAACATAGCTCCTGGAAACTATTCTAGAACATCTCAATACAAACGAATGTTTTCCCTTCTGTGTCAAGGCTAATAAAGGTTATTCTACTCTTGAAACATCAGGCACACACCTCTGTTAGTATTCGACAAATAGCAAAAAAATATTATCCTTATTCATGCTCCTGGGTGTCTCCTAAGAATGAACTAACTCTATCTTCATTGGATCCATAACAACTCTAACGTCTAGATAACGTGTCCTAGGAAGTGGACCTCCTGAATCCAGAACTAGAACTTTGAGAGCTTACCATAAAGTTGGTACTCTCAAAGTGTATCTAGGACTATCTGTAGGTGTGTAGAATTCTCCTCATCTGACACTGAGTACACCACGATGTCATCAATAAAGACCACCACAAAATAATCGAGGTAAGTCTATAAAATATTGTTCATGAGTTCCATGAACACTATTGGGGAATTGGTCATGAAGAAGTACATCATCAGGAACTCATAGTGGCTATACCGGCATCGGAATGTTATCATCGGCAAGTCCTCATACCAAACATGAAGTTGATGATAGCCTGATCTGTGTTCTATCTTCTAGAACCACTTCGCTCCCTTATGATAGTCTAATAGGTCATCAATCCTTATTAGTGGATACTTGTTCTTCATAGTCACCTAGTTCAGGCGCCGGACGTCCACGAACAACCTCAATCACCCGTCTACCTTCTTGGAAAACAATACTAAGGATTCCCATGGTTAATCACTAGGTCTCACAAATCCCTTCTCCAGCAATTCCTCCAGCTATACCCTCAATTAACAAATCTACATGGGAGAAATCTAATATTCCATTGTGGATATCAGTTTCTTCCTGGGGTACTGGTCGATTCCAATGTCTACCTCCCTACAAGGAGGTAGTCCCGGAACAACCTCAGGAAAATAATCTCATACTCTTCCACCACTACAGTAATACTAGGACTCTTCTCGTCCACTGAACCAATGGTGAGACTTTCCAACTGGTGAGTGATCAGTTTCACCCTCCTCCAAGAAAGTCTGTCCTATGCTAAAAAAGTTCCCTTCTCACTCATGAAGGAAAAACTGGTCATATCCTCACTGACACTTTGCACCATGTGCCAAAAATAGTCTATTTTATCATAGACTGTATATAACCAGTGCATACCCAAGATAATGACGAAAAGCCTTGATGACTCTACTAAGAGATCCCAGCCAAAGTTCTCACCTCCAATCATATGCTCACACTACTGACACCCGTGCGTAATCCTCAAATTCCCTCTCGTAGGTGTCTATAGTCATAAGGATCGATCCAATGGCTCCACCGAAATCTTCGAGCCCTGATCAAGGTCTATGGAAATGAAATATTGACTGATACCTGTGTCTATAAGAACTATAGTTAAGGTGGATAACACATAGATCATACATCTAATCATATATGTAGAACCGTGGTCATAGGCCTACATATCCTGAAGCTAGCCTCCCCCATGCCTTTTGGCTCTCTATGACCAAGTTCGTCCACCTGTGGGCGGCGGTGGTAGCACCTCAAACCATCGTCCACCGACTGCCTCTCGGCATGCTTCCCTACCATTTCCGCCACCTTGTGGTCCTTCTCGCTTGAACCACTTCCTCTACCCTGGGAGTCCCTCAACCATATATTAATCGTCTATACGGTGTGTCGGTCAGTCACAAGCCATGTGTCCTTGATCGCCACACTTTAAGCACACCTTGGTTCCTTATAGACTCTTTATACTCGTGGATCCCCGTACTATTGACCCTGAGTCTTGGGGTCATCCCCTGATGGACCATGCCTGCTTGGGACCCTATGTCTATTGTCTACTACTCACCACTAAAGACTCTACTACTTGAGGTCTTCTTGTGGCTTCGGTGGTCGGTTCTTGGCCTGATAGGAATCTCTCCACATGAAGTTCTCGCTCTAGTACTCCATCCTAACTGGGGATTATGAGAGACACCATGGATTCCCTGATCTCCCATCTAAGTCCATTATCAAAGGTTCATGACATAAGAATGGGTCCCACACCTTGTCTGCAGAGTAGTGAGAGAGATCTGTAAACCTCGCAGAGTACTCAGCCACTAACATGATGCCCTGTTGTAGGTAAAGGAACACCTGAATGCACTTGGAGCTCAAAGTTGTGTGGGGGGGGGAACCTCCAAAAAATCTTCTTGAAGTCTACCCAGGTGAGGGTCGCCTCATCATGTGTCTGGATGGTCAACCTACACCATCTCTCTACCGAGCCCTACATATGGATTGCGACCAATATCTCTATCTGGTCAAGCGGGGTCCTCACTAAGAGGAAGTCTCACATCACTGCCTCAAGCCAGTCCTCAGCAACCTAAGTTTCTATCTCTCCCCAGAACATGGGAGGTCTATGTATCTAAAACTCATACAAGGAACTAAGTCTTAGTACATCCTCTATCGATAATTCCAACAGTAACTGCTGATCACTGGGTGGTGGCAATACCAGTGCACCACCTGGAAGGGATATCTCTATTATTGGTCCCTAAACCAACACCTCATCATTAGGTTGGTTGTCCACATGATCATATATCAGAATCCTAGTTGGCTGGTTGCTTGGAGGCATCTTGAAATAGATCAAGATATACCACAGTCATTAGATTATACCTGGTGAGATAACTCTTATTTAAGAAGATCAAAATGAAACACTTATGTAACTAGTGTTTTCAAGTATAGAGCCAAAAGGAAGAATTCAGGGTCCTGTTGTATGGATATGTTGACCGCTACACCAACACTGGACTCTCCAAATAAAAATGTCAAACTCGAAACATTCAAAACATTTTCCCAAAAAACCACAGAATCTTAGTCTTTGAAGTATAAATGACCACCTCTAATTCCACTTTTTCATAACCCATCCCCTGCGACCTGTGTCGTGACATACCCCAAGCCCGCCTCCCGAAGGCTTGGGGTTGGAGACTAGCGCCGAAGGTGTCAACCTACAATTGGGAGGCATTTTCCTGAGTACCAACACTAACACACACACAAAAACACATCCCAATGCTGGAATAGAAAACATGCATGCCAATAAACAACAACTAAAAACCAATGATTAAAATTAAAAATTGTAGGTCCAATGGGCCTAAATACAATCCCAACAAAAGATAAACTGAAAATAGTAAAGTACAAGGGAAACTCTGAAATCCATCAGCTAGAAAACCCCACCTGATGGGTAAGTGCAGAGTAGCTTCTAGAAGTCATCGAAGTAAGTCTTACTTACCTAGTCCCATTGGGCCCCATAAATTCCTAGGCCACTAAGTCCCCTGTCAAGGAGGTGGTGGTCTGCACCAGACATAACACAAGCGGGAAAAGCCCATGCAGGGTTGAAAAACAAAATACTCAATAGGGACCCCAAAGAAACATGGAAAGACCAAAAAGCAGTCCACAAACAAACCAAAAAGAATGATCACATAGCATGATTACAATGGAAGATAGATCACACCACCTATATTCTAGAGTATGAAAAAAGAACCATAAGTCACATCATCGAACACCATGGTATGCTGGAGAAATCCTCCTTAATGAGTACAGTGGGAATGTCGGGTCACATAGAAGCTTCTTCCCACTAACCATAGACTGTTTTTATATTCATCCTTGATGAGTAACATGGGTATGTTGGGTCACACAAATATTTCTCCCCACTATTGGCATGTGAGATCACACAAAAGCCACTTCCCACTGGCCATACTGAGGTACTCATCCTATTGTGTATCATGGGTCTACAGGGTCACACAAAAGCCGCTCCCAACCGTGGGCCTTTTGGGACACACAAAAGACACTACCCATTGGGCCATTGTAGCCAATCCACATAGGGTATCTTTTCAATAGTCTTTGGGTCGCAGCCAACTATAGGGTTTCTTCACGTAGCATGATCGATTTTGGGAGAACCACACCTCAAGCACTTTTTTGAACTCCAGTATCCATGAAATCCTCTATATAGTATTCCAAAATATTCACCTCATCGTGAGGGTTATAACACCACAAAAAGATCTTAAATTTGATGCTCAGATAGAATGATATTTGGGTTTTTCCAAATAAGGGCCACTAGGGTCTGGGGCTGGTCTGACTTGGTCAGACATACCTGACCCGACCCGGGGTCCACCAAACCAACTCAGGGTTTCGTACCCAACCTGAACCCAGTATGGCCTGATGGGGTGAGTCTCGCCAATTTGGGTTGCACCAAATCACAACCTTCCCTATCCACCTGGTTAAGACATGACTGGAAGAAGCGTCTGACTCCCCTCACCCCGCAGGTCTTCTACGGGGCCACCTTATTTGTCGCGGTCAAGGGACCATAGCCTGACACTATGTGGCTGGCCAGAAATCTCATAGGCATTTAGCAGATCACATGCCCTCGAGGACCGCGACTTGAGGCTGCAGTTCTCTCTACTGATGAGGCTATGGGCCCGTCCACTAACATGTCTGAGGGGTTGGATCCCTAACCTAAAGCCCGATTCGGTCATAGCAGTCGCCTCTAGCATGCCCTCATGGTGTGCCTTCGTGGTGTGTCGTCACCCACCTGTGGCCACACCTCGGGCCATTGGGTCCGCAACAATGGTCCTTTTTTTTTCTCACCAACAACTTCATCGGCCTCTGTGGGGTGTCTCCTTCCCTACAAAAGCCTCAAATTTTTCTTTTTGCTATTTCAATTGATCAGACAACAACAATAGACAAGGAGGAGGGGGAAGGCCTTGTTCTGGTCAGCCCAGACCATCCGTGTCAGAATTTTAAATATATGGGAGGCTTGGGATCTCTGTTCAATCAATAATAATTACATCTTAGATAAAAAAACCCAAGAATGACACTCTCCCTCTAGAACGCATGATCCGTGGATCAACCTATTCATGGGTTGATCTGCGTTCATCATTTTTTTATATGAATTGGTATAAATTAAAACAAAACATACCCCTACCTCGATAGATGTTCATTTTTGAAGCGCCATTCCCTTGAGGATTCATGCTCTGTTGGCGTTCATCACTTCTCGGTCCCGTTCTTCGTAAAGCATCGATGTTGCTAGCGATCTTGCCGGTGTTTGTCATTCTTTGTTGGAGGGATCCTTGTCATAAGTAAATTTCCATGGTTTAAATCTCATTCCCCATTGGGTTATCCTATTAAAAACAATACACATCAAAACATTTATGTTATGTTGCGATGTCACTTCGTTACGTTGTTTCATTTATGAAAATGTGTGTCTATTACGCTGTACAAAAATGATCCATCAAGGAGCTTCCATTAATGCACCATGGCACCGCACCACAATATCATCGTCAACCGTTCAACAGTGATAAAATAATATAAAATAATTGATTAAGTTATTTTGTTATTTTCTAAAAATTCAATAACTAACTTTTCCATCCAACCCTTACCAGTCAGAGTTAGGTCTTTTCTATGAAAATATCAGCGTAATGAGTTCAACGGTGACCTTATATTTTTGATATGAGCACCGATTTAAAAGTTATAAAATCTTGCATGCACGTTTACTTAAATGAACTAAATAAAGTTCAAAATTCAATTTCATGCTCACTAGTCCTCTAAATGATGTACTATCAAAGTGTGTGGTCTCAAAATAATTCTATATTATTAAAAAATACATGGAAATTCTAGGATATTATAGGTTTACCCTCCCTCAATGATACATCACATTAACATGCACAAATACTTCACGGTGTAGAAACTACAGTGTTGAATTATACTTTACAAATCCCCCATTCATCTACATGATTTGAATGTTCCATGATTTGGATCATATTATCCTAAAAATACACATATTTCCTCTAATAGTGATAGTGTTTGGACCAACATCCCCACATCATATACTAAAAACACACACTTAATGGTTTTAAATAATAAATTATGGATCCTTTGTTTTGAACATGGTCAATAGTCGATCTTTCATTTTATCTCCCCATCCTTGATTGGGGCGGTTGTAGAAAATGTGTTTACAAAAATTTAAATAGTGGTTACTCAACCATTGGCCTCCCTACTTAGTGATTTTAATCTTGAAGGTTCCAACATACTTCCCATCCACATCACTTTAGGTTTTGGTAATGTTTTTACACCCCTGGTGCTACACCTATAGAAATTTGTACATATTGAGAAAATTGGTGTCATTGAGGATTTCTCGACTCAACTACTATTAAACCCTTATGTGCACTCCCATGTGATAGGGAAAACTCATTACCCATTATTTTTCCCACACAAAGCATATATCATGTGTTTTTAAGAGAATCATGGGGGTTTGTACATATATGGTCCAACTATACAGGAAAATTATCCAAGAATCCTGACATTAAACTATGTAAAAATTGTTTCAAAGATTTCATGTGGGGTGAATGTAATCTTTGGTCCCCCTTTCTATAAGTTTTGGTGTCCTAAAACCAAATGGTTTTACTTTTATTACATGTATATTTAATGTATTTATATATTAACCATCTCAATATATATTTTTCATTGTTTTGCATGACTATGATGTAATAATGTCTTATAGTTTTTGTTGCATTGATAATGTCATGGCAATTCCCCGCTATGATGAGAACCATGAAATGCTATACCAATATTCTTAAATATAGTTCTACGTTTGGATGACATACTATGATGGGAGACATAGCATGAAGACCGTCAATTGTGAATACTTGTAAGCATATGAGACTTCCTCTTATGAAGTTCTCACATGGTAATCTCCAAAACAAGAGATTATGAGAAGAGACCTGCCAGTAAGAATTCTTCATGTTTTAGGATCATCAGATATTTCTATCTACGAGCATGTGTAATGATCGTTAGACTAAAATATTATCATTAATACATTTTACTACATGATCAATTTGATTTACTAACGAAAAATGTCATGCAGATAGTTGGCCGAAATTAGGGTATGTTGGGTAAATCATGAGTGGCATGTTATTAATGGATAATTTGAGGATGGTTTTTCCCATCCATTTATGGAATTTGGTATCTTGTTCCATTGATTAAAATAGAACCATCACATGAAATTCACTGTCCATGGTGTAATAATGAATTTATTTTAGTTAGTTAAAGAATAATGTATCAAACATAAAATTTGATGACACTATCATGAAACCTTCTTGATTAGATATTTCTACAAAGGGATTACATTACACATTGTGCATTCATATATGGATATTATTATTGCAACATTATGTTCTTTCTCTTGGGTATCTTGACCCATTTCTAGAAAATTCTCTTTAACTTTAGCTTGTACCGCCTAATGCTAATGAGAAAGAATCCTAGAGGGTCATGTGATTAGTGTTTCAGGTGGTCTCGGTTAAATTCAATTTGAATTTAATTGATAAATATTATTTTCAAGATAGTGGAATAATTTTATTCATGTTAAAATGATTATATAAATTAAAGAAATATTTATTCACAGGATTGTGGGTAAAATATATTCATTTATTTTATAGAACATGTAATAAATATTTATTTATTAGTTATTCAATTAAATATTTATTTAAGAGAATAAATTATATATTTATTTATTCTGGTGTTCAATAAATGGAAGTTGAGTTTGAGTGGAACAAGGATGGTCTATTAGTAAACTAATTATTTGCAAGACGATAAATAATTATTTAACTAGTTGACACAAATTAAAATAACACTGATATTATTTTTTGATGGGGAATTATATTTTAATTCTGTTTTGCGCAAGTTGGTGCACCATAAATAAAGACGTGGTATTATTATTAATATCTTGGGTTTCCTCTATAGTTATGAGTGTATTTAATTTTTGTTACTCATGTCAATATTATAACTAAATAACCATGCCAATAAATAGACACGTACGTCTATTATTCCATGTACCGAACCGCACACCCATTGAATTGAGAATTGTTGAGCTAAACAATTTCTCTCTCGAATAATCTTCCTTCCCCTCTCAAGAATGAGTGATGTTCTTCTTGGCTGAAGAACAAGTGATTGAAAAAAAACCGACACAAGACATTGGTTTCACCACACTAACACCCGAAGAACGATTGGTGTCGATCAAAGGCAATCAGAGCACATGTGGATAACCGCTACAGGGATTCTTGTTTGGATACATGTAAGCGCTACAAGATAACCAGGAAGGGTCATTCCGAATGATCAACATAATCAACAAAGAAAATAACAAAGACCCAGGAATTATTTTCTTTATAAAATTATTAAATTATTTATAAACATGATCTACTAGATCCTCTCTAAAGGTTTCAAGCCTCTTACTTCTTTATCTAAAACATTGATTCTATTTCGTGGATACTGGAGTTCATCATTGTATTGATCTTCGAATAATCATTTATCATGGTAAAAATTTAAGTTGGGTGTCAGCCCAACTGTGCTTTCACTGCGCCCATAACCTACAAGTGGTATAAGAGGGGTTACATCACAGTTTATAATTATTTAATTAATTCATTATGATTAATGGTTTAATAATTTAGTTTTTTTTAATTCATTGTTAATCGTTATTGTAATATGTATTTCGAGATCCATTCTCCCTCTTTTTTTCTCATTCTCCTTACTGAAATGATCTTTTATTTTAATTTTGATTAAAATAAAACATATGATCTCATCCAGTGGTGCCAAAGGTTCCTGGACATACAACACTAGAATACACAACATGTAGTTGGATTCACACGCTGCTTATCAAGGTTCAATGCATCGAGACTGGTCCGCCAAACCAATTCATGTCATTGTATATTGTCTAATTCTTAAAGGCTCTATGTGTTGACCATGAATTGGTGGTACACAGTTTCCGAATAAACCGCTGTGTGGCCCCCTAGATAAGGATTTTAGTCCCTTCTAGTTAGGTGTAAGAACCCGGGATTTCAGAATGGGTCAAAATCTAGAACGTGTTTGAATGTTTAACATATATCTGAGAAAACTGGGAAAAAACTAGGAAGTTTTGGAAATTTCTAGATTACACACTGTGTACTCTGAATTAAATGTCATGATTATGATAGGCATGTACTGGCCACGTACCGGATGAGAACATGTCGTGTGGTGACCATGTCAGAATTTCCTACAACATTGCATGTAGTGTTACATGAAACATTGTGTATCATTCTTCCATGTACGAGCTGAATCATAGTCGTGTGTTTACCCATGTGGTGCATCCAAGATGTGTGGAAACCTCCTCTTAAGTTGGAGTACGGAAAAGGATACAACATGGCATGTATTCCTAAATACACACTGTGTACTTTTATTTTTATTCACTTATAAGAAAGAGAATCATGTCTCTTTTCTAGAAATACCTTCTTCTTCCCCGTTTTTGGACCATGATGCTCTAGGAGGCTGAAAATGTTTCTTCTCCATGATTCTTCATCTAATGGACATTCTTCAATCTATCGGTGGCTGCGGGGTCACATCAGCAAGGCTAAACCCATGCACTATGTTCCATTCTTGATCCTTTGCCTCACACGCCAGAGTTTCCTTCCGAGTGGAATTTCTGGGATTTGATAGAAACGTAAATTTACGAATATTGACCTCGAATTCAACCTCGATATTGGATGTGCCTATGTCTAACAGTCTCAGGTAGGTGGTGCATTCCTTCTTCTGAGTTTTCGTGGTCATTTGGGGGATGCGTCTTTTTAGTGTGATGTCGGGTATTGAGAGATACCCTTGTTTAATATTATGAAAATAACTGTATGCATTGTGGGATGCCGTTGGGTATTCCCTTACCATGTTTTTCTTAAGCAAGGTCAAGTGAGGGATTGTTGCTCAAATGGGGAATTTTGGCCAGGTATGCCAAAATGTTATTATAATAAATTGTGATTATTAAACTATTAAGTTTATATTTTTTAAGCATGGTTAAATTTACTAGAGGCATCCAAGACCTTACTGCTACTTTGTGATAGTCGATGGGCGATAGTGCAATTCAACTGTTTAGATTTTTTCCTGTTTTAATGTAATTATTTGATTATATATGTAATTTCTTAATTTCATATACATTAACACTTTGGGTTTTGTTGAGAATGGCCTGGATATTTCTTGAGTGATGTTGATCACAGGTTGGTCTTGGCCATGATTACATTGTGTGGTTTTAACCACGGGATTGGGCATTATAGACATCTAGACAAAGCCAGTGAAATTGTCAAGTTGGGAATGGCCTGGTTAAAATAGATGTCAAGGCCACTGGTTACTAAGTGAAATGGTCTCCGGGGCATGAGGTACAAGAGATTTTGTGGCTTGGGTACTATTTTGGTGATTACTGCTCACCTATTATTTGAGTACTGTTCTCATAGATAGACTATTGATTATACTTCCCCTATGTGGGTCTGGTTCGAGTCTGATGATTCATTTATTTTCACTACATTTTATATATTATTTCTCTTACATGTCCCATTCTTATCCTCTAAGAGGGTATAGCCTCCCCACTATACTTATCAGACCCTCGATGCTAGTTTTCAGCCTTTTTTGATTGGGGAGGTGTGCCTAAGGTCATAAAACTTGGCCTTTTTAACACTGTTCGGGTGGTTTTGTGGGTCTGGGATGTTACATAGTGGTATATAATGGGTTCTTGATAGGGATTTAGTAGCATTATTTTTCTGGCTACTAATGAGATTGATACATCTCTTTTTATTTCTGTTGGCTTACTATTTAGGATATGGTAGACTAGAGATATGTTGTAATTGGAAATGGGTTTCCAGCTTGTTCTTGGGTTCTTATAGCCCTAGGTACAAGGGGTGGACCAAGTTTCCATGGGTGGGAATTGCTGTTTTTTTTTCAAATTACAGTTTGTAAGATTTCCACCTCAGTGGATCTCTTAGTGTGTGATGTTATTTATTGTGATATGTGACTTTTGACTCGGTGCGGTAAGGGATAATTGGATGTTGGATAGGTATGGAATGGTGTGATTGTTTGGCTTTTGATAGGAATATTCTTAGGGTATTTCAATTTCATAACAGCACATATTCTTTGTGAGATGATATTACCATGTGAATAATATCAATTTCTATTCTATAGATTCTTTTTCAATGTTAAGGGTGAAAATCCAAATAGGATTTCTTATTTATTTCAATTTAATATTACATGATTTATATATATATTGTAGAATTTCATGTGGAAGGGTATTTGGGTCTTTCTCTAGTATGATATGGCATGTACTATGGTTGAGGTGATATTGATCACTAGGATTGGGTGACTCGATCATCGATTAGATGCAACCTTGGTTGTCAGGACGGGCATGTCCCGAGTTACTTTTGATACTTTGTTATTTTGAGGTCAATAAAGAGTACTTGAGGCCGAGATGCCATGGACATAAATTGTGATGGGTGAGAGTAAGTGTAGTTGTTATATACTTCCTTTTTACTAATTTCCTTATCTACGTGATATATATATATATATATGTCACTTTTCTATCTATTATGGTATTCAGTAGGTTTCTCCTAGACGGTTAAGATGGAGAATCTTGCCGGTGATGGTATAGTGCCGTAATAGCACGATCAGGTTCAGAACCATGAGGGGAAGGAAGAGAAAGAGATGCTGGTACAGGATCAAGGATAGGATCAAGTTCAGGATCTAGTGCAGGCATGTCACCAGCAGGGTTTGGAAGCATTCGGGCCATGGCTCGATAAGCATCTCTGAACTAGCCAGTATGTGTCTTTTAGGGGATCAACTGATGCACATAGGTTATAGAGCCATCTATGACATATTTGACACTGGATTTCTAGTCATAGAACCAGTCACTTTTCCAGGGTGAGGGTCATTCACAGGCAGCTGAGAACTAGATCGAGAGCATGCAGATGATCTTCATGTAGCTTTACACACCTCCTGGGTGGAGGGTCAAGCTAGCGACATACAAGTTGAGAGGACCGGTGGAGCATTAGTGGGATGTTCAGGTTCAGGCTCGTAGACACAAAGGATTGGCATGGAAGGACTATGAGGATAGGTTCTTCGTGCACTTTTACCATGATACACTGAGGGATGAGAGAGATCAGGAGTTCTTGAGCCTTCAGTATGGAGACACGTCCATCATGAACTATATAGATACATTCACTATTCTATCTCTCTATGCACCTAGTATGGTAAGAAATGACTCAGCATGGGTGAGGCCCTTCGAGGATGGATTATGATGCGCCATTCAGATCCAGGTAAATATTTCATGCTGGGTTCATTCTCAGAGGTGGTGAATCAGGTACTCATAGCAGAAGAAAATGAGAAATTGAGGTCTCACATAGGTCGGACGACAAATTCAGGTGATGGTTAAGATAACAGGAAGTGAGGATGAGACGAGTTCTATTAGGGAAGTCAGGCCATGAAATCAGATAGACCACCTCATAGATATTCTTCAATGGTTTACTTTCATTGTGGGAAGCAAGTGAATATCCGAAATCAATGTGATTGGCCTCCAATGGAGTTTCTGGAATGTGTACAAGTTGGGAGTCTGGAGAGGTTATGTAGGAAGCCTTCTCAAATGGATAATAATTAGGGACCAAGACAAACTGTGGAATCTAGAATTGGTTTAGGTTCGACACCAGGACAGGGTAGCCGAGTTTCATCAACATGAGGAGGACACTATAGACACAGTGGGACCAAGATGAGTGGTCAGGTTTGAGAAACTACTACAGCACCATAGGGATGATAGGCTTTAGGAATCCGTGTTCTAGGTTAGGTGCATGATGTGGATCTGCCAAGGGATGAGCAGGTTGGTGAGATGATGATGGTTAGAGGTACACAGTGAGTGTGGCCATGAATTCCTTGTGTTCTTTTGGGAATGACTTGTTGAGGAATGTCCATTTTGATTATATGTGATGCACAAGATATGTGTGGACTGGCTAGATACTGTTCAGTGGGATTGACACCATCTCGGGTGTGTGATATATATATATATATATATATTTATGTATGTATATATTTATATGTTCTTGTGAGATTCGTAGCATCAGAAGCATCAAGGATGTGGGTTAATTGAGGTGTTGTGGGCATCGAGAAATCAAGGATGTGGGTTACATGAGGTACATGACACCCAGTCTTATTCAGAGAGTCCATGGGATACAGGAACTCATGGAGGTAGGGACCGATGTGATGTGGGATACGTTTGGGTGTCAAAAACAAAATGAGAGAACCGTTAAGGTGAAGTGGTGACAATGCATCACAGGAGGACCATGGGTCCATGAAATAGGTTGTTAGACTTTTCTTGGTTGATTTTTGTCAGGTTGAGACCGAGTTAGGTAATTCCTAAGGTGGGAATCCCCTTGATGAATTTATCCATAATCTTAATGACTGGGGTAGTCCGGGTTACTCTGGGTGGTATGGGTATGTTCGGTGCCATCTTTGGGTTTCATTTGATAGCTCAAAGATGAGCTATATTAAGGTGGGGAGATTGTAAGAACCTTGGTTTTTAGAACGGGTCAAAATCCCGACCCTGTTTGAATTTTTGACTTATTTCTGAGAAAACTGGGGAAATCCTAGGATTTTCTAAATAATTACAGATTACACGTCGTGTAATCCAAAGTACACTCCATGTGTCTGTTAGGTGTGTACTTCCATGTTATGGACGAGTACATTCGGTGTGGTGACCATGTATGAATTTCCTATTATACAGTGTGTAGTGTTACTTGACACATTGGGTACCTTTATTCCACATACCGACTGAATCATATCTCTTTGTTGACCCATGTGGCGTGTCCATGTCGTGTGTCTACCTCCTATTATGTAATAGTATGGAAAAAGATATTACATGGCTTATAGTCTTAAATACGCACTGTGTACATTTATTTTTATTCACTTATATGAATGTGTGTCACATCTCTTTTCCATAAATACCTTCTTCATACCCATTTTCCGACCATGATGCTCCGGGAGGCTGAAAATGTTTCTTCTCCTAGATTATTCATTCAATTTATGTTCTTCAGTCTTATGGTGGCTGCAAGATTGCATAAGAAAGGATAAACCCTTCCACCATGTTCCATTCTTGATATTTTTCATCACATGTTGCAGAATCCATCCGAGTAGAATTGTCAGTATTTGACGGAAACATATATCTACAAATATTATATTTGAATTGGAGCTCGATATTATATTTTCCTACATCTATGACTCTCATGTGGGTGGTTCATACCTTCTTTCATGTTTTCATGGTCATTTGGGGGTTGAGGCTTTTTAGTGCGATGTCGGGTATTGAGAGAGACCCTTGTTTAATTATATAGAAATGATGTAATGCGTTGTGTGATTCCATTGGGTATTCCCTTACCATGTTTTTCTTAACTGAGTATGGTCTAGGGGTCGTTTCTCAAATGGGTCATTTTGGCTAGGTATTCCAAAATGGTTTTAGAATAAATTTTGATAATTAAACTGATTTGTTTAGATTGTTTACGCATGGATAAATGTATTAGAGGCATTAAAGACCTCAGTGATGCTGTGTGAGAGCCGTTGGGCTTGTGAAATTCAAATGTTTATTTTTTTTCCTATTTTAAAGTGATTAACTGATTATATATATAATTTCTGAATTTCATATACTGGAACCCTTTGGGTTTTGTTAGGAATTTCCCGAATATTACTTGAGTGATGTTGATCACAGGTTGGGCTTAGCCCAGATTACATTAGGTGGTTTTGGCCATGGGACTGGCCTTCACGGACATTGGGAGAGAGGTAGTGAGAGTGTCAGGTTGTGAATGGCCCGGGTTACTAGGATGGAAAGGCCATCAGATACTGAGTGATATGGTCATAGGGGCACGAGGTGCTAGAGATGTTGTTTCTTGGGTACTATTTTTTTAATTACCACTCACCTATGATTTGAGTAGTGTGCATGCAGAGAGACTTTGTGATGAGGTGGTTTTGACTAATTGTGTTGCTAAATTCTACTTGATAGTTAATGTTTAGGTACTATTGGTTTGGGGGTGTTTGTCGTAGGAATCCACGTTCTAGGAGAAGAGCCTTTGGGAGATAGCGATGAGGCTATCAGTTTGGGCACCAAGGCTCACCGTGATTGAGGTCATGGATCATGAAACTTTATTTGAGGGAAGACATCATTATCCCTTCAGTTATATTATTCGAGGACAAACATCGCTCTACATCCAATTACATATTTGAGGATAGACATTCTTCTTCCTCCGAGTTACTATTTTTTGGGTGTGACTGCGGAATGTCAGTATCTGAGATATAAGGTGTTAGGGGGCCCATGGTGCTAGGTTAGATAACAGATATTCCAGCATTGGACAAAGAATTAAACACAACTTAGTGGATTCTGAGCACCAGTGGAGTTTATTTTTATTTGTGAAACATACTATTTACTGCTTTATTTATAAATTAATGCCTACTTAAAAACTTATATTATGTATGCACCATTGGGTGGTATCCTAATGAGATTTTTCTCATACCATACTCGGGCCATTAGGAATGCATGTAGTATTTATGAACTTTCATGTATGAAAAGGGTTACCCTCAAGAGCTGGATCGTAGTGATGTTTTTCATAGAGACTAGTATGGACCTTGTGGTTATAGATTGGAGTTTACTTGTTTAGTTTCCATTTTTCTATATCGGCATGCTAACATAAATATGTAGAAACTATTGGTTTGACTTTGGCTCCATATATATATGTATATATATATTGAAATGTATGACTTTTTATGTATACATGCTTGTTGTTTAGTAGTTTTTGCAATTGATTGCTGGCAAGCTGTCTATTTACTATCCTTTACTGTTGTTTCTATTTTTCTTCTATTGTTTATATGCTATTGATTATTCCTCCACTCTGTGGGTCTAGTTCGTGTCTACCGAGTCATTTATTTATACATCATGTTATATATTATTTTTTGGACTAGTACCATTGTTATCCTTCGAGAGGGTATAGCCTCCCCACTATACCTATCAGACCCTAGCTGCTAGTTAGCAGCCTTTTGTGTTCAAGGAGGTGTTCCTAAGGTTATAAAACTCGACCCATTTAACGCTGTTTGGGTGGCTATTTGGGTCCGGGATGTTACATAAGGGTTGGACCATGTACCCCGTACATGGATTGGCTTGCTGGAGATTGTGTAATGTGGATACTACACAGTGTGTGGCCCACCCGACACACCACTTTCTCTAAAGATTTCAGATGTACATTTACATGTTGTATCCTCAGCATGTACTTCAGATGGAAGGTGAATTATAGTTCACACCATGTAGTTGGATCTACATGTTGTGTACTTATCCAAATTATTCATATTTATTAAAAAAAATTATTATGTTATACGAACCCTTGAGACGTGTACCATAGTGCAGGCCAAAAGCTGACGAACAAGATGTGATAGGTGTTTTATGTATATGTGTTTAATTTAATATTTGTGCAATGTTTATTTATAATACTTGGGGAGTTATGAATGATAATTCATCGAGATTCCTCCAAGGTACACATTATAAAGAAATATGATTTTAAATGAATTTATTTGTTTAAAATTATGATTGATGAGAATCTCAAGGAAATTTTGAAACTAATTAACATAAAGTATTGATTAATAAAAGATAATAATTAATTTATTTGACGACAATTTATATTAATAATTAAGATTAAATAATTTAAAAATAGTTTTATTATATTTGTAACTCATTTCATGTATGAGGGTGAACATGAGTTAGACTAAGTCCATTGTATGGAATTGGTTTATTTTTACTTTATTTATTAAATTAATTGTTTTCTTCTGAGCCATCTATCCTCATTAATATATAGGACATGTGTGCCCATGGTTTATTTTATGTAAGCCATTCTTTTTACACCTCACCTATGTGTTAGTTTAAAATCATTTGTAATGGAAGGAACTCCCAACCAAGAGAATCTGGATCAAGCTGGAGCCGAAATGAAACCAATCCCAAGAGAAACATAGGTGGATAGGTGGAAATCTATAAACCCAAACCCAAAAGGATCGAGGTGTTTCTCCCTTTGGCCAGGGTTAGTTTATCAACCACATGATAAAATAACCATTATAAAATCTCATGATCATTCCATTTGATTGATTTTATTTCTATCAGTTTCATGGTTTATCATTATGGATGTGTTTTGACGATCACATAATTAATTTATAAACAGACATGCTAGATGGAACTAAAATAAACTAGGCTTATGTGTAAATATTATCAAGACATGGTTAATAACTTAAGTAAGTTCCACTTAATATTAACCAGCATGTGATAATGATTATAAGAAATTCATGCATAAGAGATAAAAATCCCCCAAAAAAATATTAATTCAGACTAAGCCTTTCATTACACGATTAAAGAAAAAACTCAATAAAACAATGTGTTTGTTATTAGGACACTTACATTTATATAGAAAGACCATATTAAAGGTTTCAGGTTTACAAAACCATATTACATTAAGAGGAGTATACATTTCTATTCTTGGTGTAATATTAGAGGTGAGAGTTTAGGAAATCCAAAGTTAGGATTTTTGGATTGGGGAGTCCACTCAATAGATCGAGGAGCTACAAGCCCACGGTTGGAAATGACCTGACTACCTAAATACATTCAAATAGCATGAACAACCCTTTTGGGGTTATGGAAAGTGAAATATGAATCCTCTCCACTATTATTTCATGACAATAAGACATTCCAAATTCAATGGAGAGGTCCATTAGGGAATTAATAAAATAGTGGGAGACTTAATATAATTAAGTTATTATTTCTCATAAAAAACAAGAAAGTACTAATGATCTTATCTGTTAATTATAGAATAAAAATCAATATTTCGTCAACCATACTATCCCTACTAATAATTCTTGATAAATACAACATCCTCACTAGCAGTAACTTCCAATAATGGTTTAGATGCCTCTGGGTTATCCTACCCTATGAAAAGAAGTCATACGTGTTCGAGTCATCATTACCTGATCCTCTGTCCAAAGAGGCAAGTGATGAGGATTTCCTGCTCTATGAGTAACATATGAATGATGTGTTTGATGATCAATGTTTTATGTTATCATCATTGTATAGTGAGCTCGCGAAGTATCATAAAAACATGGATGCTTTTAACATGCTTGAGAACCTCCATGGTCTTTTTTAGGAGAGAGAAATATATGAAAGGTTTCAGTTCTCTAAGGAACTCTTTCAGAGTAATCATGGAGAGGGTTCCTCAGTTGGGCCTCATATAGTCAAGTTAATCTATTTATATTGAGTACCTTGATGTTCTAGGGTTTAAAATATCTGAAGAACTGGGCACTGATATTATTCTCACATCACTCCATAAGAGATTCTCCAAAATTGGTCTCAATTTTAACCTGAAAAACATTGAGATGTCTCTATCTGATATTCTTATCCTCATTCTACAAGTGGGAAAATATATGAAGTGATATAATCATTCTGTTCTTATGAATATTAAGAGTAAATTGAGGGTGAAAATCTTTATGCCCAAAGCTTCTTCAATGCCTTCCAAGAAAATAAATATCAAAGGTGAGGCAAGGGAATAAGAGGCTATTTTTTACATGTGGTAAGAAAGGACACTAAAAGAATAATTGCACCCAGCCTAAGAAGAAATGTGAAGCTTCGAGTGGGTTTTTTATCGAATTAAATCAACATATTTCTACAAATTCGGTATTAGATACATATTGTGATGCTCACATAGTTATCCAAATATAGGAACCAAGTAGATAAAAAAAGATTGACCGAGGGGAGGTAGATCTATGAGCAGCCAATGGAGCCAGACTTGTTGTTATAGATATCATGGACTACCACCTCACATTTCCAACTATGATAATCTTGGTCTTAATGGGTTGTTATTTTGTTCTATTTGTTTCTAAAAACATTATTTCTATATCCAGAATAGATACATATGGATTTTTTTCATGTTTTGAAATGAGTGTTACTTATTTTACAAGGATAGAATTTATTTTGGTATGTCACATTTATACAATTGTATTTATGTGTTCAATTACACAAACCATGTAATTGAAATCAATATCAAGGATACATCACATGACTCATACCACCCCCAAATTTGGCATCACCTGCTAGATCATGTATACAAGAAAATCTTGACAAAGTTACATGAAGATGTATATATAGATTATTCAGAACTAAAACAACTTGGAGTATGTCATTCATTTTTACAAGGAAAAATGACCAAATCCCCATTTAGTGTGAAAGGTGAAAGGGTTAATGAAATTCTCGAATTGGTTCATACTAATGTGTGTGGACCATTTTCATTTTAAGTAAGGGGAGCATACTCATACATAATAATATTGACTGATTATTCAAGTTGATAAGGATATATCTATTTAATGAGGTATATGTCAGATTATTTTGATAAGTTCAAAGAATACAAGAATGAAGTTGAGAACCATATTTGTAAGAAGATTATGAAACTACGCTCAGACTGAGGTGTAGAATATCTTAATGAATACATCTTTGATTACTTACGGGAGTTTGGAATCCTATCCCAAATCACTCTTCCTTACACGCCCCACTGGAATGGAGTGAGTGAAGGGAGGAACCACACCCTATTGAACATAGTGAGATCAATGATGAGTCATTCAATTCTTCCATTATCATTTTGGGTATATGCATTACAAATAGCAGAGTACAAACTAAACCAAGAACAAACTTAATATATAAATGGTATTGCATACGAGTTCTTGAGTGGAAAGAAATCCATGTTATTGAATTTACATGTGTGGGGAAGATATGCATTTGATAAGGCCTCTTCAGGTAACAAACATGCACCCCGATGTAAAAAGTGCACCTTTATAGGATACCGCAAGGAAATAATGGGATATTACCTATACAACCCCACTGAAGAAAAGTTTATAGTGAAAATAAATTCTATATTCATTGAGAGGGGGAACATCTTTATATAGATAGTGGGAGCGAGATAGGATTCGATGAAGTTGAGGATCATGGTACATAAGAGTTGGTATATGAGAAGATTCAACAAAGCCCGATGGAAAAAAGGACAGTTATGGTGACACAAGAACTACGTATGAGTACATGATATGTTAGAGAACCAAAATGGTATGGTTTTCTATTTACCGAGGATCGTGACTCAATATTAGTTGATGATCATGATCCTCTAACCTACAACGGATTAGTAAGTGGCATAGTTTCTAACAAGTGGTAAGAATCCATGAATTCTAAAATGGATTTCATTTACTAAAATGATATATGGATATTGGTTGATCCTCCAGTTGATGTAAAGCATTTTGGTTGAAAATGGGTATTCAAAAAGAAACTGGACATAGAAAGAAAATTCAGTATCTATAAGGCATGACTGGTTTCAAAAGGGTTCAAACATCATCAAGGCATTAACTATGATGAAACCTTTTCACTAGGTGTAATTCTTAAATCCATCAGAATTATATTATCCATTTCCTCTTTCCATGACTAAGAGATTTGAAAAATTGATGTCAAAATAGCCTTCCTAAATGGGAACCTTTAGGAAGATGTCTACATGACACAACCTAATGGGTTTATGACTCCAAAGGTAAGAAAGTTTCACAAATCCATTTATGGTTTAAAGAAATAATCTAGGTCATGGAACATTTATTTTGATTAAGTCCTATCAAAATTTGGTTTTTATCAAGAACAAATGTGATCTTTATGGCTACAAGTGGTTTAGTGGGAGTGCATTCATTTTCCAAATAGTATATTTTGATGACATATTTTTTATTGGAAATGAGATACCAGTATTACATTCTATTAAGGAATGGTTGAGACAATTCTTTTCTATGAAGGTCTTGGACAAGGAATTATATATTCTTGGGATTAAAATCCATCATGATAGATCCAAGAAATATTTGGGCCTATGTCTATGTACATACATTGACAAGATACTGAAGAGATTTGTTATGGAACAGCCAAAGAAGAGATTGTTTCCAGTTTCACATGGCATTTATCTTTACAAGAAAATGTGTCCTCAGACACATGACAATATAAAGATAATGGCAAGGACTATATATGCATCAGCTATTGGGCCAGTCATGTATGCCATGATACGTACTAGGCTGGATGTCGCTTACGCATTGAGTGCGGTTGCCAGATATCATGTTGACCCAGGTGACCACCATTGGATGGATGTCAAGACTATCTTAAAGTATATGAGGCATACTAAGGATATGTTCCTAGTTTATGGAGGAGATGAGGAACTAGTCATTATAGGATATAAAAATGCTAGTTCCCAAACTGATCAAGATGACATGAAGTCAAAAACGGGATACATCATCACTTTGAATAGTGGTACAGTGAGATGGAAGAGCTCAAACCAGAGTGTGGTCATAGATTCTACAGTAGAGTTTGACTATATCACATCTTCTAAGGTATCTAAATAAGATGTTTGGATGCAAATCATCATCTAGGAGTTAGATGTGATACCTATCAGTAAATATCACATTACAATGAACTGTGATAATATTGTAGCGGTTTCTATCAAAAAATATTAAAGGCCACATCATCAGATGAAGAACATACTTCGATATTATTATCTCGTGAGGGATTTTTCATAGTGAGGTAAAGTTGTAGTGAGCAGTATTTCCCTAGAAGACAACATGGTGGACCCATGGACTAAATCCTTGACTCATTAGAAACATGATAACTGTGTGAGGTCTAGCGAACTGAAAGTCATAGTCAGTTGGCTCTAGTCCATGTGGGATTTTTTAAGAGTTGGTGTCCAAGAACCAACTATTTGTACTTTGAATAAATGTATATTTAATGTATTTAAATATTAAAAATCTTATTATATATTGTTCATTGTTATTCTCGACTATGATGTAATAATGTTATCATGTATTTTTTGAATTTATAAGGTCATGGATGTTCTGTTATATGATGAGAACCTTGAAATCTTATAACAATATTATTAAATATTGTTCTACAATAGGATGATATACCATGATGGGACACATAGCATGCAGACCGTTAGGTGAGAGTACATGTATGAAGATGAGAATCCCTCTCATGAAGTTCATATATGGTAATCTCCAAGACATGAGATTATGATTATAGACCCTTCGGTAATAATTCTCTACGTTTTGGTGTCATCTGATACATTTATCTACGAGTATGTATAATGATCCTTAGACTTTAATAGTATCATTAATATGTGTCACAACTCACACACTTAGATTTATTAACAAAAATTTTCACGTAGACAATTGGCGAGATGTAGGGTATGTTGGGTGTGTCCTGAGTGGCATGTTATTAATGGAAAAGTCGAGGAAGGATTTTTAATTTCCATTTATCGAAGTTGATATCTCGTCCCTTTAATTTAAATAGAACCTTCACATGAAATTCCATGTCCATGGTGTAATGATGAGTTTTTTTCAGTTAGTAAAAGAACAAAATATCTATCATAAAAGTTGATGAGACTATCATGAAACCATCTTGATGAGATATTATGACAAGGAGATTATATTACATAGTGAGTGATCATATGTGGATTTCATTGTTGTGACTTTACATTATTTCTCTTGGGTTCTTTGACCCATTTCTAGACAATACTCTTGGACTTTAGGATAGCCTGCCTAATGAAAATGAGAAATAATCCTAGATTGTCACACACTAAATGTTTTTAGTGGTCTCAGTTAAAATATATTTGGATTTAATAAATAAATATTATTCTCAACATAGCGGAATAATTTTATTCATGTTAAAATGATTTCATAAATTAAATAAATATTTATTCACCTGATTGTGGGTAAAATATATTTATTTTTTTATTGAACATTAAATAAATAATTATTTACTAGTTTGTAAATAAAATATTTATTTAAGAGAATAATTTATTTATTTATTTATTTAGTTGTTCAATAAATTGAAGTGGAGTTAGATCAGACCATGGATGATCTGGTAGTAAAATAATTATTTGCAAGATGATAAATAATTATTTAACTAGAAGGCACAAATTAAAATTACACTGCTATTATTTTTTGACGAATAACTTTATTTATAATTTTGTTTTCATAAATTTTCTGCACCACAAATAATGATGTGGTATTATTATTAATATCACTGGTTTTCTCTAAGGTTATGAATGTATTTTATTTTTGTTACACAATTAAAAATTGTAAATGAATCCCCATGTCAATAAATAGAAACATACATATATTGTTCTATGTACCGAACTACACACCCGGTGAATTGAGAATTTTTGTGCTAAACGATTTCTCTCTTGATTCTTATTCATGTACCTCTAAATAATAAGAGATGTTTTTCAATGTTTAGGAACAAGAGATCGAGAATAACCAACACAAGACACTCGATTCACTGTTCTAGCACCCATAGAATGAGTGGTGTCGATTGGAGACCATCATATCACATCTAGAACACAGCTAGACGGATTCTAGTTTGGATCCTTGAAAGTCCAACAAGATTATTCAGAAGGGTCATTCTGGATGATCAACAACATCAACATAGAAAATAATGATGAACCATGTATTATATTATTTATGAAATTAATTAAATTAATTATAAACATAATGCGCAAGATCCTCTCTAAAGGTTTCAGGCCTCTTCCTTCTTTATTTAAATCTGTGATTCTATTATGTGGAGACTGTCATTCATCATCATACTAATCCAAAAATAATCATTGATCATGGTAAAAATTAAAGTTGGTTGTCGGCCCTACTGCGCTTCCACTTCTCCCAAAACCTACACTTTCATGTTGGATTCATTCTCCAATATGTACTAAATTAACTAATCAAATATATCACATCTTGGTCACTGTTGTGAGACCTTAAATTGGAAGAAACCATTATTGAACAATCTATAAAACATTAAACAAGAAGAACCCCCATTGGTCTGAGAACCATGACCATAAACTGTGTGAGATAACCCACATATATAACTATAATATGTGTTCTTATCCTTTTTTGAGATCCCCATTTTAGAAATGATATTTTTCCCCCACACAGGCACTTCCTTTCACATTGAATTTGATCTGTTCTAACTATGTTTGTTGTGTCACTCAGATTGGTATGACAAGAATGACTACAATCATTCTGTGGAAAGAGGTAAAAATTACTATTAGCTAGAAAACATATGAAGTAAAACCTTTGAAAAAGGTTAGGCATTCACCCACCATGTCAAACTTATGACATGGGTAAAATTATAGGTAGGAAAACAATATGTATAGAGTCTACAGACACTCTATTAGGCAAAAAAAAACTAGTTTCTCTCATTGAACCCTTTGGTTTATGAAAAATTTAGAGCTAATACTTTTCTTGATTTTTAAAGTACTCTACAAGGAACCACCCTCGGGTAGATCATAGGGTGACCGATATTCACAATAGTTCACATATCCTATATGTATGATGTTAAACTAGATAAAAACAATGTCTTCACAATACATTAAACTGTATGATACCTCATCCTCATTACATGATGATTATTTAAATATCTAACATTTTTACTTCAAATATAATAAACAATATGGCCCATGTACCTTTTTCATGATGAAAAATAGAGTGATTCTTTGGTGATCACTTGAAAGGAACCATTTCCCATTTTATTGTTGGTCACGTAAAACACGAAAAAATTTATAAATCTGTTACTTAACAATCAAGATGATGCTACCCTTTGGGATATGACTTTAAACCTTTCGTAGTGAAATACATACTTTCAATGTGTTCGAGAACAATGGTGGAATAATACATAGAATGTTACATTCTTCTTGAACATTCCTTTAGTTTATCCCATGCTTCATGCCTTCCTTGATTTGGTTCCAACTGGACTCCATGTTTAAATGACCTCCCCTAAATGTGATGGTTCTTGGAAAATTGTGCTCACCTATCATCATGGGTAGACATCTCAAAGCCATCCAATTAAATTTTTATTGATCTCATTTTACAAACATGGTTAATGAAGGACCCTCATTTATAGGCCCACACCCTTGTTTTTTTGATCGTGTAACATATAATTTTTTCATGGTCAGTATTCATACTCAATCATCCTATTGTACAAATTTATGTTCCAAATACCATACATCTCATTTCATGAAATCCATTTTTCCCTTTATTTGGGTAGAATATAACACCACTAGAGTCAACTAACTTATTAACTACACACATTATGGAAATTTTTTGGATGTGTAGAGTCCCTCTCTCAAACTAATGTATCTCTATTTGAGACATTCCTAGTGGTATATGGATCATTTTACACTTGTTTTTCATTTTATCTCTAAAAATATCATATAAATGAGAGATCATCTATTTATCTCTTGTCTATCACATTCATAATGACTCACGTGGGATTAAGGGTTTATGGTTCTTCATCCGGTAAATATGATCTATATCCTACAAAGATATTGCATTGTAAATTGAGGAAACACAATAATTTTATTGCATCAAAATAGGAAGAAAATAAATAGGGTTATCCAATGGTTGTAGCCTCTCCTTACCTACAATAAAAGAAAACTAAAAATATTCCCCTTATGTATTGGCCTAGTTTTGGGACCACCCTAACTCATCTAGCCTCCACCTAGTGGCTTTAACATTATAGTACCACCTTTCCAGCTCCAACACCTTATCCTCGGTAGTAGGTTGGTCCTCATTATCATGTATTCTCACTTAGTATTACCCTTCGCTTCCAAGGATACCACCACCACTACATTAGCCACAATTTACAACATCGTTACCCTTATATGGTTGTTTAACACTCCCCTTAAATCTATGATAACATAATACTTCTACTTCCATCCCTCCAGTCGAGCGATCTCTTCTTCAACCACCTAAAGTATAATAATACATTGTTTTCATACAACAATATTAAATTTTAATATATTAATATTCAGTAAATTTATCAAAAAACATGTCTGGTGACCATATATGTTTACTATCTTTGTTATATACAAAGAAAATATTCATACTTAATGAAATATCTTCAAAATCTACCATAAAGATCACAACATTTAGTACTATTTATAGACATACCCTATATAAAAAAATTCATCATAAAATAGGGAAAGGAAACATAATAAAGGGTGAGCATAGTTTCACATTAAGGATAAGCATGAGATATATTAATCAATGATCATATGAAACCATGCGATAATAATATTAGTATGTTATCATAATAAAAAAATCATACCCAATCTATCATGGATCATAAAAATGATTCAGGGAATAAATTTTAGGAGTTCATAATAAATGAATCATAATGGACTCAAAGAACATGTTCTATTAGATAATATCAAATACACAAGGCATATATTTTTTAGCATACACATAATCATATAAAACCATTTATTTTGTAGACAAGAGACATTTTCAAGACTATCAGAGTGTAATGGGATCACCCATTAAATCATCATCGTATTCAAGGTTCACTCCCAAGACAATCATAGTTGAAAAGTTCCCTTATTGAGCATGGTCCACTCCCCATTCATGTCCTCTTTATCTTAGGATATATCAATATTTAACCAATGAATTGGAGAGAGATAAAGATCTCGCCCATTTTTTATAATAAAAAACCCATAGTCCACTGTTATAATGTATCCACTATACTTGGTTATAATGTTACAACCATCTTTTATTATAATTTATCCTCTACCACAAAATGGAAACCATACATATTTTTTCGAAAAGATTATAAAACATTCAAAAAATCAGAAACCATGAAAATAAATGGTTTTCATAAATATTCCATCATATTATAACCCATAGGAATGAAATATGTTTCATAAAAATTTCATCATTTCATCAAATTATAACCTATATAAAGGTAATGGGATTCATAAACACAATGTCATAATAAAAATAGATCATCCATAAAAAAAGTAGGTATGGTATCATAGGATCATATCCCAAGTAAGTATTAAGTAACATCAAATGATTTAATATTATAAAGAAAATTACTTTAAAAGTCACTTGTAATAATTAATAAGGAAAATAACTTTTATTTTTTAAAATAACAATTTTTTTAAAAAATTTGTAATTATGAATGAAATTATTTTCAGTGAAAATTAATGTGGAAAATTGAAAAGGAATCATTGAATCATTTAGGGTTCATGATGGTGGGAAAATCATATCATTTTATAAAATATAAAATAATTCCTTCATTTTTTTGTTTGAAAATTCAAAATTTCCATCATTAAGAAAACAACAATAAAAATCCTTTCATACCATTTTCTAAAAATTAAAAATGATAAAAAATGACTTAACGAAATTGTAGGAGAATAGTAAAAAAATTGAAACCATTTTTATAAAACATGTTAAAAGATGACAAATATTCCCCAATGTACATGTAAACATAAACAAACACGAATAATGATGAGAGATTGTGAAATAAACCCTTACCACATTGATATCATTTGAATCGTAAGCCTCATGAAAGAAGGAACTTATATGGATACACATATCCCATAATTATCATGGTAATAATCATAAAATTGATTTATTTTTAGTATATATGCCATGAAAAATAAACATGTAGTTTATAAGGTATTTTTTCCTTATAAATTAAAGTGATACAATAATCCCTTACCTTAGGTTTGACTTCCATTTAATATTTTTTAACCTCCTGTATACTAGATTTCTATTTAGTATATTTATATAACAGAATCATTTATATGATTATTTTATCATATATATTTATTAAATATATATTTATATATTTAAATTGATTGATAATGATATCTTTAGAAAATTAATCAGAGTGTTCATAGAGATAGTAGGTCATACATATGCGTGAATACTGTATTCAATTTTTGATGAATGGAACAAAAGAAAGAAAAATAATAATTCACCCCTCCAGAATCATTATTATATATAATATATCTTATATATTCACCATATCCATCCTCATTTCAATCTAAGTAAAATATAAATGAAAAACCAATCACAGTTCTTTGTGGAGGTTGTAGTCCACATGTACACACGAGCGACATTATCATTTTCTCATGGTTTGGATGGTAAAAATATAGATATAATATTATATTTTCATAAAAATAATTATTTTATAAATTTCATATATGAAAACTAAACTCACCATATTAGGAATTCATAAAATATGGTGATGGAAATTGAAATGCACCGCTATGTCGAGACGGTAATCCATACATATACATAAGCGATAATTTCAATCCCCATTTGATGAATCAAGGATTGATAATTGTGGTTTTGTAATCATAATACATTTTTTGAATATTTAGGATAATGAATTTATTATTTCATGTGTAACATATTTAGTTTATGTAAAAGGTGAATAAAAAATAATGTGATTGGTTAAGGCGATTACCTTTTCTTTGAGACAACTCCATTAGATCTCCTCTTAAGGGATCTGAGGTTGGTCTTTTTGGAGAAAACACAACTATAAAAATTTTATGGAAGTTTATATGAGAAGTTATTAGTATATAGTCAAAATATAAAGGTTAAATTGGTGTAAAAATTTTAGGGATGAGGTTCCCCATTATAATTGAGGTGAGGGGAACTTTTGGAATTTCCCAATAGATTAATTTATAATAAATTAAATATTAACCCAAACAATACATACAAATGATAACTGAATATTGGATGTTGTTTTATAGAATATGTTATCCCATTGTTCTTATTTTTATATTTTTATAATTTTTAAATAATTTTACAAAATATTATTTTCATAAAATAAATATATTTTTCCGATTTTGAGGCTATTCATCACTCTGAAATTAAGCACATAAATAATAAAAAATAAATTTGAACAAAATATTCTAATAAATATATAACATATTATTATTATTATTATATTTTAAGATATTTTATCACATTAATTCTCCCAAATTATATTAATTTATATATATCTAATACATTTTTTATTATATTTCTATCAACTGAATAAATATTGTTTTAGTGTTGTGTAAGTATTTAAGGTAATTAATTTATTCATAAAAATCATAAATAAATTACGATATTGAATAAAATTTGATTAGAAAAAAAACATTTATTAATATTAATTTATATTTAATTTTTTCCCTATTTGAACACATATATGATATTTAAAACTAAGAGAGTGAGATTCTGTCGCTTCATTTGGCTTAAATAACATAAAAGTCATTTTCATGGAAATGTGTCAATTAAAAAACTCAAATTCAATCCTAATTTGATAAGTTTATAATTTTATACATCAAATTATAATTAATATGAATAATTATGGCCTTATTACTTATTTGAAACATATATTTACCCAATTTACCATTTACTAAGATTGTAAATGTAACCATAGTTATTATTCATGTTGACCAAAAATGTATAATTTAAAAAACCTTCACTCAAGATTTAAAAAATGTAATACATTTTTTGAAATTAAACTTCTAAAAGTTTCAAATTACATTTAATATAAATCTGTAAAAGAAAATGAAAAATAGTTTTTAGAAAAATGCATTTTAAGCCCAAAAATGAAATTATACCAAAATCATGTATAGGGATGATTACAGTAATGTTAATTAGATTAAATATAATTAAATAATAATTTTTTTACACTGAGATCATTTTTGAATCATAATGATACTTTATATGAAAATAAAATGATATTTTTATAAAAATTTTTATTTTTAATTAATCATTGAAAAATAAATCGTTTTAGAAAAATACCAAAATACACCCAAGATAATTTTTATATTCTGATTTAAAAAATAAAGTTCATTTTATAAACTATATTTTCTAAAATATCAAAGAAAACAATATAATATATTATAACAAAAAAATATATATATATATTCATTTTTGAAGTGATCATATTTTTGAAGAATAAAATGATTTTATTAAAAATTGTGTGGTTAATTACTAAGAATTTATATTCAGTAGGTAATTTTTAAATAATTCATAATGTAGTTAATAAAATTCTTAACCTCTAATTTAACATCATGGTTATAACAATAAATAATTATATTTTAAATAGTATATCATGGTTCACATAAACTTGTTGTTTTATGTAAGATAATTTATCAATGAAGGTAAATATATTTGAATGAATGTTATCATAAACTCTCTAGGCGTTATTTTATAACCCTAACCTTTTAAAAAAATATATCATTTTAATTTTTACTATGTAATAAAATTATTTTTATTTAAAATTTATTTATGGAAACCCGCATCGTAACAAGGGTAAATAAATCTTACTCTTGAAAAGAGAGAAAGGGAAGTACAAAGCTCATCTAGGATTATACACACTAGGATTCCAAATGGGAGAAACTTAGTGAAATGTGAAGATATATACATGGAATAAAATTAATTTCCATATAATATTGATCAAAAAACTTAATGATCATGAAAAATATAACAATCAAAAAATTGTAAAACAAAAATGTAGAAAATACTATTAATTCATTAGAATTGATAGTAATAGGACAAATTTTTTTTAGTCTTAAGATCTTATTCTAAATGTTCAATAATAACTTTACCATCTAGAATAATAACATAAGGAAATAAACATACATGATATGTGTAATTTCATCCTTTATAAAAAATTTTATTAAAAACTCATCCTTTTATCTAAATGAGGAGTATCCAAAAGATTTTTTGATGACTTGAGAAATAATATGTACCTAAAACAAATCAAATAATCCACAAAAATATAAAAGATACTTCTTATATCATTAGATATTAACCAAAACCAAAATGGATAGCCTAACCTATCCAATATGGATAAATACATCAATTTATATAACATAAATAATAATTCCCAATGTTTAACTTAATCTTATTCATAATTAGTTATTCATAAAAATCCACAAAATACATCTAACCAAATTAAATGCCCAGTAATTTAATAAGAAATACAAAATTATCAACTTAACATTAATCCACAAAATTATATCTTAAGGTCACGATCCTAATATGTGAACACATTTATCATATATTCTCTAGAAACATGGTAATAACATAAATTACCGTAAATACTTATTCAAAACACACATGATTCAAAAAATTAACCTTAACATTTTTCCGTTTATAAAACCATAGACTATTTAATATAATCCTTTAATCTAAAATGTTGTTAGTATTATAAAAAATAACATAAACAATATATTCATCAAATCACTAACCAATAGCAATTAAACCAATACTATCACATTAGTGTTAATCATCTCTTTTTTCAAACTAATCATTATTTTCTCCACATTTGACACATGTAAAGGGATATATTTGAACCAATTTATTATTTATAGAAAGATTTTATTTTCCCTAAATAATTTTTATGGGTTATATTCACCATTAAACATATAATTTCACTTATTTAATGAAGAAAAATTGAGGAAAAATCAATATATGTTTATTGATTTTTATAATATAGAATATTATTTATAAAACACTTTTGTAACATATTTATCAAATCCAAATACATGAGAATTTCAATCATTCCACTTCATTCTTAATACATTAACCAAGCATCATGATCTTATTACTTATCACATAATTAGGTTCTTATGTCATTTGTTGTCTCTACATCATTAATCAAAAAACCATTACTCATAAAATCTTTCTGATCCCATTCCTGAAATTTTCTCCTACGACATCGATTTTCATAATTCACACACATTACACATTTAAATTAGTTAACAGTAGATGATTTCATTTTGAAAACATTAATCCATTCCATTGTGTTAACAAGGCCATTCACTTTTCATCAAAAATTTTAATCTATAAGTCCTTCTTTTCCACAACCAAAAGAACTTCTTATTCATTTGAGGCATTATCTTTCATGATTCTTCCAACATTTTCACCTGATGAAAATTGAACATTATATCCTCTATGGTCATCCTTAAACTCAATTTTACTCTTCTTAGTTGCATCATGAAACTCACCTATTTTTAGATTGGTGATCATATTATGAGATTGATTATTAGTCATAATAAAAATGTTTCTCCTTCTATCTCATATTTCATTTGGTTACTCAAGAGTAATATTATTCCATTGACCATCACATTCACTATTAAAATGAACCCCATTTGTTCTATCCATTATCTAAAAACCAAACCATAGTGTGAGAAACCATAACTATAGTGGGAAACTATGTAGTCATTTATAGGCTATCTAAATCAGGAAACCTTCTATTCAATCTATGATGCCATAGGTTTAACAAAGCTCATCCAAGATTATCATATATTAAAATCCTTCAAAATGGATAATAAAAAAATTTATTTACCTAAACCATATCCCCTAGTAAATTCAAACTAGGCGTGGATAAAGGCCCATTATAGTATACCAGGTGAAGATCGAGTCTACATCAATGTGCCATTGTTTTTGTATTACCCCTAGGTAAAACTATTTTATAGCGAAATCAAATTGTAGCATCTAGATAAGGATTTAATCTTTGGAAAATCACATAATCTCTTCATTACCATGACTATAAGTTGTTGTCCTATACTTAGACTAATTCCTAGGGTTTTGAACAATGTTTTATAACCCTGATATCTAAAGGTTTACTAAACCTTAATCTAATATCTACTATAACAACATAATATTTTCATAACTAAATATTACATATTAGTATATGAATATTTAATATATTTTAAGAAACACACTCAAAGTATGTATAAGTATAATATCATTATAGACTAGAAACATGGTCTATTTATTTTATGAATTATATCCCCATTTGTTACTCTTCATATAAATACCCTATATAAAAAATTTCTTCATAACCTGGGGAATGGAAATATTATAATTTTTGAGCTCTGGTTCCCAATAATGGTAAACATGAGAAACATCAATTGATGATCACATGAAATTATTAGTTAATAATAACGGTATGATATCATAGAATACAATTTTTATACCCAATCTATCATGAATCATAAATAAGAATCCTAGAATAAATATTAGTAGTTCATAAGACATGAATCAGAATAGAATCAAAGAACATGTGCCATGAGAGAATTACACAGACATATGATATATATTTTTGGAATACACATTAATGTAGAAAATAATTTCATTAGTATTAAAGTCTTAGTTCCATTACTATAATTGTTGAATGGGTTCACTTCATAAACCATCATAGTGTCATGATTTACACCCAAGAAATTCATAGGGGACGGTGTCCCACAAAAAACAGTTTTCAATACCATTATAGTACTGTTTAACTCATGATATATCAATATCTACTGAATTTATTAGAGGGGTAAATAGTTCACAAAAATCATTGGTAGTAATATAAAAACCATCCTTGGTTATAAATTAACCACCATCCTTGGTTATAACTTGATAACCACCCTTGTTTGTCATGAGATTATAAATAATTCATAAAATAAAATCCAATGAATGGAAATGTTTTTTCAAAACCTTCCATAATCTAATAAACCCAAGAATAGATAAGGGTTTTAGAAACATTTCAACTTTTCATAAAATTATAACTCATAGAAAGGTAACATGATTTATAAACACTATGTACTCATAAGAATAAACCATCCATAAATTGAATAAGGATTGTCTCCTTGTATTATATACCAGGAAAATAATATGTAACAACAAAGGATGTCGTTGTATATGGAAACTTAATTTTAAAGATCTCTTAGAATAATTCTTGAGGAAAATAATTTTTCTATTTTAAAACACTTCTCTTTTTAAAAATATTAACACATATAAATGAAAAAAAATTATTGAATTTTTTTTGTAAACAATTAAATTATTCATCAATGAACTGAGGTTCCATGATGGAGGGAAATTAATCTCATGCTTTATATGTTAAAAAAATTCATTCCATAATTTTTTGGAAAAGTCTTAAATTACCTCATTTGGAAAAGGATAATAAGATACCATAAAACCCATTTTATTTAAAAAAGTATGACACGGGGAAAATGGTTTTTGATGATTATAAGAGAATGGTATAATTTTTTTTTGATTTTTTTTAGAAAACATAGTGATGGATGGGAAATATTTCATAATGGATACTTAATTATAAAGAATCCTTAATAATAATTAGATTGTAAAATAAACCCTTAGAACTTTGGTATCATTTGATTCACAATCCCCGTGAAAGAAATAACTTTAAATGGTTATATATATATATATTAATTTTCATGATAAAAATAATTAAATACATTCATGTTTAGTACATATAAAACACAAAAGAAACATGTAGTGTATAAGACTTGTGTCCCATGAATGAAAATTAAGGAAAAAATCCTCTGCCTTAGGTCCAACTTCCTTTGAATGTTATTTAACCTCTGGTATAATAAAATTAAATTTATTATATATATCAGAAAATAATAATTAAGATGATTATTATATCATATATATTCATTATACACACACACACACACACACACACACACACACACACACACACACACACATATATATATATATTAATTTAAATTCATCCATATTGATAGAGATAAAAAAGAAATACACCGGTCATGGAGATGGTAGGTTGTATATACACATGAATGTTTTATTCACATTTTGATGGATGGAATGAAAGAAATATAAACAGTAATACACCATTAAATAATCATCAATATATCATATATATCATATATATTCACAATATCCTTCATCCTTACCATACAATTAAACTAGAAATGAAAAATTATTCACATCACTTTGTTGATGTCATAGTCCACACGTACGCATGAGCGATGAAATCTTTTTCCAACGGTTTTGAAGGTAAAAAGTTATATATTATATTATAATTTAAAATTAATAATTATGTCATTTTTATCAAATATAAAAATTAAAACCATCTTATTATATATCTAAAAAATATGGTGATGAATAATTAAATGTACCCCTACGTGGAGAGGGTAAGTCATACGTACACATGAGCTATAATTTCACATCTCTATTGATGAAATATGGATTGATAATGGTCGTTAAATAATAATAATAAAATTTAATAATATTAATTTTTTTTAATTTATGAATAATATAATATATTTATTGGAATTAAAATGATAATAAAAAAGAATGTTTTTGGTTAAAGAGATTAGCACTTCTTTTAGACGACTCCCTTAGAAGTCCTATTAAATTCTCTAGTGATGTCCTTTTGAGAAGACCATGTCATATATAATTTGTATATGAATTCTTATAAGAGAATTTATCATGTTATGGTTGACCTATAAGGCTAAATGTTGTGTAAATAAGTGAGAGAGGATGTTCCCTTTTATAATTGAGTTGAGGGCCAATTTTGGAATTTCTCAAAAGATTAATTTGTATTCAATTCAATCTCAATCCAAATTCTTCAAAAAGACCTTCAAATTCATATTTGGGGAAATTTAGGACCATATATTATCATATTTTTTCTATTATAATATTTTCTTTATTTTTTAATAATTTAAAAATTGTAATATTCATATCATTTTAGTTTTATCAATTTTTTTCTTATTCATCACTTGGACATTAAAAATATTAAGAACAAATAAATAATTCAAAAAACAATATATAAATAAATAAATAAAATGTTATTTTTATCTATAATTTTTCTGGGACACATTAATTCCTTTAAATTATATTAAATTTTATATTTTTAATACCATTTGTTTTATATTTCATTAATTGAATAAAAACTATTCAAGAACTATGTAAGTACTTAATATTTTTATATAACTCCTAAAAATTATAAATAAATTACCATCAATAATATAATATCATTAAGAAATAAATAAAAAAAATATTATTTGATAATTAATTCTTATCCCTATGTGATAAAAAAAATGATATTTAAAACTAAGACAATGCCTTTTTTTACATTATTTTGGTTTAGATAATATATAATTATTTTCAAGGAAATGTGTCAATTTAGAAAATAAAATTTGAGAACAATCTGATAATTATCTAATTTATTATATAAAATAAAAATTATGGTGAACAATTATGGCTTTGTTACATTGTTTTAACCTAGATTTACCCACTTTACACTTAATCGAGGTGGTAAATTTTACAACGGTTTGTATTCATTATTACCAAAGATAAAAAGGAATATTTTCCAATTTTTAACCTATAGATTCATAAAATGTAATAAATTTTCCAAAATTCAATTTCTGTAAGCTTTAAAAATTAATTATAATATAAATGTTTTAACCATTATTAAAATCCTTTTTTTAGAAAAATGCTTTTTTAAACCCAAAAATGTACTTATAGAAAAATCAGGAATAATCATGATTAAACTAATGTTAATTAGATTATATATAATTAAAGAAAAATTATTTTAAATTTATATCAAATAAAACTCCTAATTAATGTTTATATGATAAGAAAATGACAATTTTATAAAAATTATTATTTTTTATTGTTCATTGAAAATTCAATCTTTTGAGAAAAATACCCAATGTTCACCCAATGTTAATTTTAATATTTGATATAAAAAAGGAATTAGATATTATAAAATCTATTTCCTGAATTTCCTAAATTTAATTATAATATATACTCAAAAAAATTCTAAAAAATTCATTTTTTAAGAAATATATGCCTTTACTAAAAATTGAATGATTTATTACTCAGAATTTATATTGACTACAGAATTTGTATATAATTCATAATGTAGTGAATACTATTCATAAAATCCAATTTAACCTCTATGTGATAAGATTATATAATAATATTTTAAATATCAAATCGTGGCTCTATTTTACTTGTGGTTTCGTGTAACACAAGCTATTGAATAAGTTAAATATATTTAAATAAAAATTTTATAAAATCTTCGAGTGTTAAATAGATATAAATTATTCTATATAAGGTTTACACATACCAATAAGAATTTAAATCCTACCACTTAGCATGAACCCACTCAGAAATTAAGTCTCAAGCCATAATCTTGATGCTATGGGAGTCCAACCTACATGTTACGAGACTCACCTTCTAGGGGTAGAGGGACCCCATCTGGCTTACCATGCCATCCCATGGGGTGAATATGATAATGTTATGAATAATATTTTAAGATATGTAAGGAAATATCTAGTTTTTCTCAACCAAAAGGGTTTTAAAGTCTTTCAGATATTCAGGGGCATATGTTCATACTTGGAGAAGGAGGAAATAGAATCAGCAACAAATTCGTCTCTGGGAATCCTCTATAATGGGATTGTTTCCATATCCCGTAAGATATTGGATCTACCCACACTATAAGCTAAAATATCCACCTAAATATGTATCATATTAGGGGAATTTTTGACCAATACTACCTATCAAACCACCCCCATCAAGGTCTCAATCCCAGTCATCACAACATGATCTATGGGTTCTTCGTGCTCTAGCATCATTGCCACTAGATGGGTCCCAAAAGAGGGAAGTACTACCATTAAAATGAATAGTTGTTAAAGTCTTTCTTATTATTAACAATGGAAATTATTCAAAGGCATAATAATTATAAGAATAATAGATTTCGACTAATAAGTCATAGAGGTCTGGTGAAAGGTGTTCCACTAATGAGGCCTCTATGACAGCCGATACTTCATCTTCCCGATGTTTCTCTACAACTAGGTGATTTGGATATATTTAAAAAAACATGTAAACTGAAAGTTTCAGAATACATAAATATGAATTTAAAAGGGAAAATGCGTTGAATTTACCAGATAAAACCAAAGGCATCTGAGCCACAACTTCAAGTGCAGACATAGACTTAGTGATTGAAGGTTCGATACCTTTAACAATAACATTCGAGGGAGATGTTATTCCCACCCATTATAGGGATATTAATTTCTAATCCAATGTTTGAGACTCATTATGAATCATCCATACTCCTTCCTTTTCAATTCCTACACATGTAAAAATGGGGTCATTTAGTAAGTCTAAATTGTTAACAACTATCTAAAACCCTTGAAATCAATAGAATATCCTCATCAACAACAGATATTTCTTCATCATATAATTCTAGGAATGTTTTTATCCCATAAGAAACCTCCTTTATTCTACCCTTCCAACCATTTTGTATCTCCAACGAATCCAATGTCGAGGAGCACACTGGGTGAATGAATTCCTATTAATTTCCTCACATGGTTGTTCAAGGGACCCACTATAGTGTGGTAGAAGAATATATCTTCTAAATTACTTGGGTATTGTATTTCTTCACCCCAGGTATCTTGGAATCATTATTTGGTGCATCACATCCTTGTCGGGTAAACTACCTCACCCTAGAAGTGTAGACACATCTCATGGAGGGTTGTTAATTTAAAAAATATCTTCTATTCCTTATAGGTGTCGGGGAAGACTAAATCTTCATCCACCTTCATGTGATGCATGTGGTTCTATATATCCTCAAAATGTTGCCTTGTAATGACCCTAATAAGTTATCCATGCTTTTGAGTTCATTTTCTCGTGATCCTTGGGATTTCAATTTCTCCCCCTATACAGCGGCACCCAATGCGCAGGTGGGAGACCGTAGAGATATCATAATTTCTCTTTACTACATATCAACCCTTTTATCCCAATAATACCCCCTAGTCAATTTATAACCCCATATTCACTATTTCATGACCCCTTATTCAGAGTCTTCATGGATGAATGGATGCCTTAGTATGTTTCTGAGATATGTGCTCTCCCAGAATTGCAGATAGGTGTGAAAATGCCTATAGGGGTCATTAGATGATGTAAACTCTTTCCCCCCCACTTCCTTTTGATAATAAAATACACAATATCTACTAGAGGACCATGGGGTGGAAACTTATTTATAATCTAGTTTAAACCTTCGGCATGATCCTCTGAAGGTAGCAGAATTTGAAAACAAACTGATATGGTGTGCACGACTCATAGACCACCTTAAAATCCACCCAAGACACCAATATACCACATCAAAATTCTAATAGGTATGACTGATTCTACATGGTTCTCATCATACCCATATGTTCCCCATTAAGAGTGAGAATGGTTGAAATATAATGTTCCCTAGAAACCCTATCCTTGTGAGCATGTTAAGAAATTGTAGTTTATTTGGAAGCTCTCTGTGATATTCTGCATCGATGGGTAAAAGTTTGATCTTGGATGATTTATAGAGTTTGGATACTCATACCCCCATGTATTTATCTTTTATTCTATACAATAATTGAATCATCTCACACACATGGATGGGGTCATCCTTTTACTGATGTGAATATACACCTTTTATAGATTTGCTAGCACATGGACTCCTAAATTGATGCTCTAGACCATTTCTAGCATCTCTTCCATTATGAGTTTTATATAGAATACCAAAATATTATCATCATGAATTACTATAATCCATACACATCATAATTTCATAATTAATCATGAAAATATAAACCCACAGGTGAGGGACTTCACATTTTACCCTTATAGGAGAAACTATATTACCACCCAGATCATCGAATAGTAGTGCTCCTACCAATGTTGTGATGACCTTAGAAACACATGAGGTATCCCTAGAAGCCTAAATATATGTTCATTAAAGAGGTATATGAACCATTACTTGAACAAAACATACATTTTCCTAGTTTTTACCCCATTTTTCCATTTCACTAGTATAAGCAAGTCGTATGAAACCACTTGCAGTTATTCCTAGTCCACCTAAATTTTCTCTATATGGATGAACTCGTCATTAATATACCCTTATATAGGTATCCCAATTATTTTTTAGATCTCCCATTGGTTTATATCTACCTCTACTTTTTGAATATTGAACGATTTGGTCCCCAATGACCACCTACTCCGCAATTTGGGCATGATATCCAGTTGGAAATGGATATGTAACTTCAAAGTCGATACCAACTCATATAGGACAATACTTTTTTTCAACCTATTAAACTCGTCAATGGTATGGAATACCTAGTATACCCATTCCCACTTTCCTAGGAAGTTTATATAATTGTGTAGGTTCCACTCCTCTATCCATCCCTGGGGGTTTTCCTCTATGATTTTCAGGAATATACGCTCAAATTAAAGAGGTTATGACTTTGCAGGAACATCTGCCCACTGATTTTCTTCATAGGGTTCCAAAATAAGATATCCATAATTTATGCAAGCTCTTTAATTCAAAAAACTGTTGATCCTTGATCCAACTGTATAGCCCTGGTAATCCTAATCTAGTTGACTGGGGCATCTCAGATGGACCTAGGGATCACCACATCATCTCACAATCCAAATACATATAATAAAAGTCTCAAGTAGTTAGAATATCCCTTATGGTCCTTATTAATCAATTCAAAAAGTTTATTGTTCTCAAGAATGGTCTAAAAGCTCTCCCCAATTAAGATATGTTCTTTCATATCCATCCATTGGCTAGTATCATCTTCATAACCATCAACTTCCATCTCAAACACTCTAAAACATTATAGATCTTGGTTCATGAAATGTTGTTCAAGAAGGATTTTACACAGGGAATACTTCCAACATGGATGATTATCCTCACAAAATGTCTCATTGATGTCTCGATCATGAATGCTAAATATATCATGAGGGCTATGAAATTCAGTCAAATAACATTAATGAATGTGGTTAGTTTCTAAAAAATAAAAGGTCATGTAATATTATATGAGAAACTCATGGCCTTCTTACCATTATATCTATGCCTAGGGAAAGTTTGAGTTTCATAAATGAAGCAAAAAAATCACCATTCTCATTTATGTATCTTCAAAATTATATCCTCCTCTCCCCACATCAAATTCTATTCTATGGGAGGATTTATTGATGTTGAAAATCATGCATTGTGGGAGGAATTGAAGAATGCATGAATAGTTTGAGTAAATTATGGGCTAAAACAAGGTCATCATTAACCTAAGGATATAGATTTGTGAAATATAAATCCTTTATGAATGTTTGTTCTTCATGATGGGAATCAGAACATACCAAAAATGTATCTTCTTAGATGATGGTAATATTATATTCATTTTATATCTATACCTCCTTAATCCTGATAAATATCTTTTCAAACCTTAATTTAAGGGTATCATAAACATTGTAGATCTTATATAGGATATTAATGTGAGACACTTCATCCTCTCTGACCCAAATAGGATATGGACTCATATAGGTAGATATCTTCTACTAACATCCACCCATGAGTAATTGAGACCCTATGACCATAATGATCCCTCCTCTCAAGAACCCCTCTATATGTGAATAAGACTTCATACCTAGGTAGGGAAACCCTATTTTTTCGAGAACATACCTTCAAGATCCACCTGACCTTTCAAAACTCCCTGAACTACATGGGCTCCCTAACATTTATGAATCACTTGAACTTTATAAAACCTTCCTCACATAATCCCAAATTTTTCCTCCTTTCAGTAGACATAGCTACATGAATATTGAGTTCCCCTAGACCGTGTTCTTATCGAAACTAGATTATTCTTTCCCTATCCTTCTACATGACTAGTATCATCAACACTCATTTACAGGAACATTATTCAAAGCATTTTCTAGGAAACATCTTTTAATTTTTACCATATACATAGGCTCCCAAACCTCATTCCCCATCATGTCATCCTAGGGGTGGAATCCTCATGGGAAATAACTTTAATTTCCATTTTATGACTGTTAGGGGTCCTGAAATATTTGTATACTGCAAGAATAAAATCCTATAAAAATCAAAAAAGGGAAAAAATAAACCCAAATAATAATTTGAGGATAATTATCAAAGGATGACACACAAAGGATGAAGCCTTAGTCCCGAAAAGTAAAAAACACTATGTGGAAAACATCCTTGTATGTCCTTCTATTTCCTTACGAAGAACCATACGAATGAAATAGTTCAACAAAAAAGATAGATCACTATCCCTCGATAAAGAAACTAGAAACGTTTTGGAGGTTGGATAGTGAATTTTTCCCATGTGAGTGACCGTCCCTCATGAATGAAATTATTACCAAGATTGGGCAGTGCAACCAGCACCCTCGGATGAAACAAGAACATTTACAGGCCTGGGTGGTGGTTTACATCCTCACAAATGACCACGCCCTATAGAATATGTCATTCATAGGCCACGACATACTACTGGGATCCTATAAGAGAAAGACCATTGCCCACCATGGACGACCAACCATGCTGGTATCCATTCACTCTCTTATTCTATACAAGAACCTTGAGGGGGAATAAATAGGGAGATGAAAGATAGATGAATCCATGAGTGAAGATCGTAGATTGTAGGAAATACCAAATTAGATCCAAAGCATGCAGAATTATTTATCCAAAATGTAAAAATCCACCACATTAAATTATAGTGGAATAATAAATCATCCATCCATCTTTGAAATGAAAAAACGCTTTGTCCATGATATTCTGTAGGGAATAAATGGGTGGTACCTTTGCCGACCAGCATCCTGCATAGTAAAATCTATGTGGAAAGAACCCCACCCCACATTGAAATATGTCATCTGAGAGAATCATGGGACCATGTAGAAAAATGATACATAGGCAGAACCTATCCCAGCATTGAAATATGCCACGGGGGTAGACCCTAAGTCCACGTAGTATGCTGTCATATGAATGGTACCCTAAACCGCATACCAACAAGTTATTCAGAGGTAACCACATATCACCCAATAACATTCTATATAGAATGGGGACTCCTATGGTATTATATACTCTATCTCTCATAAATCCATTCTATCATCTCATCGTGTCCCATATTGTCCCCTCTATGTACCAGTTCCATGGAATTAGTCCTAGGCCTCTTCAAAATCCACCTGACATGCACAATCAAATCATCAAGAACATTAGTGTGTAAACTGTGGTCTATATACTAATGGTATGTGGAGTTATATATGTAAAATTAGTAAAAAGGAATCCCCTTATAATTCTTTTCGGGATATATTTTCTTGGTAAAGTGGGTTTTGACTTTAGGGTGCTCACCTAATCCTTGAGGTTTTATGTGGGTGGGGTGAAGATCACACTTTCCTTTCCATTAGATGATTAGTGAGAGACTATCCCTAAAACTAATTATAGGGAATCCCTCTTAGAGTTAAACACTTTCCATTCTTGTTGGAGGTGGCACTCTTACCCCTCTTCGACTCAACCCGGGTCATATCTAGATAGATCAATATTTGTGACTATCACATTTACCAAAATAAAATAAAAGATGAGAATATTCAAATCATCCTCTCTATCTCTCTCCATTTGGCCTTCAGAATATCATCCAACAGTGTATAGAGTAGATCCTTGGATCTTTAGTTCTACTACTTAATATTTTTTTCCAACATCGAGCAAGACTCACATGGGCTTAGATGTCAGTGGTGTTTGTGAAATCCACATGATCCCAAACCACATGGGCCACTTCCATTTAAAATCCCCCCTCACATACACTCAATTGGGAATCCATCCTTGTATAATCTATAACCAAATAGGAAACTTCTTCACGTAAACCCCACTAACATCCACTCAACATGGCCTCCTATAAGGTCTAGCCCTCGAACCCATGCCCCAACCTTCATAATACCATATTCAAAATGAAATGGAACCTCATGGGTATCCTTCCATGTGTAAGACCCAATCCAATCACATCCCTTAAAACAGGTCTCATCTATATGCAGAAGCCCCAACCTCACCTAACTCTGTGGGATTTAATTCCCAAATAACTAAGATATATAGAAAGCCTCCCTATATTCCAAACCGAGTGACCCAATTCAACCTAATGTTTTCTTGAACACATTCCATATAGGGTCCTATCCACCGAGGATGCCACATCTTGTACAAGTTACTTGGGAAACCTTATCATATGTCCCACACCATCAATTTACTATGCACCATCCACCTAGACATCCTTATTTTATGATGTAAAACTAAAAAGTTCGGTCCTGGACGTATGAACTTAAAAAGAATATGTTTTCTATTAAGTGGAACCAAAATATGTGGTTTATGATTCCTCTCATGAAGATACATACGAATCCCATTTTATGGGTTTGATCCTGACATCAAAATAACTTTGGTCTCCCTGGATGACATCAAGCATCAGATTACCTCATCATTTGGTTTAAAACCATCATTGCCTTAATAAATGATGAAATAATCCCTTATATATGTAAAAAAGGATACCACTGATGGAGATCTTCATATATATATATATAGATGAATTTTAACCCATTAGTTTTCAAAATGGATCATTAATTTGGGGAAATCTGTGTATACATCCTTGGGATTGGTCAAAGGATTCATTAACATATCTTAAATCTATAAGAGAATCCTATAATAGGAAACCCTTCCCCCCAAAAGGATGTGATGAGCCCAAATTCCCATCCCTTTGACCAATGTGAGTTCTTATGTTTCACTATCCAAGTTCCACAAAAAACTCATTCCTTGGATAGAAGGTCAATGATTCTTTATGGATATAAAATCCATTGCAAGTTTCCATCTCTCTGAAAAAAACTCGTTGGATACCATTAAAAGATGTTATTAATGACGTTATCGATTTCACAAAATTCAACCCCAATAATAAATCATTAGTCTCAAATAGTTTTCATTGGATTTTTTTTAACCCAACATGTATCCAAAACCAAGGTGTCATTATTTCCTCATGTTGGGACCCTTTAACATCCAAAAGGGAAAAGGGAAAATGAGACCATCAATTACGCATCTGGTCATGAAATTCTACTTTGAAGAAGTTTTTTTCTATTATTGTCACATATATTGTAGTTATTATTATTCATAACACTCTCTAATCTAATGAAATATCACCATTTCTCATGGAAACGCACATCAACAACTGTATTAGCCAAGTCATCAACCAAATAGAGGACATTGTCACCCACCCATCATCTTCAACAATGGGTTTTAAATGAATTTATTAGGTATTTCAAATAAAATGGTACTCTCCCAACCTTGGAGTCACCCTGAGAGTCCCTATAGTCTAGGATGCCCTACCATCCATTCGCCTAGTGATGGTCGGCAATCCAGAACATGAAGGATCCACTAGCTATCACCTACTATTTCGGGATCCTATACCTAGAATGTGATAATCAATTCCTTCCATACCTTAGGGAGCCTGATGAAATTGTTACAAATGACTTCATCCTAGTAGCATAGGGGTCCCATCCAAGGGCCCCTACTGAAAATCATCATTTCCAACACTATACAGCCCTACATCCTCTCCATGAAGAGGATATCACTCCACAGGTCATAGAAGATATCTAAAGGGACTTAGTCCCTATATCAACTCATGGAGGGAGACGTTCAAATAATTACAAAAATGAAATCATCATAATTTATATAGAAGAATCCCTCTAAGTAAACATGACATTTACCTATGAGAATACTTATATTCCTACACACTCTTATGAAACCCATCAATCTAATATGATGGAAAATTTTGAGCAGGTGAAAATTTAGGGTACTACTCATCAAGAGCACTATGAAAACAGGGCATCAAATTATAGGAAGAAACATATACCTACTAATTCACATCAATAAAACTAGTAAAATATGGATGAAACCAACAATAGACATATATCCCTACTCACTCTTACATATTCCATCAACAAAATATGGTGGAAAATGAGCAGAAGAAATCCCCTACTCACAAATATGAATCCCTTCAATCAAACTTGAATGAAAACTATAGGAATATGTAAATTACATATAATGAACATGAATATTTTTAGCTAAATAAGATGTAAAATGATAAGGTGAAAGTACCATCTTTCTTATATCATTATAGTTAGGAAAATACAGTGACTAATTACCAAAAAATATAAATTCATGCAGATTCATATGAATCTTATTGATAAAATATGGTAGAAATCAATGAGTAGAGGAAAATTAAAACACATTCATTTAAGACACTCTATGAAAATACAGTGGAAATTAGAGAAAGTAACTATAATATACCAATTTCAAATCAATATAAAAATCACATCTCTACCCCTTCATAGGAAAACTAGCAGTAGATACTGGCATGAAATGTGGGATCGGATCAAGAACATATTCCTGCTCTGACCCCATAATGGGCGTATATTCCCATTCCCTCAAAGAAATTTTCTCAAAACATATTATCAATTATTGAGGATTAGATACCAATTTATAACCATGTCCTATAGACTTTCCAATTTTTAATCACATCTATGGATATTGAAAGAGTTATTACCACAACCCTACCTCCCCCAGTGGGGTGACACATCCATATATCAGGATGGTCACTTGGGAGAAGAAATACATACCTTCCTCTATCTTGGAGGGTTTTTAACAATATTCCATATTAAATGGATGATATAATCAGTAAAAAAATACATGTTCCAACTGGGGGACATTGGTCCACATCGGTGGATGCTCCGGGGTAGACATATATCCCATATAGAATTCTAAAAACCATCTACAATATTCTAGTAGTACCATAGGAGACATTCAAACAAACACCTGTATATGAAAATCTTCACCTGCAGCAAGTGGCTCTAGTTTCAAACAAGAGAGTGCCTCAAAATAAATCATGAAAAATGATACTAGAAAATGAAGAGAGGATCCATGAAATTTATCTATGGTAGGATAGCGTTCTTGGGTCCATCAAACATCTATCAATAGTGGATCAGAATCCTACTAACTCACTACCAAACTACATGAGTGGACATTGTAGTTGTAGTGGTCCTCCCTACAAAGTTGTTACTAGTGGCTCTAGCGGTCCTCCCTAGTTCACATACCATAAATGAATCCTTCATGAAAATAAACTGATTAGTTATAAGATCCTATCTTTTTATGACTGTCATCATACCCCTCCTCGTGTAAATTATATGAAATTGAAATAAGTTCATTCACTTTCCTTCATCTTCCATGATGGTCCTCCCTAGGGTATAAACTATATAAATTCTCCCTACATTTGAACATTGAGCTATGATTTCAGTCCTCACCATGATGGAATCCACTACAATGGTCCTCCCCATAGTGACACATTATTTCATCAATAACTTCCTCCCCTTTCTATCATCAAACCTAAAGGTCCTCCCTTTGGTATACTCTATAGACAATCTCTCTATATTCGGACATTAATCAATGATTGAACTCCTCACCATTATAGAATTCACTAGAAAAGTTCCTCCCTAGAGTGATACTTTATTTCATCTATAAGGTCCTCCCCTTGCTATCATCCATCTTGAAGGTCTCCCCAGGGTATATGTTGTAGATATTCTCCCTACAGTGGGACATCAAGCTAGGATGGTGGTATTCTCCATTATGGTGTTTATGGTAAAGTTCCTCCCTGCAGTGACATTTCATGTTCATAGGATAGTCCTATCCTTAACAATTAAAATAAAATAAATCCATCACACTCTAAGTCTCTTGTAAAGACTGGGATAGAAATATTAAAACCCTATCAATGAAAATAAACATTTTTTCTTAATTACGAGATGTCATGGGACAATTATCATTCTATAAGACACCATAAGACCATTACCATACCAATGATAGCACTACTAGCTCTCATACATGAAAATAAAAATGCATGAAGCATTTCTGATGGGAATACCAAGAAGTGGATTCTATAGAAAAATAAAAAAAGGATATTTTTCTTGTGAGATAAAAATTGGACCGAGATGACATGCCCACTATGTTTTGACCCTCATCCAATTATCAGTTCGATATTCCAAAAAAAAATTCAAAATAATTTATACACAATATCCAATTGAATATCTAGAAAACTCTCTGCCACCTGAACAAAAAATTCATTCGTTGTAATGGGAATTCATAACATGTCAAAATATTGGGACAGATTCATCGAAACATTGACCTAGAATCATATTTGTCTTAATGACAACCACAATCAGAGAAATGGTGGAATGATATTAAATCATCATGAATCAATGTGTTTCATAAGTTCCATTATCTAATTATCAACACCCTGATGAGTGTTCATATCCAGGGGAGGAGAGAGCACAGATATCGTCATTTCACCTCATACGCCATTAAGTATAACTCACTAGGAATGAATTCCATTAGTTTCATTATTCAAATGTGGATATTAATAGAACCCCCTACTCCAGAAGGATGAAACACATAATAATAACTAACTCTGAGTAAGTCTCAAAATTATATATCATGATGATAGAAATCCATAAAAAAAACTCATGATCAAGGAAACCGATAAAATTCAATAGGCTTATCACTTAAGGGAATCCAATCATCAGCACTTTCAATGTCCTCAGAAACAAATAGTTCACATGAAAACACATCATAATATCCATTTCATGCTCGAATAGGGATGTGTGAGTTCAAGAGAGTGGTGAGAGTGGTAGTAGACACCATAGTATGGTATCACCCCCAAGACATAGGGCTAGGCACATTTTTAATAAAAAATTTCCTATATGATAGAGAAATACATACTAGGGAATGAAAATAAAATAATAGGATAAAATCCATCCGATAGTGTTGGGGACATTTTTACCTCAACCACCCCTCAGCAGAAATCAGCCTTTTGCCATTTATGTAGGACAAAAAGAGATAAGGATTCACATTCCTTAATATCTCGTGACTTATTTACCATAGATGGGAGGCATATGACGAAGATTAATTGAGGTTTCCTCTTATTTCTTTTTTTTTTCAATAATCTCAAATATAATTTTGATAAAGAAGGAAGAGGTCAAGAAAAATTCATAAACAACCTTCATATAACTTAGTATCCAGAGCAATTCCCACAATCCATTATGCATCAATGAATTTAATGGATGTAAATCCGATATAAGTCCCTGAAAATAATGAAAACATATAAGAAAAAGTAGAGGATGGTTAAATATAGAATTTGATCTACATAGATAATGTTGGTGTGCTTACCCAAAACTAGATCATCTCCTACAATTTGGGTTCTCACTTGATTAATCTAGAACTTCCTCCCCATAAAATCCCTAGAACGTATAATAGAAAGGTCATATATGGATCTTATCCTCCTCTTGATGAGGAGGATCTCCCTATTATTAAATAAATATTCACTCTACAAGGGGAATAAATTAAATAATAAAGGAAAATTAATTCGAAGTTTCTCTGAGGATGCATTTATATCAAATATACTTCCCTAGAAAAGCCATGATTTACACTTTTAGTAGTTGTACCTAAGTCACAAGGGTTCATCCCAGAAATTAAAGCAAGTCCATGAAAGTAAACAAATAGAGAACTTGGAACATTGGTCTACCTAGACCCGGTTGTGGATGGATATCAATATTATCCTTTATTAAGTAGACAACTAGAATAGGTCCAAGAAAATCCCCAAAAGATGTCCCTGATCTTATATCAGCCTCAAATGATGGCAGAACTAGCAATCCAAATCCTTTTAATTAATGCACTAGTCCAAGATAAATTTAAAAAGAATACTCATCGGGGTTTTATTATCACCATTGAGTCATTTAAAGAACAATTGGCAGTCATGGAGGAGTTATGTGCACTTGTGAAATCCGAACGGAATCCTTAGCCCAACTGGGTTAGGGAAACCCCAACACCACCAAACTTAGGGAGTCATAAATTACTTGTATTAAATGGAATAGGTGATTCATATCAAAATTTGAAACATTTTGTGTCCCATTTTTATCCCTTGGTATAAACTTATGAGCAACAATAAGCAGTGAAACGTGGATTCTTTGTGCGAACCCTACAATGATCATCCTTCATATGATATACCATTTTTCTAGTACAATCGATAACAGTATGGGATGATCTCCATTTTAAATTCATTTTTTAGATCAATTCAACACTATTGAAGAAAACAATCATTGACTTCTCAAATTTAAAACAATAATAAAATGAAAGAGTTTCAGATTTCATTGCAAGATGGAAAGGGTTGACCAACTCCCTAAACTAACTATTCCCCAATATGATATTCTCACTATTTACATTGATAACCTATGTAATGAAATGAAAATGATTCTTATCTATCTTAAATATACAATTGGGTTTTAAAATGTATCCACTATTTCACAAATAACGGAATACTACATATAACAGACTAATTTCAAGTCATGGATAACTCCACCAGTCCTGGTAAAAAGAGTAGGAAAGGAGGAGGTGACATTTATCACACTTAAACTAGACTCTACACCTACTCCTTCTACGAAGGAAAATTTTTACCTTGAGGCACCCCTGGTGTTATATCATTAAAACTCGCCTATCCAAGAAAAGTAGATGGATCTAGGTGGAATCAATTCCAATAGAGAAAGATTAAAGTTTACTTGTTCCAATATGACCAAATTTGTGGATATTTTATATCCTCTATGGACAATGATTTTATCTAGCTACCAAAGCCTAAAAAGGATGACCATGTAGATCTTGATGTCCAACTTGATTATTTACCATTTCACCATATAATATGACACATCATTCACGAATTATTCATATTCAAATCCCTCCTACAGAAAATGGTAGATTCTCAGAATGTAAAGCTGTGAAAGCCACTGAAATAATTATGTGTGTTTCCACCACTGTCCTAGAAGAATTAGGATAGTGGGAATAATTTTTTAGCATATGGTAATAGATAATTGATGATTTTATGACTCAAAAAACAATAAAATGAGACAATGGTATTCATCATGAATAGTTGAAATAACCAACTATTCCCCCAACCACTTCTACTGAAACACAACTGATGTAATCATCCCCATAAACATTCAAATTACATCCTTTCAAAAAGTGTTTTGGATAGAAATACATAGATAAAGTGAATGATAATGAACCTTTAATAAGACCAAATTTGGATTTGACCCTTTTAGAATTTATTCCCTTCGACTAGTAATAACGGGCACCACCCCCACTAAATTGCACCACCAGTGATGGTCAGTCATACAAATTATCCATCAGAAGAATAGTTGATTTTTATTCATTTAATATCATATATTTAATGTATCCCTTATCCAATGATGATTATAAACATAAAATCATGCTCCTAACACCATATTGGGGAACTAGAGGAAGAGACAGTAGGATCTAAGAACATTGGGGAAGGTACAACCATAGCCGAAGCCATAATTTTAGCTGTACCCCTTCTCGGACTATCAATGTTGCAGAAAATCAATGAAACTCCCTTTAGTGATTATTTCAGGAGAAAAAAAATCCCCTTGTGATGGAAAAAATCCACCATAACCCAATCACTCTAGAATATCAATCCAAAGAGGAACATGTGTCTGATCACCCATAGCAGGCAGGTAGACCTTCCAAACCCAACCCATCAAAAATATAAGCACCTTCGACTCCTATTTCAAGGGGCGATACATCGTCATAAAATACTAAATCCCTTAAAGTTCCCATAAAAGTGCATCCCAACACTACAAAGCACTGAAATTTATATCAGAAGTAAACAATATTGAAATATTTAGCCTTCATACTAGCCAATATGTCAATCCTAGATGCCCCATGTTTTTCAAAAGACCTCTGGGAAGAACTAATAGAGGCTTTTATCCAACCTCAATAGTTCAAATATGAGGTAGATACTACTGAGGTATATCAAATAGAGAAAAATCATACGGAATTTCTTATGTCTATATCCATCATGGATCAATATGAAGATGCCATTATATGAGGACACATCAGGTTATTATAAGTTTTGGGTAGGATAAATGTTGTCGATTTATGAAAATAATTAATTGATAATGGCTCAAGAACTAAGCTCATTCCAGTATGAACAATTATCTATATAGGATATGATGAGGTTAATCTAGAACCTTATTCAATAACATTGCATGCCTATGAAAAAAGTGTGTATAATCCATTGGGACAAATCAGGCTCAAGGATAAAAGGGGAGACCACTTATCTGACGTATAATTTCTGGTGGTTCAATAGAAGACAACCATCAACATCTTTATTTGAAGCCCATGGTTTCACAAGCATGTGACTATCCCTTCATCATACCATTAATTCATCAAATATAGTATTAAGGGAAATATTCAGATGTTTCATAGTGATAAGGCCCTGTTTGATCCCTACGAATTACATTATATCAATGAATGATTATTTCCAAAAAAATTGAAACAACCCTTAGTCAAAGGTGTTTCTTGGGTCACTATATCAAACAATTGGGAAATGAAACTGACTTCCCTATTCAAACACCTTGGTGAATAATATGTGTTTTCCATCTATCGGATCGAGCATATGTGTCTAAGTATATAAACATATTCAATGGTATCCATGGTTTCAACCATTAACACTAAGTCCATTAGTGTTGTAATGTTTGTTTAATCCCCAGACAGTGGTGAAACCTAGGATGAAAATACCTCCATTCCATCCCTAGGGATCCAAGAAATCTTTTCCTCACTATTTGGGGAATAATAGGTCATATATCCTCTCAAACAGGATAAATACACTCCTTATTGATCCCTCACTCTATCCTCTATAGAGATTCACAAAAACCCCATTCTAATAGCTAGGTCAGAGGAAGTACCTTATTCATTAAAATATAAAGATATTGACTCCTCCCCATACTCTGTAGAACATATACCAAGTCATGATTCCCCAATGGAACATTATAAATAATATGAATAAGAGGAAGAGGAGGAGGGCCCTAGGGACACCCATCCATCATTTGAGAAGTGAAATGCTAGCTCTATTTATGAGCAAAGAAAATTAAATATGGGTATAGAAGAATACTCATGGAAAAACTTGATTAGTTTCTCCTTGTATACCAAAGAAAAAGAGGTATATATATATTCATTATAAAGTATGATTATGGTGTATTTTTCAAAAACTGCACAAATATGTTAGGGCTTGATCCCAAGGTGGCCACTCATCACATAGGACTGCTAGAGGACCACCATGACTATAAACATGTATCCAAAAGGATGCACTCAATACATGATGCCAAAATTTAGGCTATTTTTTACAAGATCTTTAAGGGAAACATCATTTGGTATGTCTGATGTAACTCCATGACCCCAATTACCCACAGTCAGTGATTTATTTTAATACATTGGCATGATTACAAGGAATCATGTTCTGAAGGACCAATCAGTTTATTGGTTATGGAAAAAAGATTACATACATGAACGTTAAATTACACATTAAAACACAAAACACAACATAAATAATACATTTTGAACACTATTATTCCTCTAGATTAACCCTTCCTATCAAACATAATACACTTCAAGGAATCTAGGGAGAAACAAAACATAAGAAAGGGGTGAGCTCAAGTGCTCAGTAAGGGTAAATAATTTATCAGAAACTATAACTTTTAAAGAATGATGTGTAATAAAAAACATCCTTTTAATAATAAACTTGAACATAATATAGAGAAAATAGATCAAACATCACCATATAAACATGCACATGGATATTCTACTAGTCGAATAATCACATGTAATAATTAATTTCATAATGAGGGAATGCCTAATTCTAGACATCATTATCCCATAGTCAAGGCCTCGTGCCAACACTACAAATAAATTTTTGTTATGGATTTTTTCCAAGACACTAATTTGTCTCATGAGACCTACCAATGCATCGAGGAGATATAGTGGGCTCCACCCATCACTTACTAAGTCTACTACATTCCTCATATGAAAATATTGAAACATAAAAAAAAATTATTATTAAAACTAGCATACGAAATGTCAATACATTAACCATAAAACATGAATGGTATAAAAATAGAACATCCACAGTCAAAAATATCATAAATCATTCAATATAATATTGAATATTTAATTATAATAAATAAACCTCAATCAAAAATAATATCCAGTAAAGGATGTTGACATAGTTTAAAATGATCAGTAAAACTCATTGAGATCAATATACCTTTTTGTGAAAACATTTAAAAGTCACCCATTTATAGAGGAAGAAATTTAAAAGATATTTTTGAATCAATGTGTACAATGAAAATTTGAAACTTTTGAAAGGAATTAACATTTTAAAACAATCTTTCCATTTAAATAAATCCATAAAACCATTTTTGAAAACATATACATTAATGAGAAAGGTTTAGAAGAATAAATATTTAAAACATTTAAAATGATGTTTTAGTTAAAGAGTCCCTTAAAAATAATACTTTTTATATTTATTTTATGAAACATAGACATGAATGATAAATATGTCCCAATACATACTTATATATAATCAAATCTCGGATAATAATAAGATTGAGAAATTAACCCTTACCTTGTAATTTCCTTTGGTCAAGGCTGTGTTTAATCTTCTGTATAATAACCATAGTATGTTATTAAATTATAAAAGAACCATATTCATATTTATTATAACATACATTATTCATATATGACTTTATGATAACCATTTAATAATTATTTCCCTGTTAAATTAACATTTCGGATAATAATCGCTTTCTTTATCATACATGTTTTATCTTGTTATTCTTATTTGTATCATTTAGATCATGATTTAAATACTTCCAGAATATAAAATATTATTTATATATCATATATATATTTATAATATAAATATGTATAATAGATAAATATATGATATGGAAAACACTATTTATGGAGACGGTAGACCATATGTAAGCATAAACGCTGTTTTCGTTTTCATATCGTGTTGAACAGAAGTAAGTGAATAAGATATATGTATGTACATAAATACATATATATTTATATCTATATATATATTATCATTATTATGTCATATATTACATACGTATTAACAATATATATATTTATAATCATCATTGAATGGTGAATGTGGAAATAAATATCATCGGGTCGTGGAGACGGTAATCCGTACGTACACATGAGTGATGATATCATTTCCTTAATGATTAAAAGGTGTTTAATTGGATGGTATATTAATTGTACATATAAATTATCATGTTATTATCATTATTTATATACATTTTACTCATCATTATATCCATCCAAATAACATAGTGTTGAATAAAAAATTTACACCATTGCGTGGAGATGGTCAGTCGTACGTACACATGCATGGTGACATTATCATTCATAGGATGGATTGAATAATGAATATAGTTGTACCATATTTATAATAACATCAAAGTATTTATAAGTTACTAGAGATACTATTTTTTTATGGAAATAACAACAAAAAATAAAGTGGAAGAAGAAAAGAACTTTGAAAGAGGTGATAAAATAATTACCTCTTCTTTGAGTGTTTCCTTTTGATTTGAACAAAATGGCTCCTTAGGTTGGATTTCTGCTCATAGGAAGGCCTCTAGGATTAATTTAGGGAAGTTTTTAAGAGATTTGGTCAGGGGTTTGATGAGCCAAATGGGTTTGGAGGTGTGATATTGAGAGAAAGGGAAGTGCCCTTTTATAAGAGAGGTGATGGTACCTTTAGGAAAAGTTTGAAATATTATTTTATTATGAAACAATTTTCTATTTCTAATGGCTCTAAATTGATTTATTCTGAAGTTAAGGTGATTATGGGTCTAAAATATCTCAACCAATATGTTTTATACATGTTTATTTCACCATATTTCCCCTAACTTTTAGATTTAACTAATAGTTAAATAGTTTACCTTTTACTATGTCCTCTTCTATTATTATAATAAATGGTTAATAAATATACTATAAAAAGCCAAGAAAAATGCCAATAGGTTTATTATTGATATATATGACCTTAACTAAGTCCTTTGTCCTGTCCATAGATTTATAGAAATATTATCTCAATTAATAATAAAGTACTTGTTTTAAAAAATTCATTTATGTCAATTTTGACACTATTTGGTATTCTATTTATGTTAAAGTCATAACAACGTTTTCACTTCAAATAAAATTTATTTAATCATCCCTAAAATGTAATATTAACCTTTAATATTCTTGTACTCCATCAAATTTCTCAATTTACATTTATTTTAATATTTATAGTATTAATTATTTTAATCTTTCATTGATAAATTAATTACTGCATCATCATTCTGTAATAAATAATTTTACTTAGTTAATCTATAAAAATTATAAATAAAATTCCATTATATATAAAATCATTTTATATTTCTAATGAATATCTATAGTAGAATTTATCTTATGTATAACATTATATTAAAAATGGTTTAGTTATTAAACATCGAATTGAACACTTTTAACTCTTCTTTAAGTAAAATTATAATAAATGTCCTAATCTTCTCCAAGTGGAACCAAAGGATAATATTTTATTTCTTAAGGTTGGTTTTTTTAGAAATAAACTTATCCAATAGAATTATTACATGTGTTAGGGTAATTATAATATCATTTTTACTTTTAATTGCCCGATTTACTTTTAACAGTGGTAAATAAAAGTCAAAAGTTACTATTTAGAAAAAAATTATTTTTATCTTATTGAACAAAATTTTACTTATTGATGTCAACCATGTCTCTTGTATTTTTGAAATTCAATTCACAGAGTTGGTAAAATTTTGTTTTATGTAAATTTTCAAATGTGCCTAGAGGGTTGGAAAAAGAGGTTAAAAAGTTCAATAAAATCTTATACATCTAATTTTATTATAAAATGACTCCAATAAATTAAATTGAACTTATATAGGTATTATATATCTACTTTTACAAAAAAAAAATTAAATAAAATGAATAATTATTTAAATAAAAAGTCTATTTTAAACAATAACACAGTGTTTTTCACTATTCATAAAAAATTGAATGTTTGCAGAAAAATTCCAAAAAATCACCCTAAGTTAATTTTGATGTTTTGAATTGAAAAATAAATTCAATTTTAACAAATTAAAAATCTAGAAGTTGTATTCATTAATTTAAAATTAATTCAGGATGTCAAAACCAAAAGGTGGTTTTTTAAAAAGTAAAAACTGTCAAAATATTGACATGTGTTTAGGTCAAATTTAAATGTGAAATTAATTATATTGACCTAAATTGTATTAAATAATAATAATATGACATCATTATACTTAAAAACCATTCAAAATCATTATATGAAATTATAAATTATTTCAATAAAAAATTTTTCATCAATTAAAATTTAGTATTTTTCAGTACGCATCAAAATATGAAATTTATCAGAAAAGTACAAAAAATTTATCCAAAATAAATTTTTACGTCTTTAATTAAAAAAAGAATTGAATTTAATTAAATTGAATATATAAAAGTGTCATGTATTGGTTTTCAAAAGGGTTCTCCATTAAAAGGTGGTAAAATTTCATTTTTCGAAAAATACTTATTTTATCTAAAATAATGAATTTGTTCTTATATTATGTAAATGAAACACATAATATGGATTATAAAATTATACGGAGTATATAAAATTCAAAATTCGGTTATTACTATTCATAACCTCTTTTTGAACAACTAGTTTAGTAATCGTGGTGCACTCGAACTCAGTGTTGCGTTAATTACTTTGAAAAGATAAAGTAATAATAAATCTTAGAGTGTTTCATCTAATATTCAATGGGATAGACAATATAGTCTCCATTAATAAGAAAAACGAGAAAATCATAGTTTTCAATGATTTTGGGGATCTTAAGAAACACTGCCTAAAAGATGCTTTCCTTGTCCCGATCACATAACTATGGATTGATGCAATGGCCAGATATCATTCCCTATCCTTCGTTAATGGATATTTAATATATATTCAAATCTTAATGGACCATGAATATGAGGAATCCAACACCTTCAGGGGCCTCAAACAGTAATTTTGGTTTAGTTAATTCCCTTTTGCTCAAAGAATGTCATAACTATGTACCAAAGCCCCATGCATCATATCTTCAATCCCTTCATGGTAAGGTTCATCAGATGCTATGTCAACTACCTAGTGGTGATATCTCAACAACCCTTTGACCACCTAGTGAAACTTGAAATTGAATTAAAAAAATTATGAAAATACAACTTAATGATGAACCCCTTAAAATATGCTTTCAGTATTACCTCAGGGAAATTTCTAAACTTCTTTGAACACCATCATGGCATCAAATTCGACCCCAAGAAGAAAAAGGATATCCTTGGCATGTTTCCTCCTCTCAACCTCACAGAGTTGAGAGGACTTGAGGGACACATAACCTACAACTGGAACTTCAACCTTACTATAATTTTTTCCCTTCACTATGTTGATGAAAAAGGGAGTCACATATCATTGGAGTGATTATTTTTAGGAAATATTCGACATTATCCAGAAATATCTTTTGATCCTACCAATAATGATGCCACCTGTCGAAATAAGGCCTCTTATTTTGTATGTGATATCCTTAGTGTGATCACTGGGAACCTTCCTTGCATAAAAGTATAATTTTTTTAGTGAAAATATAATATATTATCTTAGTTGAACCATGATTGACGTGGAAACTTTTTTACTTCGAAATCATGAAGATTTATATAGCACTAATAATTTTAGTTCAGAAACAATGGCATTACTTGAAACACTATGAGGTACATTTGGTCACTCATATCAACCCTCCCAAATACATTCTCATAAATAATATTTTTAACGGATGTCTTCTTAGTGAGAAGTCATCCAATAGAATTTTTACATTCATTTAGAGACTTAAAAAGTAGTCAATGGCTAGGAATAAGCATTTTGTTTTGCAAAGATCCCCTCAATTGAAATGAATTCTTTTCATACCAAACTACCCGATAGAGAAATTTTCTCTATTCAAGAGACCCCCAGATATGGGAAATATATTTTGATGTTATATCTAGAAGATGAACTGGAAAGAGGATAGAAGACCCGAGGCTCAAAAATGTGGGGATGGGAGATGTGATCATGTACTCCACAAATGTATTTCTTTATTAATCCTTCCTATAATCAAAGGGGTTCATGAAAAATAAAAAAGACTATCAAAATATCATTATAGGGATAGATCTAGTGCTTCACGTCAATGTCAATCACTTGAAGGTAAAAGGCGACTTAGAACTAGTCATCATGTAGGTCAATGAGGATTATGATACCAAAAAGGAATATAAAATTACCCTACTAAATCATTTATTTTGACTAAGGGTTCAATTCTCTTTTGAGACAACATTGAATTATATACCACTATCACATAATTCCTAATATGATTCATTGGGAAATGCAGCAACATATCTAGTTGGTCCAAACCGGGATGAAATAGTCAGCATCATTATGAATTTATGGATAGTCTCACCTTTCATTCAAGCCATCCTGTAAGATATTTATGAGATTAGTCCCGTATTTTAAATGTAAGGTCCTACCATAGACTGTATAATACCCATTGTGGACAACCTGAAAAAGGATATCTCCCATTAGACAAATTTTAGAGAGATAAAAATGAATATGATCAATTTACATTGTTTTATATAGAAGGATAAATCACCAAAAGGTCCTCTATAAATTGAGAATTTATGGGATCTTTCTTAGGATCATTGATGGGGTAGAGACTATTACCTTCATAAAGTAAGTGAACATTGGAGCCTATAGTTCTCACCATCCAGGACTCATGTTTTCCCACAAAATCTGAAGGCTTGGGTACTACTAGCCCTCTCTAACACATGAAATCACTGAATTTACCAAAAATATCCATTTCTTCTAGGTTCATGCCAGCATCATTCACCATACTCTAGATTTTCTTCACAAATCCAAGTACTCCTAGACATTTCCCATATTGGGAATGGATGTTGTGGGACCATATCCCCCCACTACAGAAAAGAAATTTGAGTACTTTTTTTTTCTTAAAATGACTTATTCTCTAATTGGGATGAATCTATACCCCTTAAAGAAGTCCGGGAAGGAAAAATTGGTAGCTTCATGAAATATAGCATCATCACCATATTTTGTGTCCCTCAAAAAATACTAATGAAAAATGGAACTAATTTCTATTCTGTTAAATTTGGAGAAGCTATATCAGAATTATGAAATCAATTCTGACCATTCATCCAACTACCATGAAGTATCTAATGGATATATAGTAGCCTTTAATAAGACCATATAAAATATACCCCAGAAGATGGTTAATAAATATAAAAAGTCTTGGCTAGAAAAGATCTTGCATGCCTTGTTAGCTTACCATACCACGACTTGCGCAACCACACATAAAACCCCATACTCATTAGTATTCCAAACAGAGGCATTGTTGTGAATCAAGGTTCAATTTCCCTATCACCACATTTCCATATGTGATCAATTATCCATAGATGATAAATCCTATAAATTGCTGTATTAATTTGTATAATTGGATGAGAAAATATCACATATATTTCGTCATTTAGAGGCCCCCCAAAATCACATCACATGATCCATTAACATAAAATTTCACCTCTTATCTTTCCTTGAATGAGAAATTGTTGTGGTCTTTCAGACTCCAATGATACCCAGAAATAAATCACTGAAGATGGAGAGAAATTGTGAGGCACCATACGCCATACATAAATTCTACTCCAACAGATCTTATTATATGATTTCAATGGATTAACAACTTACCATTTCTCCCACCAATGTAAGGATCACAAAAACATATTTTGTGTAATCACATGACACATTCATCCTGACCGAATAATGTTAAACATCATGGTGGATCATCCTAGTTTTAAGGTTCTAAACTATGTAACATGTATTATCGCATCCATATCATCATAAACTATGTTTCCACATCTCAAGAATATGATGTTAAAACTATGTGCTTGCTCCGAAATGCATGTCCTTAAACTAGAAACCCATGTCCTAGTGTCAGAATTTAAAACTATTATCAAGAATCCTTCATAATACATATATTTTGTCTGGGCCTCTATTTTCCTCATTCACATTGGGTTTATTCTACGACCGCATTACACATATCTCTTTTTGTAGTGCTTACCCCTTGGTCTGAACTCTATGACCCTACACTGAGAACCTATATCCTTGTCACATGATGTTAAACTATAATAATATCCAAAATAAGTTTTGGATGCATCTTAAACATATAATAGATTATTACTACCACATGATGTGAACATGGTATGCCTCCCTATGGTCATGGGATGCTTCAGTTCAATAAAAAAAAGGATTTCCCCCACCATTGTCAGTCTCTAACTATGTTGTGTTAAACTATAAGGGAATCAACATTCTAATCAACGATTCACCACATGTGATCTATATCTATGAGGGAAAATTATAAAATTACCTATACCCACATGTGAGTTAGATCCACGTAGCGGATCTCAGTCTCAATAACTACATATTTCTTGATTCCTATCATTTTCAGATACTTGGTAATGTCTGTATTTTATATCCTAGTCCAGACACCCCAAATGTAAAAAAGACTCCCCTCCCTACATGTGGGACAGATTGTAACATCCCAAGTAATTAATGAATAATAGATATTTTTATCTATGCATATTAATGAATTAGATAGTATTTTAGAGTCTTAAAATGAAAATAAATCCAATCTTAAGCATGAAATACACTAATATTTTTAAAAGATTGTTTTACTGCCTTTTTATGGAAAACCATTTTTAAATCTATCTTTTGACAATTTTATTAGATATGTTTGTCAAAATAAACTTATTATTTATTATTGGGACATAAAATATTACTTTGTGATTTTTTTTGGTATTTTCCCGATAAAGTTAATTTTTTAATGAATAGTGTAAAATGTTGTATTTTAATTCAAAACCTCTTTTTAATCTAATTTATTTATATGATTAGATTATATTTTGAATTGGTTTTAAAGTCAAATTAGAATATATTTTTACCATTTAATCCAATGTTTGTCATTGGAATCAATTTCACTTTTAAATTGGACTTAAACTAGTGTCAATCTTTTGATACTTTTTGTTTCATAAAAACACGCTATTTGTTTTGACAGCAGGAATTAATTATTAAATTAATTAATGAAACTTATATTTTTTAAATTTTGTAAAATAGACATCATTTTTGAATTCAGAATATCAAATATAGCTTAGGGAGAAGTTTTGGTTTTTTTCTGAAAAACTTCAATTTTTGATGAATAGTGAAACCACAAAGTGGTGGTTACAAAATTCTATTTTTCGTTTAAATGGGACTTTACCACTTCTGTGTTTTGAATCTAAAAAATAAATTTTAAATGATTTTAATTATTAAATAAAATGTGGTTCAATGGGATTAAAATATTTTTTTGGTGAATAGTAACTTTTATGTTTTATTAATCGCGATTAAAGGTAATTAGTGTAATTTAAGTTAAAAATGATATTATAATAAAATGAAAATATCTTGAAACTTGTCCTAACCCTATTGGATGAGTTATGGACGACCACGACAACCCATGGGTCTATTTCTGGTACCCCATAGAGCCAATTGGGTATGATAATGACATTTATGCCTTTTATTTAAAGTTAAAGTAAAAATGACACAAACATGAGATGTTTTACTAAAACAATTTTTACATGGGGTTATACAAGTCATATTTTTTACTATAAATATTCATTAGAATTATAAAGAGATTTACTACATCATGATAGTTTTTTTATAATTTTTAGACATTAAATAAATTAAATTATTTATGACATCATGATGATGCAGCGATTACCTCATTAATAAAGGATTTAAATAAAATGAAAAGATAATGTAAAATCTATGACCTACACATGTCCATAACCTATTGTATGGGTATATTTATAACCCTTATCAACTTATACTCGAATTATATCAATTTTGGACATTTTAAATCTGATACTGATTTTAAAATAATGGAACATTTCTTTACTTACCAAGAGTGCCCCTCCTCTCCTCTTATAAAGGCCCCCACCTCTACCTCATTACCCACACATAAAAAGCCTTTGGCTCGACCAAACCCTATTCATTTTTTCTCTCCACATCCCTCTATAACTCCTTGAAGCCTAAATTGGGCAGATGTCTTCCCAAGGAATCCTTTGAGCTCAAATCTAAGAGAGTTACCCGATTTTAAAGTCATGTCTTCACTTGTGTTCTTTTGTTTTATTTTGCTTCTCCAACCCCCTAAACTCTTTTTATTCATTTCTTTTGTAACAAATCCAGTATCTTCCATATACTAGGATGTTTTTATAAAAGGATTCCAGCTACACTTACACACACCTACGTCTAATGGTTAAAGAACATACTGTTTCTGTGGATGGCAAATTTCTGCCTCACGAAACGATGATTGTTCGATATTCTTCTAACACCTTCAAAGGTGGCCATTAAGATGTTACTATGTTTATATATGATATATATTATGTTTATGTTTCCCTTATGCTTCTGTATTTTTCATTTTTGGTATACCTTTATGGTTTCCATTGTGGGTAAACACGATTATTTCATTTTAGGAAGTGCGGACTACCGCCCCCTCACAGTGATTTGATTCGTTAAATGCCATATGTGGGACATATAAAGGATGGATTAAAAGTTATTATATATGATGTTATACTGGAAATATAATATACCTCTATATCTTTATTATTTCTTTCCATTAATGTATGAGATAGAAATGAAAGTAGCGCTCATGCGTACGTATGGCTTACCGTCTCCATGAACGGTGCATTTCATTTCTTATCCCCAAATGTAATGTACTATTATAAGTACATGTATATAATGGATATATATGATGAATGATACATCTAAATGATGAATATAATTCTGGAATTAAAATATACATACCTATCATTTAGTTTTAATTCCATTAATATGACAAAGAAATTAAAGTAGCGTTCATGCGTACGTATGGCTTACCGTCTCCATGAACAGTGCATTTAATTTCTTACCTCTAAATGATTATGTAATATTATAAATACATGTATATGCTAGATATATATGATATATATGATATCCAAATCAGTAATGTCATTCTGGATATAAAGAACCTTTGACCACATGAACATCATGTAATTGTAAGAAGTCCACTTTTGACTTAAGGACCAAATATCGACAAAACAAACATTATTAACTTAAATGATTACATAATGTTTATAACATGGAAATAAGTGATATAAAAGGAATAATGAACTCGAAAAAGGTTCTTATGAAAATAGAAATTAACTCAAGTTTATTATTCAGGATGTTAAAGAACGATCGAGACAAGTCGGACCTGAGGTAAGGGACTTCGTCTCAATCTCCTTTCATTGAGGCATATTTCATTTTATACACAACTATATTTTATACGGTTTACAAATCCCATTGACTTTTACATTTATACAAAAGGAATATTTTTCTACGAATCGTTTTACTAAACGACAAAAAGGAATGTTTCTTTTAACGTACGCGGTGACAATGACCTTTTTCGCCACTGCGATTATTATTTGGTCTTTGGTTTCCTCAATAAGCCGTAATGTTTTTTAATATAAAATAAATACCATATAATCTTTTATGTATTTAGGTATTGAAAATGATTTTGATAAAGGATTCTATTATGTCAATATATTTAAATGATATATTGTGATTGAAATGTGGAAATTTTATCTTTCCTTTATATTGGTTTTATGTTTTATGATTTTGTATTGGTACTTGGACATTTGACAGGTGGTTACGTGATAAACCATATGACGGGTGGTGCCGTGAATATCAGGATAGGTGGTTACGTTATAACCTCCAAAGCATTAGGTATGGAAGTCGGCCATATGGCTATTCCATTAAGTATGTATGGAAGTTTTCCATATAGCTATTCCATTATGTGATATGTGTGGAAGTCAACCGTATGATTATTCCACTTAAGTATGTTTATGTCCCAAGTTACCTTTATATGCTATGTGATCTTTATATGGGTTTTATGGTAATATTTTGGTTACAAAAGGGTAAGTAATGATATTTTATTCAGTGAAGAATATTTACTACTTCATGAAGGTGAAGGTATTAATTTGATAAAGTATACATGGTTTACATGATGTTTGAGAAACTAACAGTTTTCATTCTTTGTGTATCACTTACTGAGATTTTTATGCTCACCCCAAGTTTTTTTGAAATGTTTTTCACAGGACCTAATGTGGAATAGGTTCAAGTATGTGATCGAGAGAAAGTCATTCTATATAAAACATGGAACTAGACAAGTTTTTAAGAGTGTTTTTTATTTCTATGGAAACTTAGTAGAAGTCTCTACTTTGTAATCTTTTGAGATGTAGTAGTTATGTACTAATTCTCTAAAACTCTAAACTTGAAAAGATCCTCAATGTGAATTATTCATTTAATTCAATATTAAAAGATGTTTAAGGTCGAGGCCTTATAGTTGGTATCAGAGGTCGGTTTAGACAACATTAGGAGTTAGAAAATTGTTAAATTTTAAGTTAATTTATGTTATGAATGAAATGATATAGCATTTAAAGATTACCATGTTGCTTCGCCTAAGATATTTCTGTGTTCAGAATGGTTTTCCGCAGAGGAAACAAAGCAGCTTTGTTGGGACGACATCAGGAGGAAGACATCCTTCCAAATCAGCAACCTGAGATGGTCGGAATTGGAACTGAACAGTTTGTTGTAGTGATGGCACAATTGACTCAGGATATAAATGGTGGTGGTATCCATGCACAAGATCAGCCAGATAAATCACAGAGGAACATGTCAGTGGTGGAACATTTCATGAGGCAACATCCCACATCATTCAGAGGATCATCTGACCCCATACAAGCTGAAGGGTGTATTAAAGCACTGGAGAAGATTTTTGATGTCATGGGGTGTTCAGAACATCAAAAGGTTAGTCTTGTTGTTTACCATTTTGAAGGTGAAGCTGATCAGTGGTGGTTAATGGTAAAAAATATCAAGGATAGTGATGAGATTGAGGATCTTCAATGGGACGAATTCAAAGGTATGTATCTAGAGAAATATTTTCCTAAGGTGGTTCGTCTTAGGATGGAAAAACAGTTCCTAGAATTGAGGCAGGAGGATGATTCTATGGCTGCTTATGAAGCAAAGTTCACTCGATTGGCAAGGTATGCTCCAAACTTCATATGAGATCTTGATAGTAAAATAAACCGTTTTTACTCAGGGTTAAAGCCAAAGTATCAAAGGGATTTAGCTTCTCATGAGTTCAAAAGTTATGAAAAACTTGTTCGATGTGCGGAGAAGGTGGAAATGGAATTTGCCGATGATCAGGTGCTCTATGAAAAACAAGGGAATAAGAGGTCTAGTTGGCAGGAAAAGGGGAAGAATTCATCAAAGAAGCAAGGAGGTAAGAAAACCAAATATCCATCCTGTGAGAAGTTTGGTAAAATGAATCCTGGAGAATGTTTATCCAAGTCTGGTAAGTGCTTTCAGTGTGGTAAGTCTGGTCATATTGCTCGTAACTGTAAGGAAGATGATAAATAAGGCAATGAAAAGCCAACGGTAAGATGTTTTAAGTGTAATGAAATGGGTCATTATGAAAATGAGTGTCTAACGAAGAACTCGATTGGGGGAAAGCATCCAGACTATAAGTAGAAAGGGGTGGTGAAATCCTTTGCAATAACTTCAGCAGATGTTGGGCCATCGTATGAAGTAGTATCAGGTACACTGTTTGTTTGTTCAGATTATGCCAATGTGTTGTTTGATTCAGGGTCTACACATTCTTTCATTTCTGAGAAGTTTTCTAGTAAATTTGAAATTCCATCTCAAGATATGAACCCTGAACTTATGGTAAAAACACCCGGAGGGAACGTTGAGACAAAAAGGAATTATAAGAACCTTACTATCCTTGTGTGTGGAAAGAATCTACCAGCAAACCTTATTTTTTTTCCTCTAGTAGAGTTTGATGTTATTTTGGGCATGGATTGGCTTTCGGTTTATCATGCTAAGATTGACTGTAGAGCTAAAATGGTTTCTTTTCAGAAAGATTTTAAGTTTGTGTACAAGAATGAACCCTTGCTTTCGATAACATATCAGGAAGTTGAGAAACTAGTAAAAGAAGGAAATGAATGTTACCTTGCACATATTGTTGAAAATAAAGGAACTTTTTAGATTAATGATGTGCCAGTGGTAAATGAGTATCTTAATGTTTTTCCTGATGAGTTTCCTGGTATTATTCATGATTGGGAAGTTGAATTTACTGTTGACTTAGTTCCTGATTCTAAGCCAATTTCAATACCCCCTTATCGAATGGCTCAAGTTGAACTTTTAGAGTTAAAGAAACAATTTCAGGAGTTATCAGATAACGGTTTCATTCGACCTAGCACATCACCATGGGGTGCTCCTGTCTTGTTTGTTAAAAAGAAAGATGTCTCAATGAGACTTTGCATTGATTATAGAGCCTTGGATAATATTACTGTTAAGAACAGGTATCCTTTGCCTCATATCGATGATTTTTTTGATCAGCTCCAGGGAGCTCAGTATTTTTTGAATATTGACTTGAGGTCAGGGTACCATCAGTTGAAAGTAAAAGAAGCAGACGTTCTGAAGACTGCGTTCCATATTAGATATGGCCATTATGAATTTGTAGTTATGCCTTTTGGGTTAACCAATGCACCTGCGGTATTCATGGACCTTATGAATATAATTTTCCATGAGTTCTTGGATAAGTTTGTGGTTATTTTCATTGATGATATTTTGGTTTTTTCTAAAAGTAAAGAGGAGCATGAAAGTCATTTAAGGGTTATCTTGCAAACCTTAAAAGAAAAGAAACTATATGGAAAATTCAGCAAGTGCGAGTTTTGGTTACAACAAATTTCTTTCCTGGGTCACATTGTTTCAAAAGATGGCATAACTGTTGATCCTGCTAAAACAAAAGTTGTTGAAGAATGGCCAAGACCCACAAATGTAACCAAGATTCGTAGTTTTCTTGGTTTAGTAGGTTACTACCGAAGGTTTGTTGAAATTTTTTCACGGTTATCTAGTCCAATGACTAAGATAACTCGTAAGGGTGTTAAGTTCATCTGGACAAAAGAATGTGATGATTGTTTTCAGGAGTTGAAAAGAAGATTGGTGAATGCTCCAGTTTTGGCACTTCCTTCCAGGAATGGTGAGTTTGTTATATACAGTGATGCTTTGTTGAAGGGACTTGGCTGTGTCCTTATGCAGAATGATTAGGTAATTGCTTATGCTTCACGTCAGTTGAAAACTCATGAGGTAAATTACCCTACACATGATTTGGAATTAGCTGCTGTTATTTTTGCTTTAAAAATTTGAGGGCATCATTTGTATGGAGTAAAGTGTGAAATATATACTGATCACAAAAGTTTAATGTATATATTCACTCAGAAAGAATTGAACATGAGACAGAGGAGATGGATATAATTAATTAAGGATTATGATTGTACAATTCATTAGCATCCGGGAAAAGCAAATAAAGTGGCCGATGCTTTGAGTCGAAAATGTAATGCTTCATTAATGATGTTGCGTTTGGAACTTGATCCTTTGGTTAAGGATTTGATGAAATTTGGCATAGAAGTTGTTGGTTTAGGATGTCTTTCTGTTTTGTTTCAGGTATCAGTGAGATCTTCTCTATCAGACAGAATCAAGAAAGCATAGAAGCAATACCGTGAGTTGCAGAAAAAGGTAGAGCTGGTTCAGAAATGTAAGTTGCATGAATTCAACATTGATAGTGATTGTGTTTTGAGATTTGGGAAGAGATTGTGTGTGCCTTGTGATTCACAGTTGAAGAGAGAGTTGTTATGTGATGCTCATAGTTCTCCGTTTTCAGTTCATCCTGGCAGTACTAAGATGTACGGAGATCTGCGAGAGTATTACTGGTGGGATGGAATGAAAAGAGATATTGCTGATTTTACTGTGAAGTGTTTGACTTGTCAGCAGGCTAAAGCAGAGAGGCAGTTACCGAAAGGGATGCTTCAGCCTCTACCAGTTCCAGAGTGGAAATGAGAGAATATATCCATGGACTTTGTTTTGGGATTACTGAAGAAATCTCGAGGTAATAATGCAATCTGGGTTATTGTTGATCGCTTGACTAAATCTGCTCATTTCCTTGCCATACGAGATAATTTTTCCCTAGATCAACTTTCTTGTTTGTATCTTAAAGAGATAGTTAGGTTACATGGATTTCCTCTCTCCATTGTATCTGACCGTGATCCCAAGTTTACTTCTAACTTTTGGAAAGGCCTTCAGAAGTCGTTGGGTACTGAATTAAATTTTAGTACAACTTTTTATCCGCAATCAGATGGGCAGTCAGAACAAAAAATTCAGACCTTGGAGGATATGGTACGAGCTTGTTCGATGGATTATCAGGGAAGTTGGGACCAACATCTTTCTTTGGTTGAGTTTTCTTATAATAACAGTTTTCATTACAGTATACAGATGGCACCATTTGAGGCATTATATGGGAAGAGGTGTCTAACTCCATCATTTTGGGATGAAGTGGGTGAAAGGAAGCTGATGGTACTAAAATTGGTAGAAGATATGGAAGAAAAATTTCAGTTGATTCAGAAACACATGAAAACAGCTAGAGCAGATAGAAAAGTTATGTACATAACCAGAGGAATGTTCTATCTTTTGAGTTAGGTGATCATGTTTTTGTCAAGGTTTTTCCATGGAAAAGTGTGATGAGATTTGGTAAGAAATGAAATCTGAGTCCAAGGTTCATTGGGCCATATAAAATTCTGGAGAAAGTTGGATCAGTTGTTTACCGAGTGGCTTTACCTCCGAGTTTAGCTCAGGTGCACAATTTTTTTCATGTTTCGATGCTACGAAAGTATATGCCAGATCCATCTCATGTTTTGAGTCCAGAGGTAGTTCAGCTGGAAGAGAACCTATCTTATGAGGAACAACCAGTCCAGATTTTTGACCACATGGAGCAGGTGTTACGGAATAAAGTGATTCATCAGGTAAAGGTTTTGTGTAAAAACCATATGATTGAAGAGGCAACATGAGAATTTGAACATGCAATGGGGGATAAATACCCCCACTTATTCGATAAGTAAATAATTTACGAGGACAGAATTTTCTAAAGGGGGGAAGGATGTAACATCCCAAGTAAGTAATGAATAATAGATATTTTTATCTATGCCTATTAATGAATTAGATTGTATTTTAGAGGCTGAAAATGAAAATAAATCCAATCTTAAGCATGAAATAAACTAATATTTTTAAAAGATTGTTTTACTGCCTTTTCTGGAAAACCATTTTTAAATCTATCTTTTGAAAATTTTATAAGATATGTTTGTTAAAATAAACTAATTCTTTATGATTGGGACATCAAATATTACTTTGTGTAATTTTTTGGTATTTTCCCGACAAAGTTCATTTTTTAATGAATAGTGTAAAATGTTGTATTTTAATTCAAAACCTCTTTTTAATCTAATATATTTATATGATTAGATTATATTTTGAATTGGTTTTAAAGTGAAATTAGAATATATTTTTACCATTTAATCCAATGGTTGTCATTGGAATCAATTTCACTTTGAAATTGGACTTAAACTACTGTCAATCTTTTGATACTTTTTGTTTCATAAAAGGACGCTATTTGTTTTGACAGCGGGAATTAATTATTAAATTAATTAATGAAACTTATATGTTTTTAATTTTGTAAAATAGACATCATTTTTGAATTCATAATATTAAATATAGCTTAGAGAGAAGTTTTGGTTTTTTCTGAAAAACTTCAATTTTTGAGGAATAGTGAAACCGCAAAGTAGTGGTTACAAAATTTGATTTTTCGTTTAAATGGGACTTTACCACTTTTGTGTTTTGAATCTCAAAAATAAAATTTAAATAATTTTCATTATTAAATAAAATGTGGTTCAATGGGATTAAAATAATTTTTTGTTGAATAGTAACTTTTATGTTTTACTAATCACGATTAATGGTAATTAGTGTAATTTAAGGTAAAAATGATATTATAATAAAATGAAAATATCATGACACTTGTCCTAACCCTATTTTATGAGTTATGGACGACCAAGACAGCCCATGGGTCGATTTTTGGTACCCCATGGAGCCACTTGGGTATGATAATGACATTTAAGCCTTTTATTTAAAGTTAAAGTAAAAATGACACAAACATGAGATGTTTTACTAAAACAATTTTTACATGGGGTTAAAAAAGTCATATTTTTTACTATAAATATTCATTAGAAATATAAAAATATATCCTACATCATGATATTTTTTTTATAATTTTTAGACATTAAATAAATTAAATTATTTATGACATCATGATGATGCATCGATTACCTCATTAATAAAGGATTTAAATAAAATGAGAAGATAATGTAAAATATATGACCTACACATGTCCAAAACCTGTTGGATGGGTATATTTAGAACCCTTATCACCTTATCCTCGAATTATATCAATGTGGGACCTTTTAAATCCGAAACTCATTTTAAAATAATGGAACATTTCTTTACTTTCCAAGAGTGCCCCTCCTCTCCTCTTATAAAAGGCCCCCACCTCTACCTCATTACCCACACTTAAAAAGCCTTTGGATCGACCCAACCCTACTTATTTTGTCTCTCTACATCCCTCTATAACTCCTTTAAGCCTCAATTTGGGTAGAATTCTTCCCAAGGAAGCCTTTGAGCTCAAATCTAAGAGAGTTACCAAATTTTTAGGTGATGTCTTCAATTATGTTCTTTTGTTTTATTTTGCTTATCCAACCCCCTAAACTATTTTTATTCATTTATTTTGTAACAACTCCAGTATATTCCATATACTAGGATGTTTTTATAAGAAGGATTCGAGCTACACTTACACACACCTACGTCTAATGGTTAAAGAACATACTGTTTCTGTGGATGGAGAATTTCTGCCTCACGCAACGATGATTGTTTGATATTCTTCTAACACCTTGAAAGGTCGCTATTAAGATGTCACTATGTTTATATATGATATATATTATGTTTATGTTTCCCTTATGCTTCTGTATTTTTCATTTGTGGTATACCTTTATGGTTTCCATTGTGGGTAAACACGATAATTCCATTTTAGGAAGTGCGGACTACCGCCCCCTCAAAGTGATTTGATTCGTTAAATGCCATATGTGGGACATATAAAGGATGGATTTAAAGTTATTATATATGATGTTATACTGGAATTATAATATACCTCTATATCATTATTATTTCTTTCCATTAATGTATGAGATAGAAATAAAAGTAGCGTTCATGTGTTCGTACGGCTTACCGCCTCCATGAACAGTGCATTTCATTTCTTATCCCCAAATGTAATGTACTATTATAAGTACATGTATATAATGGATATATATGATGAATGATACATCTAAATTATGAATATAATTCTGGAATTAAAATATACATACCTCTCATTTAGTTTTAATTCCATTAATATGACAAAGAAACAAAAGTACCGTTCATGCGTACATACGGCTTACCGTCTCCATGAACGGTGCATTTAATTTCTTACCTCTAAATGATTATATAATATTATAAATACATGTATATGCTGGATATATATGATATATATGATATCCAAATCAGGAATTTCATTCTAGATATAAAGAACCTTTGACCACACAAACAACATGTAATTGTAAGAAGTCCACTTTCGACTTAAGGACCAAATATCGACAAAACAAACATTATTAACTTAAATGATTACATAATGTTTATAACATGGAAATAAGTGATATAAAAGGAATAATGAACTAGAAAAAGGTTCTTATGAAAATAGAAAATAACTCAAGTTTATTATTCAGGACGTTAAAGAACGATCGAGTCAAGTCAGACCCGAGGTAAGGGACTTCATCTCAATCTCCTTTCATTGAGGCATATATCATTTTATACACAACTATCTTTTATACAGTGTACAAAACCCTTTGACTTTTACTTTTATACAAAAGTAATCTTTTTCTATGAAGCGTTTTACTAAACGAAAAAAAGGAATGTTTATTTTAACATACGGGGTGACAACGACCTCTTCCGCCGCCGCTAGTATTATTTGGTCTTTGGCTTCCTCAACAAGCTGTAATGTTTTTTAAAATAAAATAAATACCATATACTATTTTATGTATTTTGGTATTGAAAATGGTTTTGATAAAGGATTCGATTATGTCAATATATTTAAATGATATATTGTGATTGAAATGTGGAAATGTTATCTTTCCTTTATATTGGTTTTATGTTTTATGATTTTATATTGGTAATTGGACATTTTATGGGTGGTTACGTGATAAACCATATGACGGGTGGTGCCATGAATACCAGGACGGGTGGTTATATTATAAACTCCAATGCATTGGGTATGGAAGTTGGCCGTATGGCTATTCCATTAAGTATGTATGGAAGTTGGCCGTATGGCTATTCCATTATGTGATATGTGTGGAAGTCGACCGTATGGTTATTCCACTTATGTATGTTTATGTACCAAGTTACCTTCAGATGTTATGTGATCTTTATATGGGTTTTATGGTAATCTTTTGGTTACAAAAGGGTATGTAATTATATTTTATTCAGTGAAGAATTTTTACTACTTCATGAAGGTGAAGGTATTACTTTGATAAAGTATACATGGTTTACATGATGTTTGAGAAACTAATAGTTTTCATTCTTTGTGTATCCCTTACTGAGCTTTTTATGCTCACCCCATGTTTTTTTGAAATGTTTTTCACAGGACCTAATATGGAATAGGTTCAAGGATGGGATCAAGAGAAAGTCATGCTTTGTAAAACTTAGAACTAGACATGTTTTTTTAAGTGTTTTTTATTTATATGGAAACTTAGTAGAAGTGTCTACATTGTAATCTTTTGAGATGTAGTAGTTATGTACTAATTCTCTAAAACTCTAAACCTGGAAAGATCTTCAATGTGAATTATTAATTTAATTCAATATTAAGATATGTTTAATGCTGGGGCCCTATACAGATCAATGCAAGTATTTTTCCATCAAAAAATATATGTTTCTAGATTCCTTAACTTTCTAAATATGTAGTGACACCAAGATATCTATTCATGGAACCAGTCATGATAATACTTCTTTTATGTCGAGTGACCCTAATCCTTCCCACAAGACGTTAAACTGCAAGGTTCATCATGAACTACATGTGGATCAATTCTAATTATATGGGATATATATTGATACCTAGACCCCATGTCATGGGGATAGCTAAAAAATATATGAACTATAACTTCCCCTGCATACAAACTAAATCAATATAAGGGACTCCAAAATAGTTCCTATTTATTGGTCCATTTTGAGAAAAGTTCTCTCTCCTTATACATGGGTTAGAACTGTGTAGGGAAGCACATAAAGAACTATCTGTGGATTGATTCTTATTCTGACGAGATATGTAGTGATGTCCAGACCTTATGTCCTAGGCCCAACTTTGATGTATGGGAAAATTTACCCCCCCCCCCCTCTATGTATGGATTAGACTTACAAAGAGAGTTACTATTTAGAACTATGTGTGTATTGATTCCTTTCATTGCAGGATACATAGTGATGCATAGATCTATAATATCTGGTTTAGCTAAAGTGAAGGATAAAAATTCTTTCGTCCTTATATATAGGTTATACATGCATAGTGAGTCATGTCAAAACAATGTGTGTCTTGATTTCTATCATCACATGAAATGTAGTGAAACCTGAATTTCTAATTCCAATTCAAACTAAAACATTTTCCCTCTTCCATGTTGGGTGACCTTTATCCTCACCGCATGATGTTAAACTACACAAGGTCCCAGAACTACATGTGTCTTCAATACTACCACCATTGGAAACATAGTGACACTCGAGTCTCCAATCACATGTCCTACTTGAACAATCAAAACAATGAAAGGGAAAACATGCCCACCTATGGGTGTACATGTTAAACCTGTACATGGATCAAATTCAAGAACAATGTATATCTTGATTCTCACCATAATGAGATACATAAGGATGCCCAGATATCCAGTCCTAGTCTATCCACCCAAATAAAAATTCTCATATCCTTCATTTTATCACCTCTATGTGGTATAATAATGATTTTTACCCCTTGTTTCTCACTCCGAGCACAACTCATGTAGGCATAAGAATTTTAGTAGGAGATTTCCCGCATGGTCAAGGAATATCAATCCACAATTTGGTTTCCATGGTCCTAGTACAAAGACCATAAAATTCACACAATATGTTTCCTCTTCACATTTGAGAACCTACATTCTTACCTCATAAAGTTAAACTATATAGTAAATGTTATCACCACACTACATTAAACTATATTTTATGTCAAGAACTATTTATGTTCTGATTATTTTAATAATGACGTATATATTGATGTCTAAGCTTCATTTACTAGTCCCAACTATAGGGTAAAATTTTTCCAATATCCTATATACAATCAAATATCTATACAGGATATCTTATGTTTGGGTTCCTTATTCAAATATTTATCAAGGAAACGGAAATAACCCCCTACGTATGAGTCAGATCAATATAGAGAATTTCACACTCTATGGATAATAATGGTATGAATGTTTCTTACATACCCAAAAAATTACTTCTATTAATCCTAATCTGTGCCTAGGGAAATTTTCTATCATCGCAATCTTCCTCTAACCATCAGAAATGGAGGGTTAGTGTTCTAGGGAAGCCTTTATTTGACTAGGCACAATATTCCCTAGTTGTCTATTCATATTTTTCCCACAAAAAAATCCCACCAACCAAAGGATACTTCATCCTCAGGATAGGCCTAATCTATATCTATAATCCGCAATGTAATTTATTCCCCATATCATATCTTCTTATCTAAGAATACTCAAAGTCATGGTTTACAATTTTTTTCCCTTCATCTACAAAGCATGTCTAATATCTTTAGACTAATCAAAAACCTATTACACATAGTTTCAATGATAAATGGTCCAAGTTGGATGAGTTAAAACCATAAGATTATATATTTTCCTCACCAGACAAAGTTAAACTATGTGGTTATGTCCTAGTCTCATGACACTAAACTATGGGATTTCTAAGAGCTATGCCTTAATTATTTCTCGCTTCAACGAGATATGATGTGGTTCCTAGATCTTCAATATTGGATCCATACATGGGATAATAATTCCTTCCTTCTCTTGTGTATGGGTCAAACACAGAAAATAGATTTATGAAATTATATTTCATAATTTCTAGAAATATGCGTGTCTTGATTCCCACCATAATGATGTATGTAGTGATGACTAGATCTCCAATCCTAGGTGTAGTTGTAATAATGGGTAAAAAATAAATTTCTCTATACATGGTTTAAACCTGTATAGGGAACCCTAAAAGAACCATATATAGATTAATTATTTCTTGCATGGGATATGTATGGACACCAGAATATTATATACCAGTCCAGTAAAAAAAAATCCATGAATCTTATATACATGAGTTGGATCAGTATAGGGGGAGTCCAATATGTTCCTCACCGCATTCATGAGCTTGTATGAAAAAGAAAATCAACCTTCCCCATGAAATAGTTTGATCAATATGTGGGAAAACCATCCCTAAACTATGTTTGGATTCATTCTCATTTTTATGAGATATGTAGTGATACTCAGCCCTTATATATCGGGCCCATCTTTAATTAAAAAAATTGTTCCTTCCTATGTTTGGGTTAGACCTACTGAGGGTAAAAAATTCTACCCATTCCTGGAGGATTCAAAAAATGATCCTTTCATATTCAGGTAATTTCCTTTCATAATCCAAACTCTATGTCTAGGAATGTCAGAATGTCCAAAAACTTATCTAGATATTAGAAATGGAATGATAGTGTCCTGAGGAATAATTTTTTTACTATGCCAAATATTCCCTAGTTTTCTCTACATAAGATTCCTACAAAAAACACCTATCAACCAAAGGAAAGTTATTTATGAGAGTATTTTCTACCTATATACACCCCAATGATTTTTTTGTTCCATATCACCACTCAGATTCTGAAACCCCTATATTACAACTTATAATATCTCACCTTAATGCTTGAGGATTACAGAACATTCATGGATATTTTACCAGGAAAATAAAAAAAAATTATCCCTTGGTCAATGAAAAATTACTTTGAAAATATAGACCTCAAATGATATTTCTTTAAGATGTTAAACTACACAGTCCATGTCCTTGTTTCATGGCATTAAACTACACTATGATCCACCCCTCATATACACAATCAAAATTCATGTAGTAGTGGTTTCTAATTCATGACTAGAGATAATATAGATTCCCTCATCAATTATTAAGAAATAATTCTTTTGATGGGCTGCTATTCGTGTTCCTTACAAATCTAAAATTCAAAAAATTACCTAAACATCGAAAATGGAGAGTCAAAGTTCTATGGACACCATTGTTTGATTATGCACAAAATTCCCCAGTTGGATCTCCATATGTTTTCCACAAAAAAGGTATGTCAACTAAAGGAAAACTCATCCCTAGGAGAGGTTATTATTACCTCCGTACACCTCAACAACAATCATGATTGAAACAACTCTTATAGTTATCCCTAAAAAACACTCCTCATATCATATCTAAAATTCAAAAATAAAAAAACCAGGGTCAAGGTAAATCCCTCATTCATGTCTAAAGAATATTTGTACATTCTTGGGTAATAAGAACCCATGGGGCCTTTACCTCATAAATTCATGGTCATAGCTATTTGACCTAAAACATCATCAGATTTAGACAGGTTTGTAAGACTCTAAACTTCCCATAAAATGATACACCAAAATTTCTAAGTGGAGAACCCAAAAAGGGGTCCTTGGACAAAATTTTAGTTCTAGATCACAAAACCTATGATTTTTAAGGTTTTTACAACATTCAAGCAATAAAAAATTTAATGGGGTCAATAATTATTTGGTCAAAAAACCAAAAAGGGTGGACTAATAAAAATCCATGCTATTCGCGCTAACCTCACACCATTGTGGACTTAGGAAAAAAATTAATGATACTAATATAAATGACTCATTGTTTTTAGGATTTTTAATGAAACCCTAGAGACATTAAAATCTTCACTCACTAAGTCCTTAAGATTTGGGAAAATTAGGGAATTACATGATCATTTCTATTTGGTTATCCCATATTTGACATGAAATTAAAATTCAGTGGAGATTATCTTTCAAAATATGACCAGTTATAATTGATTAATGTTGTGATAAAAAAGATAGAGGATATGAATTATAGGGAGAGAAAGGTTCATCTTATTGAATGGGAAAGGAAGAGAATTCTATCTTGGATCTCCAACATCCATTAAAATTATCCCAAAAAGGTTGAAGATGGATTAATAGTCATGAATGGTGGATTTCATGGATACATCATGAATATGTTTATTATTGTGATTCCACATAGAACCATTCATAATGATGACTTTATGTTGACCTGACCAAGAAATGATCTTCCCTATAGTAGATATGTTCACTTGGGAATTATCTTGAGACACCTCAAACTAAGCGGATGAGAATTATGATCAGCTAGTGGAACTGTAGAATTATCATGATGTCTGAAGTTATAGAATTGTAGTCAGTTAGACAATTAGTATAATATAATCTATGTTGAAATGAGGTTATTCAGAATACCCCCTAAGGGATGATTTGACTTTATAGATTGTCATTGAAATTATCATCCATGTATGTTCTCTTAGTCACAGTCATTCAGGTGAAATCTAGAGCCATTTTTCCTATAATTTATTATCAATGATATGTTATATTAATTAAGATATGTGTGCAAAAAATCATCAATTATCATTCCTAGTGGATTCCCGTGAACCATTAGGCCACGGAGCATCATCCCTCAAGGTATTGATTTGTGATGTGCGAGTTCTTGAAGCACTATACCATAAAGTGTTGTCCATAAAAACTACTGACATCGATGTGATGATCTGTTGGAAATTCCATTAATGGAGCAATCATCTACATGATATGATGAATTCAGGATTAATATTTATGAGTGTTGAATATCAAGTCACAGAAATGGGAATCCAAAAAGACAATTATATGTGGAAAATATAGGAAATTAGAGTCTCTAGAGAGCTCAATTCACTGAAAAATATGATAAATGAAAATGATATAGGCTCCCTATTGGTAGGCTTGGTCCCCTCTCCCAAGTCAAATTGCATTACGCAAATAGTTCAAAATATAACATCATCCTACATCGTAATTGTATCCTCTTCATCCTGATCGGAACATATTATGATTGAAGAATTTTTTGGGTCCTGAAATCTGAACATACTAGAAGAAGGGAATCCTATCAGAATTATAAAATGTTAAAAATAAACCCTATGAATATTTTAGGGAAAATTATCAAAGGTTGGGACACTATGGGGTAATTTATGGTCCCATGAAGTAAAAATGCTACATGGACCGCCTCTCTACATGGTGTTCTGCTGCTTCATGAAGTAACCCACAAACAAAACAGTTTGCGGGACGAGACAGACTGCCATAAATAAAACCAAAATCATTTGTGGTGGTGTATGTTGATTTCCTCCCTTGTGAATGACCATACCCCATGAAAGAAATTATTAAAGTAATTATGAGGCATCACCAGAACCAATGGATAAAACAATATTAAATCTGGGGAAAAATGTTGATTTTTCCCCACAAATGACCACTTCCTTTTGACTAAGTCATCCACCGGATAAGGCGTCCTCTAAGGATCATGGAAAATAATGGATGCAACCCACCATGGATGACTGGACATGCTTGTATCTAGTCCCTCCATTATTTTATAAAAGTACCATGAGTGGGACCAAATTATGGAGGTAAAAGATAGTTGAATGAATGAGGGAAAAAAAGATATTAGGAAATCCCAGATGAGATCCAAATCAGGAAGCTTTATTTTTCTATGATGTAAAAATCAACTGCAAGGAATTAAGGAGGAATATTAAACTATTCATCCATCATCAAACTGAAAAAAAACATTTCCGAACACTATTAAACTGGGAATCAACAGATGGTCCCTTTGAATATTGAAATCCCACATAGAAAAATTCTACACGAGGGAAATGTGTCCCTACGTAGAAAAATGTTTTGCTAGTGGATCATTGCAATGCTTAGTAATATGCTACGTGGGTAGTACCAAAGTCAGTGGAATACCCTACTATGTGGTCTCTACCCCCACCTACATGGAATAATTCAATGAAGATGGAAACTCATCTTACCTAATAAAATTCTAAGTATAATGAGGCCTCATTTGGTGTTCAATGCTACATCTCCCATCACCCCTTCTTTTATCTCATCGGGAACCAAATTGGACCCTCCACAAACCAATCCAAAGAAATCAGGGCAAGGCATCTTTCAAATCCACATGGAATGTGTGATCAGATCATTAGACACATCAACATATTCTTTAGGGTCTACATACTTACATAGAAGGAATCACATGTGTAACCTATGCATTAAGAAAACACTTGTAATGACTTCAAGGATACATTCACATGGTAATGACGGTTCCGACTTTGGGGTTATCACATGAAACTCCCAATACTCGGTGGGGAGGGTGAGGATCACGTTATCCTTTCACTTTTATAGATAATTAGATCCTTCCTTGGAACAAATTTTAGGGAATCCCTATTAGAGTGAGACTTGGTCATTTCATGTAGAAGGCATCGCTTTTTCTCTTTATTTCCTATTCCCAGTTCATAGGTGGATAGATCACTATCTGTGACTAGACTCGTTACCAAAATAAATGAAAATATAGGCACATTAAAATTCCCATCACTCCCTTTGGGATTTATTATATCATAAACCAATGTATAGAGTGGATAGTGTGATCTTTATATCTACTACATACTCTTATTTCTCACACTGAGCATGACTCGTGTGGGCTTAGAGGTCAATCGAAATAATGAAATACACATGATTCTAAACCACTTAGGCTACTTCCATGCATAATCCCCACTCAAATCCACCCAATTGTGAATTCCTTGAGTATAATCCCCAACCAAATCTGCCTCTTCCACACCTAATTCCCACTCACATCCACTAAATCAGTCCTCTTTTATGGTATATGCCCCAAACCCTTGCATAAAATTTCAAAGTCTCATATTCCCATTAAAGAGGAACCTCATGGGAATAATTTTTAGTGTAATCCCCAATCCAATCATGTCCTCTAAAATGGGCCACTTACATAAGGTGTAATCCCCAACCTCACCGAACTACATAGGATTTGATTCCTACCATATCGGGATACGTAGGACGCCACCCTAACTTCCAAACCCAACACCCATATATTGACAAGGAAATATCCACCTAAACAACCTTTCCAAATGACATTAAACTCCATCATATAGTCCTATTTTTATGACCTAAAAAGGTGATGTGTCCAATGAAGTGACACAAAAATATGAGGGTTATGATTCCTCTAACAAGGATACGTAGGAAGCCCATATTATGGGTTTGATCCTGATGTCAAAAATACTTGTTTCTATCTAGATGAAAAAAACTCTAGAGTGACTTAGTATGTGGGTTCAAACTATCATCACATTAATAAATGACTAAAGAATATAAAATCCCAATACAAATATGGTTCTATTGATTGATAACCACAGATACATAAAGATAACTCCATTTATAGAGAACCTCAAAAACATACTGATGATTCTAGAACCATGATTATTCATAATAGATCATTAATTTAGGTTAATCGGAATATATGTTCCTGAGAATGAATAAAGTATTCACAAACATATCTAAAATCTAAAAGAGGACCTTAAAATATTAAATAGTTCCCCCCCAAATGGTGTGATGATCCCAACTTCCAATCCTCTCAACCAATGTGAGGTCTTAAATGTTTTTGGAAAAGTTCCTCAATAAAATCCTTCCTTTGGAATGTATTTTCATGAGACTTTGTGGATATAATAGTTATTGGATATTTCTTGCTCAAAGAACATACCCCACTAGAGACCATTCAAAGATATTGTTCATGATGTTAGTGATTTCACACAATTAAATAACTTATATACAATCATTAGGTGCAAATCGTTTTCATCGAAAACAATGATGGATTGTTATTTATTCTTCTCTCTAGCTCACCTAATATAGGATAGGTAACTACATGTGTGATTCCCAATAAACAACCATGTTGTTTGAATTTAAACTAAAAAACCTAACATCCTAGTCACTTGATGTTAAACCACACACCAATACCCTCAACACATGTTGTTAAACCATAGCCTTACCCTATTTGACTAGAATAAGATGCCTTTTCCAATAATCATGAGATAATTTCCCATATTTTGGGAAGAATCAATTTTTAATCCCCATACCATCTCATTTTCTTTCTCCTTTCGTGTAACAATTGTCCTTATAGCATGATTATAAACTCTTTGGACTAGGTATGTTGCATAAAATTAAATTTTGAACTCAATCTCTATTTGTATTAATCCTTGTCACCTAATTGGTTACATAGGATACATTAATGAAGTTTAATCCCAATATATCAATATCACCTGCAACCCTTAAATATTCCACAAGAGAGGAGTACCCCAAAGTGTTATTATTCTCATGGGAACACACTCAACATTTTATATCCAAATTTGGGGTTCCTAATGGACTTTGGTGCCTTCATGAGGCCCTAAACTATATTTTGACCATCATGTGACAAATATTTATGGGAAATACCCCCACGATACTTTAAACTTGTGTCCTATTCCCAATAAGACACTAAAACTATGACCATTTCCCCAAAAATCTCTTAACTTGTGACCTCATTCCCACATGACTCTAAAGCTTTGACCTTTCCCCCCAGTACTCTAAAACTATGAACTCATTTCCATAAGACACTAAACCAAAGAAAATTTCCCAACATGACATGAAACATGTTACCCATTCTAATGTACTGGGATATCTACCTTATTTAGAAAGCATGATATTCCTAATGGAAACAATTCATAGATTCCTTACATACCCTATGTAATTTTCCTTGTAATATGATTATGATTCCTTAGGCCATATATTCGAGACACCTCATTCATGATATTCCCTTATATTCTAATGAGGAATACATTACTTATTTCTGAAATACCCAATATTCTCTATATGTCTGTTGGCACTGGAAAAAGTGTCCCAAATTTTTTTCAAATACTACTATACATGATCCAAGATCATAGCCCATTTCAAAAGCTTTGATTTGGTAGGTCGTCGGGCCCGAACGGAGTTATGTAATAGGAGTTATGGACATTTGATGTTGGGCTAGAAAACTGGTTCATGAAGCCCATTCGTGAAACCCCCTCCGCGATCGCAGAGCACCACTGTGAAGCATGGCAGCGGAATGCGTCATGAACCCATTTGAAGTTCGCGAAACGCCACGAAGACCCACCGTGAAGCAAGGAGGCGGGATGATCCACTAAAGTGTTTGACATTCGTGAACCTGCCACGAAGCAAGGAGGCGGGATGCCCCACGAACCGCTTTGACGTTTGCGAATTTACGAACCTGCCACAGAGAAAGCTCCGTCTTCATGCCGAGTGCACTCTGCTTTGCAGTGACCCTTGCCTATAAATACCCTACTCACCCCCTTCTCCAGACGGCCACTCCACCCCTTGGGCGGCCGATCTCCCGATTCGCAGAGCTCCACTTTCCTTCACGAAGCGGCTCCGCGAGGCCATGCTTGGTGAGCAGCTTCCTTCGTGTTACTACACCGCGAGTCCTGCTCCACGAGCTGACACTCTGTGCACCAATGATCTCCAAGTGTATGCTCCGCGAGGCCATTCTCGGTGAGCAGCTTCCTTCGTGTTGCTGCTCCGTGAGTCCCTGCTCCGCGAGCCGACGCTCCGCGAGCCCATGCTCCTCAAGTCCATGCTCCGCGAGTCCATGCTCTGTGAGACCTGATGTTCCTCGAGCCCCTTTTCTCCACAAATCTACTTCGCAAAGACCAATCCCTTGTGAGGCTCCTACCTTCTCTACCTTCACTGCCCCCCACGAAAAATGGAGAGTCGCACCGTGAACTTTTCAGGCCAGGAAGTCAACATTTTCCATTGCACCCTTATGCGCACCCACCTTCCACCTATGGAAAACCATGATTTGAGATAATCCTCTACACACCATGAAACTCCTTGAGTCAACATGTTCCTCTTGGTTTCATTCCCATGTCATGAGTTGAGATTCTCATCACCAATTCCCCGAGTACCTTGAGTCGAATAATTCCTCAGGAAAATCCTCCAAACCCAATCACTTGGCTCTTATGCCAGGTTGAACCAGAAAGGGATTCCCTTGCGTAAGTCCCAATACCATCCATTCCCAAGTCCCTTATACCCAATAATCCTATCTACAAGACTCTAAAATATAGTATGTCTTGTGTTCCTAATATAATACGCCTTTTACTCCAAATAAGAGATGCCTTATGCTTCAAGAATGAGATGCCAACAGTCCTATATACAAGACTCTAAACTGTAGTATTCCCTATGTTCCTAATATAGAATTCCTCTTACTACAAATAAGAGATGCCTTATGCTCCAAGCATGAGATTCTACAAGACTCTAAACTGTAGTACGCCCTACGTTCCTAACATGGGATTCCTCTTACTCCAAATAAGATATGCCTTTTGCTTCAAGAATGAGATTCCAATAGTCCCATCTATATGGATTTAAACTATAGTTAACCCTATATGACAAATATAGGGTGCCTCTTGCTCCAAATAAGAGATGCTTTATGCTCCAAGAATGAGATGCCCAAAAGTTTTATCTACAAGACTATGAACTATAGTACACCCTATGTGCCAATCATAGGATACCTCTTGCACTAAACAAGGGATGCCTTATGCTCCGAGCATGAGATGCCAACAGTCCTATCCACATGAATATAAACTGTAGTAATCCCTATGTTCCAAACATAGGATGCCTCTTTCTCCAAATAAGAGATGCCTTATGCTCCAAGCATGAGATTCCAATAGTCATATCTACAAGACTATAAACTGTAGTACACCCTATGTGCCAATCATAGGATGCCTCTTGCACTAAACAAGAGATTCCTTATTCTCCAATCATAAGACACCTAATTCCATGATTATAGTGGCATAATTCCAACAACCCATGGAATTATCCCTCTTGTGAACTAGTGCATAGGTGAAGGCCTCAATTGACAAGTTGGTTGGGATGCCCTCATGGCCAGACACGAGGAAGACATCACATGCAGCTTCCTTGGGTATGCCCCATTCACCATTGTCACTCCATAGCGGCACCCGGACAGCTTCCTTGTGTAAGCCCGGTTCACCATTTCCACTCCATAGCAGAACCCAGGCAACTTCCATACGTAAGCCCTGTTCACCATTGCCGCTCCATAGTGTCACCCTGGCAGCTTCCTTGCGTAAGCCCCGTTCACCATTGCTGCTCCTTAGCGACACCCGGGAAGCTTCTTTGCGTAAGCCCCATTCACCATTGCAGCTCCATAGCGGCACCCAGGTAGCTTCCTTGTGTAAGCCTCGTTCACCATTTCCTCTCTATAGCGTCACCCGAGAAGATTTCTTACATAAGACCCATTCACCATCGTTGCTCCATGGCGGCACCTGGGAAGTTTCATTGCGTGAGCCACATCCACAGTTGTCACTCTATTCAGTGGTAAGTCATCGTCACCTCTTTCAGTGGTAAACTGTTTTCATTCCAATCAGTGGTAAGCTGTTGTGATCCCAATAAGCGGTTATCCGTTGTAATACCAATCAGTGGTAAGCCATTGTGACCCCATTCAACGGTAATTCGTTGACATCCTTATCCAACGGTAAGCCGTTGCGACCCCATTCAGAGATAATCCCTTGACATCCTTATCCATTGGTAAGCCGTTGCGACCCCTTTCAGCGGTAAGCCATTGACATCCTTATCCTGCGGTAAGCCGTTGTGACCCAATCCAGCGGTAAGCCGTTGTGACCCAATCCAGCAGTAAGCAGTTGTCACCCAATCCAGTGGTAAGCCATTGAAACCCCCAATCGGTGGTAAGACATCATCAGATGAACTACATGGACTTTGATTCCCTGCCAGATGGGATACGTAGGAAGCCTCTTCAAGGCTCAAGCCCAAATCCATCATCATCCTCATGAAGATTTCATCCCATTCACCATCCCATTCACCATCCCATTCACCATCCCATTCACCACCCTTCATGGATGAACCCTTACGCCATGATCATCAGGTCCTTGCTCCCTCTTGTTTCTCACACCGAGCATGACTCACATGGGCTTACAGTAAGCACCGACCATGACAAAAACATCATGGGAAACCTATAGTTTAAGCCCCACACCATCCTGAACTACGTGGTCTTTCATCCTTGCTGAGTCAGGGTACATTGGAATCCTCCCTGAGGTTCAATCCCACCATCCACCTTGACCAAGATCCTTATTCACGTCGGTTCACTGACACCCAACCCGACTACAAGGAATTGGATCCATGCCAAGTCATGATACATAGGAAGACTCACGAGGATCAAGCCCACCACCCAGTCGTTTCAACCATCATTCACATCAGTTCCCCAACACCCTGGGAAGCCTAGAGTGTAAGTCCCACACCATTCAGAACTATGTGGACTTTGATCCATGTCAAGGCATGGTACGTAGGAAGCCTCCCTAAGGTTCATTCCCACCACCACCCAGTCGTTCCGACCTCCTTCACGTCGGTTCACTGACATCCATCCCGAACTACGAGTACTTTGATCCATGTCAAGGAATGGTATATAGGAAACCTCACGAGGTTCATGCCCAACACTCATTGGGACAAGGTCGTTATTCACGTCGTTTCACTGGAATCAATTCTAAACTACGTGGACTTTGATCCATGTCAAGGCATGGTACGTAGGAAGCCTCCCTGAGGTTCAATCCCGCCACCACACAGTCATTCCGACCCCCATTCAAGTCAGTTCACCAAAACCTTGGGCAGCCTAGAGTGTAATCCCCACATGCCTTTCTGAACTACGGGGAATTTGATCCATGTCAAAGCATGGTATGTAGGAAGCCTCAAGAGTTCAAGCCCAACATCCATCAGACCCCCGGTCTATCATTACGTCGGTTCGCCGACACGCCTCCTACCCGAAATACGTGTACTTTGATCCATGCCAAGGCATGGTACATAGGAATCCTCCCTGAGGTTCATTCCCACCACCCATTGGTCGCTCTGACCCCCTTCATGTCGTTTCTCACCATCTGAACTATATGGACTTTGATTCCATGACACATGGATACATAGGAGGCCTCCCAGAGGCTCAAGCCCATCACTCAAGTATCATCCTAATCTATCCCTCAAGCCTATATGTCTCGGGAAGGTCATGCCCCAACCCAGAGGTTTCACTTCCTCTAGGTCACATCCATGCATCCATTCTCATGGGCCGCCTCCTCAAGTGTCCCATCATCCCACCGAACTACGCAGACTTTGATTCCCTGCCACAGCGATACGTAGGAAGTCTCTTTAAGGCTCAAGTCCATCACTACCATCATCTTCACGATGGTCCCATCTCATTCCCCCTCCACTCCATTCAATATTCCATTTTCCATCCTAATTCTTACCCAGACCACCACATTCTGGTGAGATCATGCCATTCATCCCAGCACCGCTCTTTGCAGCACCATGGCCACAATTCACGTGTAAGCCCCAGTATGTCTCCGGGTCTTTGTCCTCTTTGTACACCCTGATTCATCACCCCTTCGAACAAAGTGGTTTTTGATCCCTGACCTCTACACAAGGTACGTAGGAATCCTCCATGAGGTTCAATCCCAACCAATGGTAAACCTTGGTGTCCCCCCATTATGTGGAGCACTCTCCCTGATCCTCCCTCAGTGGTGTTCAGATCAACCATTACGGTGTGACATCTCCCCTTCATGGGGCGCACCACCTCAGATCCATCCTCATTGGGTGTTTTGATACATCCACTCGATAAACCTTCCAGGTGCTTCCTAATAAGGATGTAACAATCTGATCCTTCTCTAAGGGATGTTCTGATCACTTTCATTTTATCCCTGCAAGACATTAAACTCGCGGCATTCCCTGTGTTAAACATGGGAAGGTAAGAAAAACCTCAGATACATGCCTATGGAATGTAATTACATGCATTCAACGTGGGATTCCTCATATTTTAAACCCTTGAGATGCCCTCTTATGAGGAAGATTACATGTTTCCAAATGTCTACACACCCAGAGATTCCCCGACATGCCTGATGTTGTCATATACTTCAACCGAAGGTTGCTACCATGTCCATACCCCATGGAATGTCCTGACTGAAGTAGTGTGATTAACCAACATCCATGAAGATATAGTACCAGGAACGAGATTCACGAACCACGACTTAATCTATAAGGGAGACCCGAAATAGGTGACATGTTCCGAGGAGGACTCCACAGAAAGAAGAACCGACATCCCATCATCCCATTTCGATCAAGGAGAAAATGTCCCTGAATAAGGAATAGATGTCGCCTGCCTTTGGAACTCACAAATGCAGGGTAACAGCTGCGCGTCCTCACAGATGGATGCACGCACCCCGGCGAAAGCGTCGGATACAATGTCCATGATGATTTTTGTTATCATATTTTCTAGTCATAGGTATCTTCCATTTCATGACATTAATCAGTGTGATTAACCATTGACCATATAAAGTTGGTTCTAGAATCTGATCATGAACATATCTCAAATCTATGATGGATACAAAGATTAGGAATATAAAATACATGGAACAATTCATGAAATTAATAGTTTACATCCCATCACCCCTTTCTAATAATGGAGCATAACATCATCTTCTATGGTGGTAGTGGACACCCAACATTGGAAAGTTGAAATGTGTGAGAAATCCACACTATAGGGGCAGTGACATGTCCAAGGATGGGAACCACTCCATGAGAGAACCAGAAGCACACCATCATCACTCCATTAGTGTGTGCCTCAATCGAAGGATTGAAGAACAGATTCATCAATACACCCCCAAGGAGAAATGATATAAATAGTGGTCGTTCATTATTTTGGTAGTCAAAATTTATTCCAACAAAGAGTTTTCTATAAACTTTCTCTTTACTCTTTAAATCATGATACTCTCAAGACTCTACTAAGATATTGGAAATGGTTTGAATATCTAATGTAGTTCACTTACATTGGATTTTGTAGCCTTAAACCTTCCTAAGAGGTCAATATGGAGCTAGAGGACCTCTATATGTTCATCATTTAATGGAGTTTAATCTAAGAAATTGTTAGTAGAAATAACATGTTTAATAGGATTTTGGTCAAGAAATTGTTAATACATTAAGAAATGGACTTTACTATGATTACCCTCATCCTAAGGGACCCATTTATGAGTATAGTTAGGTAGGTTGTCTTCAATTAGATTAAATAGGTAGTGAAAAAAGTCTCAATAAGATGAATTCTATTGAGATGATAGTTCTGGGTTCACCTGATATCATAAGATGTACCATTTTATTATCTTTCATATTGGTTTATGTTTTTTATCTATGATCTTTATAGTCCTTCAATTAACCTACCATGGTGTGAGATTTGGGATACAAGGTCGATGAACTTATATTTCTATTAGTGCTGAATATTATAGTTAGTGTTCAGTATAGTTTTTATAATTTATTCAAGGATTAAGTTCTAATGATGAGGTAACATCAGTTTTTTGTGGATTTCAAATTTTTTTAAATAATTCAATATGTCTTCATCCATTTCATGGAATGGTTATATTTGGTTTAGGCTATTATTAATTATTTCATTAGTAGATTTGTATTCCATGTTTTAGAGAGTGTTTTGATCATTAGTGAGTGGGAGAATCAATTGGATCATTATCAGGTGGATCCTCCTATATCTGAGCAAGCTGAGATAATGTTGATATGACAAGAGTTTTAGGATGTTTTATTTCCAAGATTTTTGGATGATATTTTTAATGACATTCCAAAATAGTTTTTGATAACCCCCCTTGATGCAATCTTGAGTTGGATATAGAGTGGTCACCTGATGTCTCTTTGATTTTGATGTCTAATTATTGGATGCAACCTTTTAAATTATTGGATTTGTTGTTAGAGGTCAAGGATTTGATAGAGAAGGGTTTTATCTAGCCTACTATATCACCTTGGGGTGCTCTATAATTGTTGAAATGGAAGGTGAATGTTAGTCTATGGGTGTGTATAGATTACAATTAGTTGAATTATGTTATTTGAAGAAAAAAATATCTCATTTTAAGGATTTATAATTTATTTGATCTGTTGAATATATACTAATAGTTTTATGACTACAATTTTTAGTCATGATATCATTATATGAGTATGAAGGATGAATATATTCTGAATACAGTCTTTGGACTTCTTTATAATCACCTAGATTTCATAATTATCCCATTTTTAATCATAGATCAACCAGCTGTTTTTGTGAGAATATTGAACTCAGTGTTTCATGAGTTTTTATATCAGTTTATTTTAATTTTTATCAATGAAATACTCATATATTTTATGTTAAAATAGAATGATGCTAAGAATTCAAGGATTTTTTGTATGTTTCTATCATCTCCTTGGGATCCTTTCTATGTAAAATTTTTATAATTTAGTGATTAATTTCCATATGTATTATTTGTCTCAAATTGGGATGTATTTTAATCCTTTGATTATATATGTATTTGTTTCTTATGTTTCTTCTAGGAATGTTTTAGTGTTTCATAGTTTTCTTGGTCTTGTAGGTTATTATTAAAATTCATACCAACTTTCCCTCATATAGTGGATTATTTATTGGTTTTTATTAGGAAAGAACATAAATTTTGTGGTCAAACCTATGTGAAATTATGTTTGGGTACCTAAAAGAGAATATTTTTAGTAATTATGTTCTTAGTTTTCTACTATTGGGGTTTATGTGTTTAGGTCTTTTGAGATTTTTTACGTATTTCATTGGGTTGAGTTTTGTTACCAAATATTTTATATGTATTTGATAGAGAAAATATTTTCAATTAAATTTACATTTAATTAAATTTTTTTAAAACCCAAAAATTGTTACTCTAAGATGAATTGCTTCATTTTTATGATATTGGTGTTATTTTGAGTTTAATAGTAAAAATGACCCATTTCAGATTTTTAACTATTTTAAATTATTTATGTAGTTTTGAAATAACATATTCTAAACTAATCCAAACTGCAAAATTATTTTTTTATGATTTAAAACATCTCGAGCTTCATTTACAATATTTGGACCAAAAGATGAATCAACCATATGAAAGCTCAAAAGAAACTCACAAGTTGTCTCATGAAAACTGTTTACAGTTCTGCCGATTTTTGGTGTGGGGACCATATATAATTCTTGATGGGCCCAATTATTGTAATATTAATTGGGTGGACGTGCCAAAAGTTTTAGAACATCTTTTATGAGGGGAAGGATGTGTTAATTTTCCGTTTTAAGGGTCATTAAAGCATCCTAATCTGGAGGTTTGCGATTTGGCATGTATGACTGGACAGAATAAATTTTGATAATAAAATTGGAATAACACTCAAATTATTTTTCCAAAGCTTCTGAGATTTTGAGGGGAAACTCCCAAGAGATTTATGAACAACATTCAAGAAGGGATAAACGCGTGATAATGTCATTTAATGGGGATACAACGTGTCAATATTCTGGGGAAAAATTATGGCTATGAAAGTAGGAGAGCTCCACCCTCTCAAAGCATCTCTCATTTCATCCTATTCCTTCTAGGAAACCAAGGAGGGGAACTTGGTGGCATAATTTTTTATTTATTTTATTTTTCATAGTTTTTTAATTTCTTATTCTTCCCCATTCATCTCGATTAACCTTACCATAGTGGGGTAAACATTTGGAGTGATTGGGGAAGGGTTGGTTTCCTATTTTGTAATTCTTGAGTTCTTGAACGTAATTGAATGAAATTTATTTCTTATTCAAATTGTTTTTAAATTTAATATAGAGGATTTTATTATCAAGTGTGATCTTTCTTGATTTTTTATTCTGTTATTTATTTTTTCCTTGGTAAAATAATCATTATCTCCCTCCACTAATTTCTGGTTTATATACAATGGAATAAACCAGGGATTAGTGATGAAGTACTCGATGATCATCAGTACATGTAAAAGGTGTAGTGAATGTTCTTGATTTTTTTAGATAAACATGACCTGATCGGGTATTTCCCATTTCAATTAAGGATATTCAATACAACTATTTTTCACTTGGAATTAGAGTTGACCAAACCAAGTTCTTGGTAAGGTTTTCTCTCACAATCATAATTTCACCAAGGAAGTGAGCGAAAACGATTGTGGAAACTCACTTTAATCAACTAAGAAGAAGAGGTTGAATTAAATCGAACAAGGATAGAATTACAAATCGGAAACTAAACCCGACCTAATCACCCTTTTAATTTCATAGTTTTTCAATCATTTGAATTTCAAATTTCTTTTCTAAAGAACAACATTTCTACCCACATTTAAAAGTGATAAACTATTTTGTGTTCACTCCTCTTCGTGAGATATCCTAGGGTTAATCACTAGTCTGCACTAGGAAATATATAAAAATTTGTTTTTCCATGCCCTATGATAGGCGTGTTTCAAAATTGGCACCATTGTCAGGGAGCCAAGTTGTTTTCATTTACTATTTTATTCACATTGTGTAAATAATTTTTCTTTTATTAAAAAAACAACAAAAAATCATTAATCTCAAAAACATAAAAATAATATTCTTCATTCATGATGTATTAAAATTGTTATTATTATTCATGGACTAACCAATATCAAGTGAAGGAAAATGTTTACAATGAACTTAAAGATCAGTTTCATAGGATTAGTGATAAAGTACAAAAATTGGAGATACAAATAGAATTTATTGTTGAATATGTTCGCTTATCCCAGGAGCTTTCCAAACCTGAGCCGGAACCTGAACCAGAACAAGTGGTGGAAGTGATTTCACCAATAATATTTTATGTTAAATAACATGAGGAGGGTGATAATAAGCTACTAAAAGATTTAATCACATCATCCAACACTCAACCATTTCTTGTGGAGGTCCCAGAATTACACATTCCAACTAATGCAGTGATGGGAGATCAACATTTTTTTGGAAGAATCCTAGAATAACATTGTTGAAGTTAACTTGAAATATGATCTTCTCATCCTTGATGATGAAACATCAGGAAATTTCTACATCTCTCTTACTTTGGAAGATAATGAAGAAGATGCACCTGTTGAGATTGAGTTTCCAATGGTCATGACTGAAGAGATCAATTTCCAAGTTGACTTACATGAAAGGGAATATTTCTTTAATGATTCATTGTGTTTTAATATTATTCAAACTAAATTGTTTTCTGACTTATCTTTCTTTGAAATTTATAATACTGCACAAATAGAGCAGACTGTGGATGTTAAAGAACAGACCACTCAAGTGGTGGTGATCAATGAAGAAGAGTTGGAGATGGTGGTGGTGCGACTACCTCCTCAACAAAAATTTTCATACTATATGGAGGAGGAAACCACCGAAGTTAACAGGGAGCACCCTTATCTTTTATTTCCTCCCACTTCGAACCTAAAATTTATTCTTTATTCTTTCTTGGGGGTTGGGGACTTTCTTATCTACTTTGGGATTCTCTACTTTCAGTGTTTAATCATGGACATCAGGAAAAATCACATGTGGTGGTTCATCTCAATGAAACCACACCCACCTTCTCATTGGGGATAATCCAATGAAACTGCTTGACTTGGGGCAGTAAAAACCTAGCACCCGCTTGGGGGTCTAAACCTAGCATTATCTCTTTTCTTTTCCTTTTCTCATTGTTTTTATTTATTTTTCTTATGTATTTTCATTAATTTCTTATAGTATTGAAGTTGTAGCTTCTAGGATCTTAACTCAAGGCATCCACTTCAAAAATAATGTTAGGTTGTATCTTTCCTTCCCTTGTATTTTCTACCTTTATATTTATATTTTGTTTAGTTGAAATGTGGGGTAGTAAAATTTAAGTGCGGGAGAGTGTCATCATGCTTAGTTATTCTTGTGTGATTTTCATTTTTGTTTATTATATTTTTAGGATTTTTTAGCATTAATGAACATTCTTATAACTGTTCACATATCAATTTATTTTCAAAGAGTTGGAATGATTTTTGAAATAATGAAATTTAAATGGTTGTTGAAGTGAAACCATTTTTCTTGAATTGGATTGTCAATCATTTTTATGATTTTGACTTATTTTTGAAATCCATTCCCATGAAGCACTGACTCAAAATATTTGTACCATCCTGTGAGGTGTTCTAAAAAACTATTACATATTTTTTATAATACCCACACCTTCTTGAGGGAAACTTGAAATTTGGGTGAGAACCAGAATTTGAGAATATTCTCTTTCGGAGTATTGGATTTCATATAATGTATTCAAAATAATTGAGGAATCTCTTTGGATAGCTAAATTTTATCTTGATACCCACCTTTAGATTTATCCTTCGTAAGCCCTTAGATTCCATGAATTTCCTTATAGGTTTAATCCACTTTACAAGCAAATTGTTCCTTACCTACCCACACTTTTAGTATTTTTACATGGTTATTTTATGTTTGAGTGTGGGGGAAGGGCCTTTTGTGTGAGTTCATTGGGACTTGTATTATTTATGGGTGGTGTGATGTCTATGTCAATATTTTGGGTAGTGGAAAATAAGATAATTGGGCATGTATCATCATTTAATTGTACTTTATTTGTTTCATACATTTCTCCTTAAAAGAAATGAAAAAACTGGATATGAGCTTGAATTCCTCGTTGTACATTTTTTTATGACTCATTTCTCTCTCAAAAATCATAGGCATTAATTTTCATTCATTCGTTGTCTTCAATTTTCAACTCATCCTCCATGAAGAAGAAAACAATAAATAAAGATGTGCCTTTCTGGAGATTTTAAAAGAAAGGGGAGAACATAGATGATATCATTCATTATAATCACATCTTGGATCATGTACCATGTCATAACAGGGGTTAGTGTTGTTTTTCACATTTTCAATTGGGATTGAGAGAGAAATTTATTGTGTTTTCCCTTGATTTAATCATGCATTGTACTTAAAATTCCAACGCCCTCTTTCTAGCCTAAAACTTTTTCAATCATTTTCCCTCCAACCCTAATCCACATAATCATTTAAACCATTAATTAAATCCCTCATGATTAAATTAATTTTCATGTTTTACGCTATGGGGAAATGCGATTTTTCACAATCCTATGATGATACATACGATTTTTAAGTATGAGTATAACTCTAGATTCAATTTCTCTTAAGTGAAGAGTGACATAAAATTCAATGTGAGGTAGGTTGTGATTGGGATATGGATTGATTTATGAGGTTGAAAAAATTTTAATGATTGAAAAGAAAATTATAGAGGCATGTTTTCCATACATGATACATAATGGACTTCTATTTTGTATAAGATCGTTAATATTTTCTCATTTATGATTGTTGGGTGGAATTTGATTTGGATGTAAGATGAATGCCCAGGACTGCAATGTTTAAGTGTGGGGGATGTGATGGAGCTAAAATTTTCATATATTTTATACTTTAAATAAATGTTTATAATCCCACCAGAGTGTTATTTTATGGGTAATTGTCACATTTTTAGGTTTTAGTGTTATTTTGAGCTCAAATGTAAAAATAGCCTAAATTTTGTAATTTTAACAGATTGTTATCATAGGGAAAGTTTTTTCCTTTATCATAAAATATATATCCAAATTTTTTGATTAAAATATTTTTAGAATATTTCTTTAAATTCCTTCATTTTTGTCTTCTGGACCAGGGGCTGAATCGATCATCTAGAGGCTATAAAAATTTAATGAAGTTGAAGAGTTTTCTGGCCGGACAGAATGGGCCCCACTGAGGTCACAAATGCATAACTCGGCACAAAAACCTAAAAATGCATTGATTGAAGATTTAAAGGAAATTAGATTAAATAATTCGTGTCCAAGGGGAATTTCAAGTCAAAATACTCTCATTAAGGCATTATTGGAATGCTCAAAAGATGTGGAAGACAAAATGTCTCACCAGGCAGAAAGCGTTCCATTGGGTAATAAATTCATAACATCATAAAACGTCATCAAATATGGGTCATATTTTGTGGAGGGACGTGAAATAAAGTACGAAACAACTTTTATTAAGGTTATAAGGCATGAACCGACATTTTGGAGGGTCATAATGGCCAGGGAAGCTGAAGAATTTGAATTTTCCTAGTCAAATGGACCGATTAAATGTCTCAGATGGAATCCAAAATAACTACTATATCTAAGAGACAATAAATCTCATATTTTTAGGGTGAACGTAGGGGACATTATAGAACATATTTTATGAAGAAACATGTCACAAATTAGGCCATTATTAGGACATCCAAACAGAATCATTTGGAGGATGATTTTGGAGTGAATTCTATCACCTCCTCTCCCTATAAATATGTATCATCACCTCTTCTCAAAGCATTGGAACTTCTATGTGTCCATTTTCCATTTTTTTGTAGTTTATGTCCATTGTAATATTATTATGCATTTTTAATATATTTTTCTCTTATTCATCTCATTCTAATTTTTTTATCTTTTGTTTTCCACCCCATTCTTCTCCACCGTGACCTCTTCTACTGGTGATCATGAGTAGCTAACTCGTGGAACTTCCCGGGGGATCAATATAGTGTTAAACCCAAGTAATTTAATATTAAAGTTAATTGTTTCTTATTTTATTAGAGTTTTATCAAAGAGGATCTTATTGTGTAAGGTGCCTTTGTGTCTCCACTTGCCACCCGAGGCTTAACTTTTTCTTCTATAATATTTTCCCACGATCGAGGAGGTGGATGTGAGGTCTCTCGGCGAGCATTGATAGAACCGTATATTCACAACCACATATAGAGTATGATATTCACACATATGATGGAAAATGTTTATTAATTAAATTTGATACTAATAATGAGACGATGAAAGTTTAATCTGGGTGATTCTCTCTATAATATCCCCATTCATTCTGACATCATTTTGTCTGTATTGATTCTGTTTGCAAAATTCATTGCATGTTTACTTTCTTTATCTTGAATTATCATCTGTTAAATCACAATTTTTTTAGTTTTGCATTATAAATAATAAAAATATAAAAAAATTTAATTATATGTAGTGATTTATTAACCACAAAATCTCCTCAAGAGAACGACCTAGGTCAGCCCCTATGCTGCACTTAGAAAATGTTTTTGAGAGGGCGCATGACAACACTTCATCAGTCTTAGTAGTTATGAACTAATGAATTTAACTATTACCCACATGATACTGAGTTAGTACTAGTTGTTTGTTCCTTGAGGATTTGTTGGGACTATCATATCATGGATAACATTTTACAATTCATCGGTCATATGAATATATGATTTAACATTTATCAGTGTTATATGAATATTCATTAGTGATGGTGGATAATGTTTATAAAGGATTATATCATTGAAATATCCTATAAATTAAGAAAGGGAAGTGTTCCTGTTGATTTTATATGTAGAAAGTTATATATATATATGTTTCTTGAGAGTTTAGAGATATTTAGAGGATATTGTAGTATCTTGTAATACTATATCTTGATTTGAATGAGTGTATTCATATATTTTATCTTTATAATAAGATAGTGAAATTATATTTATTACAGAAGTTGGAGAAAAATTATTTAATAGATATTTAGGAAATGGTTTGTAACAATCATGTTATATGTGGAGATGTCGCATATGGGTGGTCAAAAGATGATCAACATTATGTGTTGTTATAGGGGAAGATTTTTATTCTGCTTGCAACATAGGAGGTAGTTCTATAATATTTCCAAATATTTTCATTGGTATTTTATATTAGTGTTTCCAATATTTATCATTCCTTTAGGAGTTAGTTTTGGTAAAAATGGATAATTTGGTTAATGGTAGAATTTATATCTCTATTTCTGGTTTGTCTGCAGTTGAAAGTCAAGAATCATATTCTTATGTGTATGTTTTTTTCAATAGATATACCTAGTTGTAATTTAGAAGAAATCATTATGGTTCTTATGATCAGGTTTCCTCAATAATAGAGAGGATTTGATGCTATCCATATTATTTTTCATTGGATAAAAAATCTATCTCATTTCATGTTTATCAATGTGTTGATCTCAATAGATTCTTTATTAAGATTGTATACCGATGATATTGGGAATAATCCATGGGTACTAGGTAATATCATCTATGATTGGGATCCTCATTTCCTCTAACAAGTATGGAAGATTCTTTAACATAATTTTTACTCTTAGTTATTCCTATTAACTCTATGTCATCCCTAGATGTATGGTCATGGAGGGAAGATTATTATGAAAATAGAGGATATGTTGTGTGTATGTGTTTCATATTTTTAAGATTAATGGGTGGAATACTTACCCTTGGTAGTGTTTACCTATATTAAAACATATCACACATCAATTGATATGACTCTATTTGAAGTGTTTCATAGGTATAATTAAATACAAATTATTTACTAAAATGAGGTTGGAGATTCAATGGTTCTCGTACTAGATTTGGTAAAGGGAACAATAGAGGATGTTAAGTTATGTCATTAGTTAATAAATGATACCCAAAAATTTCAAAGTTCTTATGTTTTTTGAGGATAATACCTATAGTATTTTTTAGAGATCATGTTTTTTTGATTTTTTCCAAAATGTGGAAGTGGAGGTTTAGCCATATTAGTTTGATTTCTCCATGATTTATTAAACCTTTCCAGAAATTAGAGTTTGTTGGTGAGGTAAAATATTAATTAAAACTTCTTTCATAGATGTATTAGATTGACGATCTTTTCCATATGTCACATCTTCATTGGTACCTTCATGATGACTCTTATGTCATCTATTAAGTAGAATTTCATATTAGGATGATGAAACATTCATAGAGTAAGTTTTGATATTTATGACCTCCAAGAGAAGTTTTTTTATGGGTGTTTCATTCCATCGGTGTTTTTATTATTGATGCAAGGTGGGTTACATGAATATATATTTTAGAATATGTAATGACGATGTATGATCCATACACTAAGTTGATTGATGCATGATCCTAGTTGAGGTGTTGAAATTGATTTATGATGATGTGTTTAACTAAGATGTTAAGTATTATCTCAAGATGTTATGTATAATATTTTTTAAATATTGATGTGATTGAAATTTTATCTCTTCTATGATGGATTGATAAGATTAGAGATAATTATTGTTCCTTTTTCGGGTTCTATGTGTTTAATGATATTATGATTCTTGTTTTATAGGTATATCATCTAGTATTTTCATATTGATTACCATATTCTCTTCTTAGGAATGGTTTAGATTCTAACAGATTAGAATCATTTAACAGTAATCTAATAAAGAGACATTGATTTTCCATTTTTCCTCTACAATATCATTTTCGGCATTTAATATACTAGTGTTTCATAGAGGAATAAATATGAGAATGATGTGAGGTTTTGGTTGGATTATTATTTTTTAGTACTTATTACATCATCATAAATTGTGTTGCACTTTAGTTTTCTAGAAGTTAAATATTGGTTATTTGGGTCCTATGTATTGTGTTGTGATGGTGTGGTTATGGTGTGAAGTCTAGTGATTCTTCATGGGGTCTTTAATGTATGATTTTGGGGTCCCCCAAGTCAAGGACGGGACTAATTTTACAATGTGTCATATTTTATTATATTGTGAAAGGTATTGGTTTTATCTTATGTGAGGATTGTTATATCATCATGGTGTGTTTTGCAACATGGAGGCCTTTTTATAGAATTCATTAGTTGTTTAATTATTGGAATCATTGCACCATGTTATTTTGTTTTTTCATTGTAATCATCTATTTATTGCACTATAATTCATAATATTCTTTCATTGTGGTATGATTACCTTATTTACAATGTGATCATTCATTATTTCATTTATTTTTAATGGTTTTGACACTTATATTTTAGGGAAATCATGTTGTGATTATTTTATCTCAAAATAAAAGCTCCATGATGCATGGAGTTATTACATGATTATGTATTCTATAATTTTAATTTTAAATTAAATTTTTATATTTAATTAATGATATTTAATCCATTATTCATTAAACACTTGATGACCCTTGGCTATACTTTTTTTCTTCTTGGATGATTCATTACAGATCAAAGGATCTCGGATCAAGTGATAAAACCATTTTTCATTTCAAGTTCATTTCTCTCATATTATATTCTTTTAATATATAATAATTTTTCATTCAATTCCCTAAAAGTGGATGTGTCCATAAATTTCATTTATTTTGGGATATTTTTTAGGGGGGTTGGTGTAACATAAGTTGTTTATGGTTTCCTTGTAGTCCTGGGGGTATTTGATCATTCTTTTCTTCTTGTTTTTTTGTAGACATCATCAAATCTTATTTTTCAAGCAAGGGATTCAAGGTTTCTCCTTTATTATTATGTTTGAATATGAATTTATCAATATAATTTTATTGTGTAAAGATATGTAATTTACCTAAGAATATATTGAAACACACATAAGGAATTCAAAAAGTGAAAACTAACTGCATATGTTTATCATTAATTTATTAGTATTGATATATGATATCTATTCATAATGTATTATTTATATATTTTTTCATATAAGTTTTGGTGTATTATTTTTTTGATATAATAAAAGTTAATGATTAAATAAAAATACCACTATTATATAATAACATAAATAAGCTAATGATAATACGATGATATAATTTTAGAATCATTTATTAATATTGCATATGAATATAATTGTTAAAATAATTGATCATGTTGATGTCTTAGATCAGTGTTTTCATTATAATTTATTAATGTTAATCACTATGGTGATTATAATGGTTTTGATAAAATTTTATCAATATAGTTGTTAAGTTATTGTTATCACAATGGAGGTTGTATTGACTGTATATTTTCTTGCAGTTATAACTGATGTGGTTGATCATTTAATATTGTGGTTGGTGATGATTAGTAATGGGGATGATTTTTTGTCTATTTTCATGGATATCATTTTTTATTCTACATTGGTTGGATCCTCTCTTTTCATATTGGTGTTTATAGATTCGTTTGTTTATGTCATAGTTTCCCAAATTGTGGAATGATAATTGATAATTGAATTTTGAAATAATTTATTATATTTAATTAAATAAGTGAGAATTATAATTTAAATATGTAAAGACAATTTTCTTTTTAATAGAATCATATTGTTAAAAAGTATAATTATAATTGTAATAACTAGATGAAGTGTTTTATGTGGTATATTGTAGTGGTTGTTAATTAATTTATTCATTAAACTATTAATGAAAAAATATTATTCTTATAAGAATTATAAAGTGTTGAATTTATAAGTATATTAATTAATGTAAATAATATGGTAAATATTTATAATGTTATTGATTAATTTGACAAGTATATGTATAATGAAATGAATATGATATCATTGGTGATGAAAAATGTTATAAGTGGTAAAAATGTAATTAAATAGGATGTTTTTTATTATGGTAGTTATGTGGTAATAGCATGGTCAGTTGTGTTGATATCAGATATGATGGTGATGTTTGTCTGCAATGATGATTGTGTGTATCAATGACTTAGCATTAGGTTGTACACACTTAGGGAAGGTATGTGTGATAGTATATATTCAATGTAGTTTTGTTATTTCTTATGCACCACCACTCTACTTAGGTAAAATGACTGATTTCCATATGTGGTTTTGAGTTCCAGGTGTTTTACCCAACATCTATGGTGGGGATGTTACAAATGACTCGCTACTCCTCATTCCCTTCTCTCTCTTCTAGATATATCATGGTTTCTGATCGATATATTTTATGATTCATGAGTTATAATGTCTTATGGTTATTTTAATTAAGATGACGGTACATGTTGGGGATGTAAATATAAGGGGGTGGACAAAATTTCATTGTACTTTTTGATTATATATGGATATATCGAATGTGGAAGTATTTATGGTATGATGTGATTCTTGCTAAGATGTGTATATGTGGTTTTGATGACATGGAATCCATGAGAGTACCATGGTATTTTTTTGGGTTGTGTGGGTGGCTAGTTCAATTAAGGAGAATATGTTCATTATATACTTTTATATATTCTTATAATTATTATATTACTAAACAAATAGGAATTATACATTGAGTGATACTTATTGAGGTGGGGATACTTGTTTATCTAATATAAGTATATCAGTTAGTTTCTCAATTTATTCATTAGAAATTTAGTATGCTCCTTCAAAAATTTCATGTGATGTTTTGGGGAGGATCATAATGAGTATACATGTATTCTTTCCCATATATATATATAATAAGTTTGAAGGAGTGATTTGATGATCATTCTAGAATTCACTTTCTCATGGTCATTGCTAATGTTATCATGTCTCAAAAATATCTATCAAATGTGGAGAACATAGTATTACCTTTTTTGAATTTTTTGATTATGTAATACATTGAAAGTATATTAGGGAAAGATTATATTTTTTTAAATGGATTTTTATTGGATTTTGTTTTATTCAAAATATTTAATATGTAATTTTCTCCCATTTTTTGTTATCTTATACCTATGGTTCTAGTTTCCAACTCGTGGCCTATTGGAGGTGGGAACTAGGGTCATACTTATCATCACTATCAGCCCATGATGGGTTCTAGTTCGGGTCAGTCATAAGACAACACCCGTTATCTAAACAACATTATAAATTAACTCTTAGAACATGGAAAATGGTATGAACAATAAAGGAATGAAAATATTTTGAATAAAGTAAATTAAAATACATGTTTGAAGATAAAAAATGATACCTCAGATGATCTATATGCCTCATAACACTGGAAACTCTATGGATTTCAACTAATCATACTCTTATAATCTTTCTCACTAGACCTGATGATGACCACCACCACAACTATGTTCATACCTATTTCCTAGGGGAATAAGAACAACACAACCCTATCCAATGCATAATTAATCAGCTCTCCACTACCCAAAGGTTAGAGGAACCTTTTAATGTTAATAAGCCCTTAGAGGAAATTACAAATGAAGATTTATCAATAACTATTTTCATTGGTTGGGAACTAAAACTACTAATGGATGAAACCTAAACTATAAATGAAACCCATGCTAGAGATCCTAACAGTGTATCAAGAACTACCACCAATTGAGAAATGGGAAGAAGAGACCTTAGTATGACTCCCCATCAGCCAAAACCTTGGCTCCCAAGAAAAATTAGATCCTATATCTAAGAATATTTTCTTTTAGAAGTTAAGATAGATCCCATTTTTAGAATAAACACCCCATCCCATAAACTTCTCTATTATATTTTCCTCCAAAGACACCTTAAGGGATGTCAAAAATGTGAATGGGGGACCCAGTGCTGGATTCCTAGATGCAATTCCCCTATTAAATGGAATGAATAGCTTCCTCACAAAGAAGAAGGTTGAGTTCATAAAAAAAGAAGATATACAAATAAGACTCAAAGATCCCACAAACTCAATATCCCTTATCGAATACAGAAAAACTCATGTAGTCTTGCTACCCTTAGCATTGATGAATAGAACTCAGCATGAATATAATTCCAAAGATATTCCCGTGTTATGTCATACTCCTCAATATCACCAAGAAATTGAATCCATAACTGATTAATGGCTCCCCTAAGTATACTTGTATTTAATATAATCCAATTCAATTCCCTCACACTAATAAAATATAAAGTATTATATGTTTCTTTCCCAAAACCCCACTTTATCTTGATCAGGTTTTGTCACTTCACATTTATAAGACCTATAATATTGAAACTCCTTCAATATATTCCCTTAATAACCTTTCTCCTCAGGTATTATCCTCTGATGGTTAAACATATAATTATGTTTCACTTCACAAATAAATGGAAATTAAAATTCAACACACCTACCATCCTAACAGAATAAACATGAACTCATAACCCTATAATATTTAATTATTGAAGACCACTTAATTATAAGAATTTGAATTTCCAAATATTTACCAATTAAAAAAAAGGAAAACAAACCCAATGCATGTTCCATACTTGGTTATCCACCCCAAAAGTAGAATAAACTCACTCCAGTATGTTCATTAATCATAAAATTTAATCATTGGATCATAAGGTCAATTGAATCCAACCTCAAAAGGTCACTAGTTTGAAATTATCACTGGGGGTGTGAAATATACATATTCCCTAAATTATCATCATAAAACCCAATAACATAAGTTAAAACCCCAAATGGACTCCCTTAAATAAATAGAACCAAAACAATAATGCATGTAATTTCATGCATAATCATGGTATACAAAATATTTTCTAAAAGAAAAATCTAACAAAATTATCCCCATCCCAATAATCCCAACATGATGAGCTACTAACACAAACCATGAACATTTACTATATTCTGCAGACCAATAAAAATAGTATATATATATATGGTTGATCATATTAGTAAATATAGTACGATCCTCCTTAGTAAATATTGATAACATTTGAATGAACCATAATAAATACTTGTGAAAAATTAAAAAACATCATGTTTCCTTTCTAATTCCACCACTCCCCATATTAACCAGGGATAACTCACAAAGACCACAAAGAAGTATAGGAATATAATAAACAAAATTTTAAAATGTGAAAATATACACCACATACTATTTCCCACAGATCTAGTCTACCTTACACCCCCATCAACTGATGTGTTACTGATCCCATTCCTTCCATATCCTCATAACCATACACCATATATCTTCATCACAACAACTTCCACATATCACATCCACGTTCCACAAACCTTGACCATATAATGCATCATAAATACCTCATATCATAGAAATATTCCATACCTCATTATACATACCACATGTACATCGAGAAGGTACAAGTGAAGGATATCAACCTCATTAACTCCTCTCTATGTACGTCTCTACTACTAAACCCTATCAGTATGTCTTCATCATCACATCAACACTAAATCATAATATACTATATCATCAAGACATTATAGCATATACAACCTATATAAGGGAGTGTGGGGAAGGGAAGTAGTTACCATCCATATCACCTTCATCCTGGATGATGGGAAAAATTACCAAATTCTAATACCACTAATTAGCATCGATCATGTTAATCGACATAGTTTTCAGTTCATAAGAAAATATATAATGTATAATTAATAAATATTTTAAAGAATACATAATATAAAGATCAATGTTGTGACCTATAAAATTCATTTATGTATTATCATCTCTGATCTACATTCATGTCCAATTATAATAACTATTCATGTAAATTTATCAACAACACATAGTAACCACACACAAAAAACTCCTCATTTATATCACCTAAATACCACTTCCCATTTTATAAATTTTCCACCTCATTACAGTCATTACAGAATATTTAATTTAATACAAAATCACATTACTGAAACATAAATAAATTCACTCATTAACACATCATTTATATAACACTTAACCTATTACCTATCATTTCATTAATTAATTTAATTTCTCATTAACATAAACACTTCTCATTCCCACCTTTATTTTCATTTATTTAGTAACATTCAATTCTTTTATGAAACTAGACCACATCACCATATCAACCACTCCACATCACTGCCACAATATACCTACACAACCATATCATCCTCTTTTATATAACCATGTAAACCCATTAAAGGAAAAAACTATACATCAACATAAATTCTAGTAATAAATAAAATGATAAAAAATCACAAAATAAAAATTTCTTAACACAACACAATCTATTAACAAATTGAAATATTCTTATTATTCCCTTCAATTTTCATCTCTAAATTTTTCCCCAACTCAACACTATTAAACACTTCAATATCAAGATAATTAATAACAGTATATGAATAAAAATTTGGATAGAAATATATAAAAATCAATTGGAAATAAACTATAAAATAGATAAAAACATGCTTTCATGTTTCACCAACCATTTAGTTTCATATAATTATGTTCGATCATTATTTTGGTTAGGTTAATATATACTCATTAACCAATGTCTCCCAAATCATGGTTATTCTAAAATTAAACAATATATTAAAATTTTAAAATCTAGAATCTACAGCCTTAATTGGAACTTTGACAATTAAATGCCAATAAGGAATATAAATTTGATGAGATATTACCAATGATACCAAATAACCCCTTAAACCCCTTCAAATCATCACCCAACATTAATACATAAGCTAAATCACACAAAAATTGAGCCACTAATATCATCGACAGCTTCCAAAAAGATTATAAATAAGAATGATGGTATAATATGGATTGATTCACACCTCAGATCACAAGATATGTATCTCCCAAGGCTAATGATCAAGATCCACTAAAGTAATACTATAATGAACATAATATGATTCATAGGATTCCTAAGTTTCAAAGAATAATGGAGGAATTTAATTTAATTTTAAAAGTCACCTTCATTTTCATTAAATTTAGGAAATATGAGATGAAATAAAATTGGGGGGTCATCATCATGGAATAAGGGTCCAATTCAAAAATTGTAATGTGATCGACCAAATTCTTAGGGGAAAAGAATTATTTTAAAATTTATATAAGCAATGAGGATGATGGTATAATGGGGACCAAAAAAAATACTGAATACCCAAAAACCATAGTTAAATCTATATGAATCCACCTCAAACCAAATATTAAAAAAAATAAAACTAAACCACCAAAATGAAAAAAATGCAATGCTCTTAATCCAAGATACACTAAGATTTCATAGACTACATTTCATAGTGAAAAAGCCTTTATTCAAAAATAAGGATTAACATGGTGTAATGAACAAGAATTAACCATCTACAGGCAACCCTAAAATTCATGACTAATGCACTAGATCATAACACACCATCACACACCACAATATCAATTCTCATATCCTAAAACACTAGATAGAAACAACCCTTCTACACCCTATAAAAATCATGTCCAAATACCACTATTCATGGAATAATATTAGCTTCCCATTACAATCACAACTAAAACTACGCTGTTTTCAACCATACTTTTCGAAATCCATCTTGAACGTCTCTAACACCTCTACACAAAATGTATAGGATTGGGGAAATGTCTATGACTACAAAATCTATTTATATATTTCATTAACTATGAACATACTTTTTTTATAATAATTTTTTGTTGACTTAAGATATTCTACCTATAATATCCTTATATTGAGAAATCATAGAAACCACGATATAAATATTTTTCAAATCAAATCCCCTCTTAACACTATAATTTATTCCAACTATTATACCAATTATAGTTGTCCTATTAGATTGGATAATTTTTTTAATTACAATAGAAGTGATTATGAAAACTGATGATGTAGAAAACTGTGAATACTGTCTATATATAATTCTCAATCCCCCTAAAAGGTCACATTATCTCATTAGTTATTTTGGAATCTTATTCTTATATTTATTATTTTTTGAGTTATCTAATATTTTATTATGAAATCATTATGAATTTTATCCAATGAATAATAGTTATTTTTTATTATTGTAAAATAATTATATCTTGGACCTTTATTAAATAATGAAAACACTATGTAAAAAATCATCCTCTATAAAACCATGAAATGGATAAATTTATAGAAATCTTATGAAATCATTAGAATTTTTTTGTACCCTTCAAAATCATTACATTAAATATTGAGACGCATTGTATATAATGATACATTAAATAATAATTCTTAGAATTGGGATATGATATTGTGCATGAAGTATTAACATCCCATTGGTCTATTTGTTATTCTCCCAATCACGATGATGTTTGTTCAACATTCAAACTCAAACAGTAAAAAATTACATAATGATAGACCAAGAAATTCCAAAAAATGATTATTTTCATGGTTATTTTGATTTTCTATTAATTTAATTTTTTAGTTTATATAAAAATGTTATTAAATATCTATAATTAATGGTTTGATACTAGCAGGTAAGGATATTTGAATGATAATAAATGGTACTTGAAAATTTAAGTAGAAATAAATAATTAGAAATTAATTATAAAAAAGGAAATATGATCTTGTATATATTTTTATTATTTTAAAAATTAACAATGAATGTAAGTAAATTTTAAATCAAATTAATAAAAATAATTTTCCATAGAAAAGTTGTTACCAATGCTAATTATTTGTGATTATTTAATACAATTAATTAAACAATAAAATTGAATAGGATTGTTTCTATTACAATAACAATTTAGTAGTGGATAATCTCAAAAAGAAAAAATTGACACAATCATAATTGATTCACTTATGAAAAAAATATAATAAAATTTATTAGTGTGGTGGGTATTGTAAGTGTTTTAATTAAAATTAAAATAATAATAGATATAAAAAATCACTTAGTTTATTGTATCATAAGAATAAAATAGAATTTTTATGTGAGGAATATATTTATTAAATGCGGGGACTATTGGGAAATATGTTAGGAATCTGAAATTGGATTAGGTAAACACCGTGATTAATATTTAAAAACAAAAATTCAATTCATAATATCTCTATTATTCCATGTATTACATATTAATTAGAATGAAATTATTTATAAGGTTAAGAGTTTTTCTCACTAGACGATTAACTTTTTTTCTCTTCCAATCTATGATTACATAATGTCACAATCACCTTATATACTATTTTACGTTGGTGAACAATTATCAACATCCTATTACAAGGATTGGGAATCCACCATTTCAACATCATCAAATCCCTAAGATCCACTACATAATAAGAAATTGAGTACATCATTATGAACAAAGAAAAAGAATAAAAATAACCCCCATTCATAAACAATAAATTGAAGTAAAACCTAACAATAACCCCAAATCACCATCATGAACAATAATCAACATCCTATTACAAGTATTGGGATTACACCATTTCAACATCATAAAATCCCTATTATCCACTAGAAAAATAATAATTGAGTACATAATTATGAATAAATAAAAAGAATAAATATAACCTCAATTCATAAACAATCAATTGCAATAAAACCTAACAATATCCCCCTAAATCCCCATCATGAAAATTAGAAAAATATCAATATGATTAAACAATAATCAGAAAATAGTAAATAAAAATATGATGATATATCTCATAAATAGTTCGTCAATCGAACTCCACTATATATTCATGTGGTACCTCTGGTTCCTTCATTTTTTTCTTAGTGACTTCCAAAATCTCCCCATAATTTGAACACTTGGGTTGTCAATAATGTTATCCAGGATCTTATCTATAATTTCCCCTATCATTTATTATGTATAACTCATCTAAAATATCTATTATCTCTCAAATTAAGAAATATAATGAATTATTAGTTCTTTAGGTAGTTTATAATCCCATTATCCAAAAAATTCATTTATATTTTTAATAGAACATACAAGTATTGCATAAATAATTTTTCATTAAGTATACATGAAATATTCTTTACAAAATATGTTATTTTTATAATTTTTCTCCCAAAAAAATTAAGTTGGACATATAATATTTACCTTTATAGAATATAATCATGTTACATAAAATATTTCTTCTATAAACCTTATCCTTTCCAATTACAAATAGTCATAGAATATTTTTCACCAAAAAATGTTATATTTTTTTTAAAACATTTGTCTTCATAGAGCATGACCCACATTTTGAATAAATAGAAATAAAAAATATATTCAAAACATTTCAACACATAATATTATATGTTACATAATAGATAGTACAAAAACCACTTCTATATAATATTAATATATATAACATTCCATAGTAAAAAATATTTTAAACAAGATCATTTCAATATAGAATATCTAATTAGAAATATGAAACATTCCATTAAATAATATCTCAACACAATATATATATATTTTTATTATTGAACATAGAAAATATTATATGTTAAGAAAAAAATTCTTCAACATCTTTATAGAATATTTACCATTAATCAATGATAAACATCATCATCTCTAGAAAACATTTTATATTAATCCATATATACAACACATAGAAAAAATATATTATCTTTAAAAAATAAATAACTTCTACATAATAAAAATAACATATCTATTGATAAAATATCCACATAACATATCCTAATACATTAATAATACTTTCTTATTTCCTTTATAAAAGATATATATTCCATTTAAAAATACATCACCTGATATTAAAATATACATAACATATCTAACTACCCTTGAACATATATATTCCTAAAAAATATATTTTCATTTTATTTACTGTAAAAAATTTCCATTTAACGTAGAACCTAATTAGTATAAAATTTATTCTAATGATACATAAAAAATTTCTTCTTATTAGATATTTAACATATCTTTGGAATAATATTAGACAAAATATCTATAGAAAAAATAGATATATAACATATATAATTAAATGAATCCTCATTATAATAAATAATTGAATAATGGTTTATTATTCCAAATTAAAATGTTATGCTGACCAAAAACTATCTTCTTTTTAAAATAACATTTAAAGAATCTTTAGACTTAATTATCAATAGAATGATTCTATATTCATCCTCACATAACATATATCTTCTGGCTCTATAATTTTTACACATCAGATAACATTTTCTAGTGACAGCTAAAAACACATCAATAACCAAACTAATATCAGTAATAAAAGTATATATCCTTTTCAAAATACATAGCAGTTAATAAGTACATACCAAATTAGTTAAATAATCACATACAGTTACAATTATCCATAAAAAAATATTTATAAATATTACTATTATAAAATCAATATTTTAACATATTCATAATAAATTTAATAAAAAATAAATTATTTATACCAAAATCAATAGTCAATTTGGTTATGGCCAAAATAAATAACATTTTAAATCATATGTAGAATCATGACCCAGTTACCTCAATAAGAATTCATAATCTCACAATACCATTTTATCATATTTTTTTGAATATCCTTTATAAAACCATTATTTATACAACAATATCATACATAGAGTGTACATATAGAAACCATCCTAGCATATAATAATTCCCCAAATCCTAAAAAATAAAATACTAACTATTAGTAATCATTTTTTATTTCATATATTTAATGATTAAATAACTAATAATAAATAACATAAAAAATGAAAAAATTCATTTAAATTATTAATTCCAGGATACTTTAATTTTATATTATAATAAAAACATACATTTCATCATCAAAATAATTAGAACAGTGAAAATAATAAATAAGTAATATGTTCTTCCTAAAATCAATTTATATAGGGAGAAATGTCAATCAAACATTCATTATATAATTCACATAGTTTTATAGTTTTTTGGGCACCCTCAAATCCAGTTATAGTCATTTGTTCCCAATTTCCCATATCCCTAAAGATAAATAAGAACCAATATATAAAAAGAAAAAAAGTTTTAAAATCACATACCATGATTTAACTAACATATTTTGTGGTAATATCACAAATTAAAACACTCAATTCTATAAGATATATATAATTCAATCTAAAATATATAAATTCTGTCTTATGAACCAAAAAACTAATTTTAATGAATCAAAGAAATAAATACCTTCACTTATATAAATCATATATATACTGATCTATTTCTATTGAAAAACTGATAATTAGAAGAAAAAAATTATAAACGTTATAGGTGTAATATAGAAAGATAACTTGAAAATATCCCATTAAAGGATTACCCATTACATTATCTACTGAATGATAAAGGAAGAAGACGAATTTTTTTATAAAATTTCGTGAAAAAAGATTTAATGTATTATATTTTAAAATATAGTATTGGGGATACCACAAAATCGTGGTGAATTAATACCTATGTAATGGTGGCTATCAAATTCCTATTGGAATCCCACCATGATTCTAATAAGAAAAATATTCTGGTGGTGTATATTCCATAATCATTGAACTCCTACTGATCCTTCTTCAAAATCATAGTGGTTTGTTACCATGTGAAATTAGATTCAAACACTTCTATTTACAAAAAATATTTCAACTATAACATTTGAAACTCAAATTTTAGTTAAAAAATCCCTTAAACAATAGAATTTGGCTCCTCAATCCTAGTCCTTTACTAATTTACCTGACATTGTAGCCACATGGACAAAGGAACTCCTCAAAATTTCATAAAGTCCACCTATTAGAAACATGGGTCTAAGGTGGTGTAGTATGGTGATTATACCATCATTATCATTGTAGAATAAAATGGTAATTAATAAACATGTTTCATAAACATAATAATTAATAGTTTAATTAAATCATCTATATATATGAATAATCACACAATAGTATATAGTGTCATATACAAAATGACAATTTTAAAACACTATACAAAAAGGGGTAAGGGAAATAAGGCAACATGGATACAATAATTGATTTAAATAAAATTTAAAATAAAAATTAAAAAACCTAAACATTAATAGAATCACGAGCACTATCTCGGTCCACTACTATCATAATATTTCCTAGTAAAGAAATCCAATATCCATAGTAGGATAATTTTTATTTTCTCTACCCGGTCAACGAATTCTATTATGGTAGAAATCAGTGGCCAGAAAAGGGTGTGTGATAATCTCAGTAGGCCACCACCAATAGTGTCTAGTTATGTGTAGTTAGGTAATATAAAATGTATTTTCGAGAGGTAATAAATAAGGTTAGTAATAAAATAAATGGAACCAATTCATCCTAGTTTACTCACTAGTTACCCATCTGATCCTACCTACTTTGGAAGGATCTGAAATGCCTTTGCCTAAGTGACCATGAGATAATAATAATAATAATAATAATACTAATATAGGACCTAAGGTGTAACAATGTCTTCCTTGAACATATTTTAGTAACTCCTTTTGTCTATCTATTTGGGTATGAGTGTAATCCAGTGATAAACCCTTGACCATTCACTCCAAAATGATAACTTTTCCATGATATGGGAATAAGTCCTAAGTTACCTTGAACTAGTCCCGATTGGAGTCAAAAAAGATAATATGAGGCAGTCTGCATCCTAAGACAGTAATCTGAATCCATGGAAGTAATTGAATACATTCTAATATCCATATAATGTAATGGTGGAGTCCATAGAACTAGATCAAGGGAACCATCAATGTATTATAAGGACCGAGTCTTGTAGGGGTATTTACTCTTATAAAATGCATCCAAGTATCAGGTGGTGTCCTTTGGGTAGTTAAGGAAAACCCAAATAGGGAATCCAAGGCTTACCCAAGACAGGTAGTCCAATATCAATATATAATGATCGTAAATAAAATTCATGTTATACTCATGATTTATCAAGGCCATGTGATACATGTATACTATTTGATATTTCATTTTACCCCATATGTTCGTGGGAATAATTCAAATTTTAACAACTTTCATATGACATGGACTTACCAAAAATATTTTATTTATTTCAATTAACACTTCAATTAATTGAATTTACTCATTTAAATAATAAATGAATATCCAAAACCACCTAAGGAGGTGGTTTGGTCATATAGGCATGGTAAAATGTTAAGGAAAATATATAAACACACCTTAATGAGATTTTTCATCTTGAGGTATTCATGTTCTGAAATCGTATGTACGTAAATGAAATATCGGGATCATAGAACCTCCCCTTCATAAAACTACTATTCATTGAGTTTTTTTAGGGTGGTTGTTCTACATCAAAGGATAACTCAGGAAACTATGCCATACATCGACCAATCTCCCCCAGTCTCTTCCTATACATGGTTATGCTACCATAACATCACTATCAAAAGAAAATTTGATGATTCAAATATACTTATTTAAATGATTAATAATATTAATAGGATACTCCTCAAAATATCCCTCAACCTTTAACTCAATTTCCTCTAGACCAAAATCATGAGAATTGTCGTAATGATATCGATGAAACTAAAAAAAATTAAATACATATTGCATATTCATATACCTATATGTAATAGATATCAGATATTCCACCTATTCAACCCTATGAAAAATCTGTAAAGGTATGATAAATATTGGTGATAACATTCCTTGCCTCTCTATTCATCGATGACCTATTCTAGGAGAAACAAAAAAAGACCTAATATCCCAACTCAAACTACGAAGTTTGTAGATGATCTATATATGAATTTTTCATATATTGAGTCGTATATATAAAATTTATGATAATATTTCATGCTTGGATGTCACCTGAATGAGTCATGATCCAATTATGAATGCCTCCCAAACCTCTAACTAGTACATAGGTGAACAAAACATTCTATTGTATAATGATTCATAGAGATCCATTTGTATAATCATTTGAAAGAAGTTATTATAATATAACTCAATAAATATTTAAATGTTTCTATCAGGAACATATAAAATCAATGACACATGCTTAAATAATGTCTCCCAATACCTATATAGTATGATCAAGCTAACTATTGGTTTGAGGGGTAATAGGTTGTAATCAAAAGTACCTATGAACCCAGAACCATCTTCAACCCTTTTTAGAACCATGAATAGAATCGAGATATATAAAGGATATAAAAGGATAGCAACCCTGTGGTGTTCTTCCTTCACCTACAGACTGGTGTAACATTATGTAAAAAAATATTTTATCTCACTTTTCATCACTACTCACCATTACTAGTGGTTTAAGTAACATCACATCATTTTAATTAAGAGATTCACTACCCATTTAGATTCTTCATATTCTTGAATTGATTACTATCTTGATTGTAGGTACCTATACATGCCTAAGAATGAACAATATCTCATCCTTATTAATGTCACATCTAGGCGGTGGGTCCTCACCTGAAATAGTTTCCCTCAGGACCAGGTCTTCAGTATCTGAATGCTATCTCACCTTCACAAAGTCCAAAAGTAAAAAAACATCCCTGATAGATCGATGATTACAGGATGTTTGTAATGCTCCAAAACGTCCATATATATCTCTGGAAACAAAGACACTATTTTCTACTTGCTAATAGATTCTTGAACATATTTAGTATGAGTTTTTTGGATCAAATAATCATCTACAACATTTCCTTTACTGATATATATGCCAGCACAAAATCAAAAATATTAAAGTTATCCAAAAAATCATGGCAGTTTATGAATAAAATCACGATTTTTTACCAATGTATTTTAGGCTCTAATGGTTTTATACAACCCAAACCACTCTCCCAAAAAATAATATCTCCATAAATACAATGAATGAATAATATCAGTTAACTCAAGGTCATGTTTTAGGTCATTATTCTCATGGGATATCAACTAACAAGACCCATACACCCTGAATTATTTTCCCTTCATAAAAATATCTCATATTCAAATACATAATAAATCACAATAAAATATATATCGTCTTCTAGTCTTAGTTAAATCCCATATCGGTTCTGAGGTCAACCATCCTTTCATCCCTTGAAATTCCTTCTTAAAATCATTAGACAATGTGAATTTATCAAATTTCTTGGTCAAACCTATAAGAGGTTCTATAAGGCCTGATAAGTTCTAGATAAAATTCTTATAGAATCCTGTATACCCATGAATCTCTTAATATCTTATATTTTATTATGTTCCTCCTCAGATACAATGACTCTTACCGTCACCGAATTCAATGATACATCTGATTCCAATATGATGTTATCTAAGATGTGAAACTTATCGATCCAAAATTGTCATCATATGAGATTATAATATATTCCTTTCTCACATAGTTTAGTAAATATGTTGTTAATTTTTTTTTCATGATCACGTCTAGTTTTAGAATACACTAATATATCATCCATTAAAACTACGTAAAAAATAAAGGTATGGGTGTAAAACCTAATTCATCAGTGTTATGAAAAAAAACCAATGCATTCATTAGATGAAATGACATTAACAAATTATCATAAATTCTATATTTTCTTTATACATATATAAGTGGTATATATCATGGCCTAACTCATACCTGATGATAGAACGACCTCTATCAATATCTGAGAAGACCTTAAATCCTCATTTATGATAGTAGAGATCTTATATAAGTAGAAATTTGTATCAATTCACAAATATAAGATGATTCAACCTTTATTAATCCACAAAGATACTAAGGGTCCCATCTAATTTATTGGTGAATATCAGGGGTGAACCCTAAAGAAATGTATTGGGTCATATATACCCTTTGTATTCTAGGTCCTCTAGATCACTCTTGAATCCTAAAATATTAATAGGATCCATCCTATATAGGGGTAATGAAACTAGTTCTTCTCCTGGAATAACATTGACGATGAACTCTACCTCTCTCTTAGGAGGTTTTCTAGAAAAAGTCATCATGAAATAGGTCATTTAATAAATCCATTAATCGTTGTAAAATATCTCATCATACTCCATGATCATCTAGAAAAATATCACCAATCTAGGAAGACGGCTTTACCTAGGCCACAATTATTAGGTCTATCATTAATTTCAAATACATCACATTAATTTTTATTAATATATCTACAACAAACTTGTGATTAAAATGACACCCTATAACAAAAACAATAAACATACGCTCAATAGTTCACAAAACCATCCATCCCAAATATAATATAAAATTTATCATCTCATGATTAGAAACATTCCAGATATAATGATTTCCACATATCTCAGAAGGATACACCTTATATTGCTGCACACACTATGATCAAACTACCAATGGAGTATGAAAAGTCATCACCACATAAAAGTATCTAATCTAAAAGACTAAAATAATCACTAAGATAACTGGTATGAATTAATTAGAGGTTTTAGTGTCAGATAAATAATACACTAAATATTATTCTAATAAAATCATTCCTTAGACTATAGATGGACTAATTGGATGTGTGGTGGTACCTGAACCACCTAGTATACTTATAGTAGTTACACCAATGAAACCTTTTATTTTTACTATTTTAGGAGTAAACACCCTACTTTGATAAGGTTTTTGTAGTTATTAGAGTCCATGTAGGTAGCTTCAAAAATCTAAAAATATTAAGTCATATTTGAATTGATATTTCTTATAGGACTCCCCTACCATTTTGGGGGAATATGATCTCCATGATCCTATGTTATGGCTAGAGGATATTATTTATATCATTGAGATTCTAGTGAAAACTTCTTAAAAGAGGGTCCATCTTACAACATGCATTATTTGAGGGTCTTCTAATAGGTGTTGAGATGTTTTGACCCATGAATATAAGCATTTGGTTATTGTTTGGAGGCATTTACAAACTAGTTTCAATGACTATTTATTTCTTGAAATAATGAAGGATGATCAATATAGAGAGTTCATAAACATATATCAGGGAAATTTATCCATTATATACTACTCCACTCATTTCACATAGCTCTGTAGTTTTTTTCAATCCCTTTTTGGTGATAGATTTTCCAGAGTTGGGAAGTTTGAGGATCAGCTCAATTATTCCATCCTATCAAAGTTCAATATCTTTTTTTGGAGACTAATTTTGAAATAATAAATAAGTTATTTATCTCTTTTCACAACCATTGGGAAATAGAATGTTTAGATCAAGGTAGTCTTGCACCTAGATAGGGAATTAGTTCCTCTAGTGGTTAAAATAATTGCCTATAATATTATCATCAAGGAAGTAGAAGACAAATTATTATCATATGTGGTAGTGTAGTATGATACTTGTGTGGTAGTTTGGGACACATGAATCCCCAATGTAGTAGAGACCTAGCTTAGTTCCTACTTGTGGCCTAATAGCCATATTTAGTGATTTTATAGTAACTTTCCTCTAATTTCGGGTGAGTTGGGGTCTGTACTGAATCTAGGATTTGGTGTAGAATCAATAGGTCCAGGTTATGCAGAGCGAAGGAGTTCCATGGATCATACATGCAGACAAATTGGATGAGTCTTAAGAATCCAAAGTTGTGATATGAAGTTCCATCAAAAAGAAATTACTCATAACTGTCAGTTTATAGATTAATAATGAATATCAGAATAGACATATGCAGTAGAGGCTACACCTGAGGAGTAGTGTATCCATCCATATATAGTCTGAGGAATTATTTTAATAGAATATTCTATAGTCTCTTATTTATTTGACACTTACTCCTTCTATTCATTCATATCAGCTATTTTGGTGAGTATCCTAGGTTTTTATATTAGATACTTTTATAATGTGATGACTCTGCATAATCCATTAGTATTTGGAACATAGTGTGTGCACCTATATAAGGTGGATCCTTTTGAGATATGTGGTTATCATTATATCTTGAATCATTTTAACGTTGAGATGATAGGATTTTATATCATTCTTAGGATGGATGTTTCTGTGAATTATCAAACCTGTGTTGATTGTTATTACAAGAGGGTGTCGTTTTCCCCACCAGTGTGTTGTATCTACATTCATAAAAAATGAATGGGATGCCCATAAAATTAATGATATTCATAATCATTATGACCTGGGGAAATGTGTCCTCCATGGTTTCTTGTAATTTTCGAGATTATCATTGAGTATGACGAGCTATTTTCCATCAAGTAGTGGATCAATTCAATAACCTCTTTCTTGATGAATTTCTCCAGACAACTGCCTAAGGGAGAGGTATATTTCACCATAAATATTATTCTAAGAGAAGAACTAGTGTCTTTACCTCTATATAGGATGGATCCTTCTAAGATTTTGGGATTCGAGAGTGAGATAGATGACTGATAATACAATTGTTTTATATGACCCAATAAATCTCTTTGGGGTTCCCCCTTAATTTTCACCAAAAAGTTAGAAGGGACCCTTAGGCTATGTGTGGATTACTGGAGGTTGAAGAAGCATATATTTATGAATTGATACAAACGTTCACTTATATAAGATCTATTGGATCATCTATGAGGATGTAAGGTATTATAGGATATTGATTTGAGTTCGTTCTATCACCATGTATGAGTTAGGCCCTGAGGTATAAAACATATATATTTACAAAACACATATGTTAATGTTTTAATTTTATTCGATATAATGAATTAATTGGTTGTTTTCATGACTCTAATGAATCATGTGTTATAGCCGTACCTATACTATATTTAGAGGTTTTCATGGGTGATGTCTTAGTGTATTTTTTAACTAGACATGATCATGAAAAACACATTAACATTTTATTTAATAAACTAAGAGAGAAATGACTATATTATAATCTCACATGTTGCCACGTTTGGATTTGTAGGTTTCACATCCTACATTACATCATAATAGAATCAGATGTATCTGTGAATCCGAATAAGGAAAGAGTCATTGTCTCCAAGGAGAAACATAAGAACATTTATGATATTAAGAGATTCTTGGGATTAATAGGATTATATAAGAATTTTATATATGACTTATCATGCCTTATATAACCTCTTATAGGTTTGACTAGGAAAGTTGTTAAATTCACATAGTCTAATGATTTTGAGAAGGAATTTTAAGGGATGAAAGGATGGTCAACTTCAGAACTAATATTTGTATTAACTAAGACTCAAAGAGGCTATAGAGTTTATTCTAATGTATTATATATTAGAATATGATCTATTTTTATGAAATGAAATTAATTTATGGTCTATGGGTATTATTAGATGATACTTCACAATCATAATGACCTAATACATAACCTTGAGTTTACTACTACTGTTCATTCCTTGTATTAATGGAGGTATTATTTGTTAGGAGAGTGTTTTGTGGTTTATACAAAATATAAGAGGCTAAAATAAATTTTTGAAAATAATGATTTGAAATGTAGACCATGAATATGGATTTTATCACGTTAATATTATTATTTTTTGCTTGCATATATACCAATTAAGGAAATGTGGTATATGATTCTTTGATTCAAAAAACTCATACTCAATATATTCAAGATTATAGTTGCAAGTAGAAAATAGTGGCTCTATTTTTGGAGATTCATACGGGTTTTTAGGAGAATAATAGAAATATTGTACTCATATATTTATTAGTGAATTTTCACTTCTGGATTGAGTGAAGTGAGATACCTTTTGGATCCTGAAGACCTAGTCATAAGGGAAACTATTTCAGGTGAGGAACTACTGCCTATATGGGTCATTGATAAGGATGAGATATTGTAAATTCTTACAAATTTATGGGTACCTACATACATGTGATACAAATTTATATGAGAATATCATGTATATTAATTGATAGTGAATATTATAATTACATAGATGTAATGTGACTTAAGGCACCAGTAATGGTGGGCAGTGATGAAAATGGATATAAAAGGTGTTGTTACTCGGTGTTATGCCTATCTGTATGTTATAGAGGAAAAAAGAGGATTTTTGTACTTTTAAATCCTCTACCCATCTCAATTATATTCAGGGTTCAAATAGGGGTTGATGATGGTTCTTGGTTCACAGGTACTACTGGTTACAACATATCACCCTCAGACTGATGGTCAGTACGAGCATACTGTATAAGTATTGGAAGACATGATTTGAGAATGTGTCTATGATTTTGTATGTTCTTAAGAGAAAAATTTAAATATTTATTGACTTATCTTATAATCATATATTTCAAATGATTATACAGATGTATCATTATAAGGAATTAGACAATAGGCTATTTCATTCACTGATGTGCTAATTAGAGGGAGTGGAGGCATTAATACTTGGATCATGACTCATTAAGGTGACATAAATGCATGGAATCTTATCATAAATTGTATAGATACAACTCAATCTATGAAAAATTAAAATATCTATCATCATCTATAAACTATGAAGTTTGAGGTTGGAGATTTTGTCTTCTTTCTTGTTTCTCCTAGTTTGGGTCGTCGATGAATTGGGAGGAAGGAAAATTTATCACCGATAATTTTCATACATTTTGAGATTTTTGAGAGGGTCGAATAGGTGGAATATCAAATAGATATTCCATATAGGTATAGAGATATATATGATGTATTTAATTTTTTTTATATTCATTGATATCATTATGACCATTCTCGTGATTTTGGTAATGAGGAAGTTGAGTTAGGGGTTGATGGCTCATTTGGGGAGCATATTATTCATATAATTGATTATTTCAATAAGTATCTTTAAGTTTGGAATGTTCCATTAATAGTGATTGTATGGTACATCTAGTCTCATGATATAAGATCCCATATGTGTTTATTCAATTATAGGGATCTACAGTCCCAATTTATAGAGGTACAAACATTAAAAATTACAATTCGATTCAATTACATCATAATAAAATAATTTTTCAGATCATGTAACCATAGTTTTATAACTTAAGAATGACAAAAATTTTCATTGAAGGAATTTTCATCAGTCTTAGTGAGAAAATACCATGTTGGTTAATGTAGACACAAAATTTAATCAATTATTTATTTCCCTACCGTAAAATTTAGAAAATTTATAGATATATAAATCAAGGTACATATAACAATTCATAGTAAATTCATGTAATAAAATAAATATGGCATGAAATATACATTACAAATATATCCTCAAGTGCCTACAATGATGCATTACACAATGAACACTTATTGTATCATGCCATGGAGAAAATCCATACCTATAACAAATTTCACAAATAAATTTCATCACCCGATGATGAAACAAATCATGAGAATAAAGAAATATATAGATCAACAAGTTACATCCCCTAAAACATGGGTTTTACACCAAAAACGGTTTAGCTACTCATAGGAACATGCTCATTACAAAATTATGTCATGTCATAATCTCATGTCTATAATCCAAAAATTGTACAATAAAGAAAATAAAAATTATTATACTGATTTCAGATATTCTAAGCCTATTCCATTATTATGTGACCCAATCCTGTGTATACATGGTCTGAAGCACACCACCTTGTATTCTAGAGGCTACTGACTAGAAGTGTAAGCCTAAGGTGGTGCGGTGCAGATATTATACCCTTGTTATCAGAGGGGAAAACAATATGAAATATAAAATAATAATTAAAACATAAGATTGAATATAATAATAAAATCATCCAAATATATAAATAATTAGATGAAAATATATGGTTTCATATAAAAAATGATAATTACATGATTCTATAAAAACATGATTAAGGGAAACAAGATAATATGCATACAATAATATAGGATATAAAAAATACAAAGAAAACCAAAATCTGAACTCTATTATCATCTCAACCACTAACTTAGTACTGTACTTCCGTAGTCTATCCTAGTATAGAAATCAAGCATCCATAGTTGGGTTTTCCACTTGCCCATACATGAATTCATTATGTATGTTCGGGTACCAATTAGTGGACTGAATAGGGTATGAGTAAAACTCAATAATCCATTACAAACGATGTCTAATATTATCCATTAATTCTATATCAAACTAACATTTTACAAGTAATAAATAAGTTTAATAATAAAATAAATGGTACCACATCATCCTTGGTTCCTCATAGGATACATATTTGATTCTACCTACTTCATCTTGAGCATAAATGTTAATAAGTAAGTGACCATGTGATAATAAGAAAAATGTAGGGCTGAATGTGTAAATAAGGCTTCCATGACCAAATAAGGTCAAGAAAAATCATTATATTAACTCTTTAATTTTTGTTATGGGGGTCTAAGTGTAATAAATCGATGAAACCCTAACAATTCACTCCAAAAAATACAACTTTCTTGGGCCCTTGTAATATGTTATCGATTGCCTTAGGATAACAAAAATTGTAGAAACAAGAGATAAAATGAGGTAGCTGATATCCTAATACATAAATATAAATCCAAGTATATAATAAATGTCATTATATAATCTAAATAATATAATGGATGAGTCTACAAAACCATGTTCAGATAGTCATCAATGTAAGATAAGGACCAAGTCCAATAGGGGTGTAAACTCTTGTAATACACATTCATAAATCAGTTGGAATCCATTAGGTAGTCAAGGAAAAAATGTTCTAGTATCTAGGAAATTCCTAGGATAGTACATCCTATAATAGTATATAATTGTAATAAATATATAACATTCCATACTTCTAATTTATTAAGGTGATGTGATTCATTTATACCATTTTACATTTCATTAAATCGCATTTAGTCAAAGGAAACAAGGGACAAGTGAAATAGCCTCTCCATTCACATTTCATTCATTCCATTTAACACTTAAATTATCAAAATTTATACATTTATATCACAAATGAAAATACATACCCACATTAGTTGGTGGTTTAGCCTTTTTGGCATGGTAAAGTGTAAAGGATCATCCATAAACACATATGATGATGGTGGATCAAGTTGAGTTCATCAAATTCCTATAATATAAATGTTCAATGGGGGTATCTCATATGAGTATAGGCATTTTCATAAAGTAAATTTAACAATTTAGATATGATTAATCGAATTTATAGTGTGCGAAATGATGGAACACATTATGGACAAAAAAAATGTTTTGGTAAAAGTAACATACCACCAACCTTATACTATTAGATTAATCACCATCCTGTATTGGCCTATGATTTGGGCCAAAATGAGTGAAAATTGAAGAATAATATAATTTATCTGAAAATTGGGTATATTATTTCATATAAAGATATCATTAATGATAGAGATCGATAAAAAGAAAATATTCAAAAAGGATTTTAGACTTACTAAGGGAGATCAAATGTGACTAGAGGTATTCAATTATAATTCATAATGGAGAATAAATTAAGATTCCTGTGAAGGGGAAGAAGGAAAGCCCCAAATGATGGGTGAATTTTTTGTTCTATAGAAAAGAATACCATAATAAATGTTAATGTCCCATAAGGAAAAAATCATATTACCCATTTGAAGGGATATAGTTGGGTCGTACGGTCGGGATAACCATTCACCAACTGTGTGTTCTCCAATATTCTGAATGCCACACCTCATAGGGCATGGGTGCACAGTTAGAAAAACTATGTATAGGTTACACATTGCTACAGTCCAAAAAAAAGTCCATGTATGGTTTATTTATATGGTTAGAGAAACCATGTGAAAAATGTGTGGATTACCTCTACAATTTTTATAGGGTTTTCACTCCCATTAACATCCTCTCTCATAGTTAATCTAACCATTAACTTCTATTTTGCAGAACACGGTTGAGCCCCATGGTTACTACTAACTATGTGCTTGATAATATCTATACAAAATGAAATTCCAGGCCTCGAGCTATGGGATAATGCTCCCTGGACCACCAAAACCACTTTATACATCCAAATATAGATAAAATAAGTGGTTTAAACTGAAAATTAAATAATTTTTATCTCAATGAAAAATGATATCTTGTATAGATTACCCAAGTTTTCTGGATTTATACATCTCCCTTGTAATACAAGTTATTAAAATGATTATAAAAAATATAAAATTGAGGAAATTTATAGTGACGTTATACAATATACCCAAGAATTAAATCATTTTCTAATTCATCAGGTAATTTTAAATGAGCTTTATTTTGATACTACCATTAGTTACGTTGACAGAATTATCAATACATAAATTTCCTGACTAATTAATAGTGGATATCTTTAATTATTTTAACAATTTAAAATTTGAAAGAAAAATGATTCTCTAGGTGATGAAATTTTTTTATGGTCGAACAAAAGGTGTTAATACTTTTAAATAATATAATATATGCTTACTAGTTAAACTTACCAATGATGCTCTTAATATATAAAAAATAAGTTTTTTGAAACAAATATAAGTATATGTATATCATATCCAAGAATAATGATATAGTGATTTATAAATTATATCATATAATAAAAAATAAAAAATAATATATGAATAATTTTTTTATGATATATATAATTGAAAATATTTAGATCAAAATATCCTTTTTCAAAAACCTAAACTTCATTATTTTCTAAATGAATTTAAAATGATGTTTTATAAGTGGTATTTTTCAAGATAAAGTTGATGTTGAAAAATGTATAGGTTTTAAAAGTTATAAATTTTTTATTTCATGTTATAATTTTTTTAAAATATATATACAAACCTAATCATGTTTCAAGGATTGTGTATGAACGTTAATCAAATTTTATTTTAAAAATTATTTTAATCAATGAAATATAGATTTAATTATTTTTAAAAAAATTCAAGTTTTCTATAATTTTTGGGATATATATGAATGATAAGATAATTCGATATACTCAAAAAATAATTTCCAACCAGTTTTACAAAGTTATAAAAATTAAATTTGAGATAATGTAATGGGTGAAATTAATTATTTCATCAGTATTCAAATATATGAAAATCATGAAAGAAAAATTTTAAATCAAAAAATTTCATACTGTATATTTTTATATATTTTTATCTAAGAAAATATTTCCCATATTCGTACTCTAATTAGTAGATCATATGTTTTATATAGGGATGATTGGAAGTTTATTGTTTTCAATATAATTTCATCCTAAAATCATGTTTTTAGAATGTTTTTATGATCATATTATATCAATCTAAACAAATCATGTTTAAATGTTATCAAATGAAAATTTTAGTATATAAAAATAATATATAATCATGATATATTTTATCCTTATAATGGTGGATTTAATCACACGATATAATCAAATACATACATTGGTGGGTAAAGACCTTATAAGAGTTGTATTATTAGAAATTAAAACATTCTTAGAGATTAACACTTGTTTTGGTACATCTTCAATCAACAATTTTTTTCAATCTTCACATTTAAATATGAATATGAAGTAGAAAAAGGTTATTGGGAATAATTGTTGCAGATTAAAGACACACTATTTGACACTAGTTTTACATACTGACATGAAAATATTTTTTTTTGAAAAGTCAAGTTCTATTTCACTTTCCTAAAAATATGTTACATCATTCACGAGCTATGTACAAGGATGAAAGTCACCATAATATCTTTGATTTTAAACAGAAATGAGATATCAGACTATAATTTATTAGAATATATAATTATCATTTTGATATATTCATTAACCATTAATCTATTTGAAAATTTATTTTATTAAATTAATTTATATATAATTGAACCAAAATATTCATCTTATATCCTAATGTATTATTTAAAAACAATAATTATTAAATTCTTAACAAAAGGGGAGTATATAATCATTGAAAACAGACATTTCTTATCACTTATTAAAAATACTTCTAATAATATTATATATAAATATTTCTACAAACAGAAGATGTTTTGTGAAAGATCACACCAAATTAACATCAACCAAATTTTAATGATAAAAAATTAAATTCTCACTTAACTATTCGTGAATATATACTTCTTAATGATTCTCTATATATAAAGTTAATATATTTATTATTTTTTATATTTTTTTAATGTTAATGGAAATAACAGTAATCCTTATTTAATTTCAAATTTTTTATTTGTTACAATATGTATGGATTTATCTTCGGTTAAAAAATAATAAACCGATAATCTATTATTTCATCTAATATTCAATCAATAATTGTTGGGGGTCAAATTTTCATTTGAAAGGGTCTTCACTAAACCATTCTTTAACCCTAATACCTTTTGAAAAAACTTTATCAAACTCTCTTCAATGTTATCTCTCTTTATACCTCTCTAAAAAATCTATAAGCTAAAACATATTTCTATCCATATAAATTGATAACATTCTAAAATATAGTCATGTTGTTCCCACATAATACATAACTATAGATGTTTGATTCATGCAATTTTTAATATAGCACAACATTTCATTTTTTCGAATTTTTGGTATTTTAATGATTGAGATATGTTAATTATTAGAAGGTAGAATCCAACATCATATCATGTGGATATGGTAATATATATTTTGGGTACTAAATTCTACTTAAAATATTTGAATCAAAAGTATATAACTAATACAATCAAATGTAATGGTATATTAGAGGCACTCTCGGATTTCCAAAAACCATCAAGATTACCATGCGTATACACATGATTTATTCTATAAATTATTTATTTTAAAATCCATAAACTATTTTCTATCAATGTAATATTAACTATGAACATAATATTCTTGAATGTGGGGGGGTTATTCTTCTTCCTGTGAGGAATATGTATATTTGAACAGCAAATATACAAGACATCTTTGTTTTAGAATATTTTTTAGACATATTCTATTTTAATATTGGTCTATTTTTCTTGGACTATATTAATAATATTTCTAATTAAATGATAAATTTTAATATTCTACCATATGAATGAAATTTATCACACATGCATTAGTAATAAAATTTTCCTCAATTCACTTTAGGACTCCAACCATTGTCATAAAAATCTATTTAATGAGAAAATAATTAGTAAGAAAATGTTATTTTTCTATAAATAAAAAAAGTGTTATTGTTGGGAAAAAAATCCTTCAAAGTGTCCTCTCAGTATATTTTGTGTGTGATTTATGTTTGTTGAAAAATATAGATGATCACGATTGAGTTTGGTTGATGTTTCCAAAGTAGGTTTTTTTGGTGGTGTAGTATCCCAGTGTTTACCACACTTTTAGGCCTCAAAATCAAAAATTTTATTTACAAAAAATATTTTTTTTCAGGAAATGATAACATTGTTTGTTGATCATAAAGGATGAAATACAGACCACGAAGCATAGTACATTGGAAACACATGGGAAATTTTTCTTAAGCCAAAAAAATTTTATGGAATGAAAAAATGTTCGTAGGAAGGCTCGCGGTATGCAGAAGGCAGAAATAGTTCACGTGAGGATTACTGTACGTAGGATGGATTGCCATTTTTTGAAAAAAGTAGAAGATTTGAGAATTCGTGAAGGGCACCATTAGTGAAAAAATGATGGTGATTTAGGTCATTGAGAAGGAGTGATGGTAGTACGTGGACCACATTGGGAAATGGTTTATAGGATGATTGTGGTTCGTGGAAGGAGTAGTACGCGGTGAAGGCGATACCGCATTGGAGATTTGATAAATCAAATATTAGGTTTTTTCAGATCTATTTTTCTTTATTATAATCTCTAATTGAATCATTAAGGTATAGATATTTTCCTAAGAAAATATCTTTTCTTTGAGAATTCGGTGAAGTCCAAAAAAGGATCATGAGGGAAAATTCCATGAAGGGTGAAGTAGTTCGTGCAGAAGCAATTATACCAAAGGTTTTTATGGGTAACTATATCCCATAAAGGGAATAATTCACATATGAGTAAGACCCAGTATTCCAAGGTGATTCATTCAGTAAAAGAAGGGGTAGTCTGCAGATGAGAGATGGTCTGTGGAAGCGGAGACATTCCATGAAGGAGGGGTAGTACGTGAGAAAGATATTGTTCACAATGGAGATTTCATCTGTGAACTATACCCACTGCACAGTAAGAAAAATAAATCAAGGTGGTATGTAAAGGAATCTAGGTGGTTTTAAGAGGACTCAAGGAAGCTTGAAAAATCTCAAAAATAGTAAACAAAATTAATTTCCGATGACCTAACAGTATGCAGAAAAGTGGATTTCATCTATGGGTGAAAAAGGGACTTCAACAGTGCCTCAATCAATATTTAAGGATAATTTATTTCTTTAAAATTAAGGTAAATGCATGTATATAAACTCTGAGTAGATCCTTTACAAGATTAGGGAGTTAATGAAGAAGAAGACGGTGATCCTTCCCATTAGTAGTGAGCTAGAGGAAGAGACATAGGGAGTAACCCTTGCGAATGCAGTGAATAAACCATAAACCTTGTAAATGATGTTAGTATGGGCATAAAATATCTATCCTGAACATTATAATTGATAGTGATCTTTAGTGTATTTGGTACATCATTACATCACTGTTATATTCTCCATGGACGTAGCCCAATGAGGGTGAACCAAGTAAAAATTGTTGTTTCATGTGCCTGATTTCATTTTTCTTCATATAATTCTATAGGATAAAGAGAGACATATGTTTTTCTATAATGAAACATGATACAATGGGGTAGTATTTTTAATCAATCATTCTATGATTCACCCCACCCCTCTTAAAATATTAGACCTAGTATACCTAAAAATTGGTATCATAGAGAAAGGTTAAAAGTCAATGGTTCTCTCTCAGTAGAGGAAATTGAGGTGGTTAGTCACAATGGGATTCTGATATTCGACAAAAAAATTCAACTATAGAAGAATTATATGGCACACTAATTTCGATCATTAGGAATGGATGTCTTCACAGCAACTATGTATCTAATCTCAGCCGATACCAATAGTGGTGCACTATCAGAAGCTGAAAGAAGGGAATTGGATGCTGATGCTAAAGGGATCGATTTTTAATGGGGATCCCTATCTAATGAAATTTATAATAACGTTATTCCAAGTAAAAAATCACATGTTATATCAGAAACATTGTTGAATATTTATGGGGGAAACTCAAAAGTGATAGAAATAAAGTTTTAGGTTCTATGGAACAAGTATGAGGATCCCAAAATGAATCCCATTGAGTTTTTTAATGCATTCTTTGATAGGGTAAAATTTTTGTGGAATACATGCGGGCTCTTGGAGAATTCATTGAAGATATAAATATTCTGAAGCATATCATAAGGAAACTTACACCTTGATTCAATCAGAATGTTTCAGTATTGAAAGATAGAGATCCAAAATAGATGACACTAGATAACATGCACAGTACCCTTATAGATATAGAATGAGAACTAATGATAATGATGTAGTGGAAAAAGGGAAGTCTAAAGAAGTGGAATTTGAGTCCATGGATAATATATCTATTAAAGATAGCCAGAAGGATTAGAGTTTGGATAATATCATGTAATTTGTCTCTTTAAATATGCAATGTGGAAGAGGAAAATTCAAATGAAAATTGCCACTTGCATGGTTTTGATGTAGATAGATTGGAAATTTTGTAGTAAAGTGTCATAAGATGTTTGAATATGACGATGATGACAATAATGAAATTCCCCAAAAAGAGTATTAATTCAATGATATGAGGAAAATGAATTAGAGGACTGCAGGTATCATAATGTAGATCCTTTTGTGGCAGTTGTAAAAAATTCCTTAACAAGATAATAAATAGATAATGAAGAAAGGGAAGTTGAATGAAGTGTTGACCTTTCTACTAAAATAGATGATACAATTGGATAAATAGATGTTTGGAGATCTAAAACAAAGAAGGCTAACAAATTGGTTCATGATGACTAACTCTCTATGAAATAGAAAGAAGAAGGGAAGTCTGGTCTGAATGAATAAATTGAAAAACTAAATTCCTCAATGCTAGAAATATCATAATATGTGGTTGATTACGAACTTAAAATTAAATAACAGAAAAGAGAGATTGATAGTTTGACTGAAATTGGAATAGATAAAATTAAAAGTATTTAAGAACTTGAACATGAATTCATCAGTCTATGATGTAGTTTTAACGATCAAGAAAAAATGTTGACCCATTGAACGACATCCATAAAAAATATAACACAAAAAACAAAAAAAATGAAAGTGGAGCATGGTTTTCGAGCCGAATAGAAGTAATAGTCAAATTCAAATGATAAGGCTAATATGGGGATTGATTGAAAATAGAAAGCAGTAAACGTTGAAATAAGACCACAATCGCCTACTCCAAGAGTGAAGATTAATTTTGGTATTAAGAAGATTCATAATATTTAGAGAGCACATCGTATAACCATTTGTGCAGTATTTCCATGCAGTAATGTGCCCTGTATAAGATTCCCATTTAGTAACAATATGTGACAAACACAAAATGATTATTCCATAGCAAAGTGATTCCAAAGAGAACATGAACAACATAAGAAACCATAAAATGCTCAACATTCTAGTTCATAATTTTATGGTCTCTATTTAATGTGTGGTGGATTCAGACAAATGGAAAGATATTTCTCATAAAAAATATAGTAGAATGTGCCAATGTATAATGAGGTTGGTTATAAGCAGTAGAAAAATGTATCATCAAATGAGATGAAAATTTAAAATCGATTTGCAGCTCTACAAGATTAATTTATTCTACTATATTATGAGTAATTTCAAGAGTATCAATCCATAAAATTTATAAAATGTGAAACTTAGATCAAAAATAAAATATCTGAGCGGGCCGTGGTTTTCGATATTGTGTTCAAGGAAATCGATTGCATAGGTATATGGATCATTGACAGAGTATGTACCTCCCATATTATTGGAAATATGGACCTGGTGATGTGAATTTAGTATAAAAAATAAGGTATTGTAAGTTGTTTTCATGATGAAGGGTTGAAAATCATTGCATCTGGGAAATAAATGTTTGGGGGAAAAGACCTGAGACATGCATATGTCTTGGTTGTTGACGGTCTTAGTCACAACTTATTAATCGTAAGTCAATTGTGCGACTTAGTACATTCCATAATCTTTTCCATGAAATTATTTTCATCATTGAAATATATGGTGTTGTTGTATTATAGGGAAATATTTAAAAGAGAATATTTAACTCGTGAGTGGGGAAGAAGGTAAATGCTTTCTGTCCAAGGAATAAGAAAATAAGTTGCGACATAATCATCTTGGCCATGTGATCCAAATGTCCTAAGAAGATCTGGTGAAATTTGATGCAGCTCAAGACATCCCTAGATTATCATGTGATCGTACACATACATGCGATGTGTACTAACAAGGGAGTATCATTTGAATGAATTATAAGGAAAATGATCAAAGGTCAAATAAATTTCTTGAATTCGTTCATATTGATGTATGTGGATCAATTTCACTAAGAGATCTTGATGGGAAACGATATTATGTTCTCTTCATTGGTGATTATATTAGAATGTCTTGTGTTTTAATAATCAACCACAAATCTGAGGTATTCAGTTTCATAAAAACATATCAAAGGGAAGTTGAGAAGATGTTGGTTCAAACAATCCAGAAGATCCCAAAAGATATTTGACCAAAATTTTGGAATTTCCAAGTAGAGGATTATCTCGAGAAACAGGTGTTAAAGAATAAACATTAAACAGTAAGAACTCCACAGCAGAATAGAGTACGTTAGAGAAGAAATCAAATTGTCAAAAACGTGGTCAGAATAATGCTCATTGAAAAAAACCTTCAATATAATTTTACGAAAGAAGTAGTGATGACAGAAGTCTACACTTCAACTAGATAATTTATTATCCGAAAGAATAGAAGACTCTAAATGATCTATGTTATGGAAAGAGGCCATCATTGAAGTACTTTACAATATTCTGAAGTATGTTTTTCATTCTCAATAATGAGAAACATTGCATGTTTGAATCATGTGGGGATGAAGTGATATTTCATGGATACTCAAAGAAAATAAAAGAATATAAATTTTTCAAAAAGTGTCTAGGAAAGATTGTTGATATCTATAATGTAACCACAATAGAAAATGAGTACAATATTCATCAAATACATGATCAGCCTCAAGAGGATAGAGATGAATAAATAAGTAGATCAAGGGATACTCCAGTTCTTGAGGTTAAATGAAAAGAAATCTCATATTATGATTATGATTAGGATAAACCAGTATCTATACAAAGATAAAATATAAGAGTTAAAATTGATATAAAAACATAATTGGTGATCATATAACACTAGTGCATATAAGGAGGATGTAGAATATACAGGAAGCATCATACTTATCACAGCTAGAGCCATAATTTTTTGTTGAATTAGCTAGTGATGAGAATAGGGTTTGAATTTGAATGAAGATCATGACCAAATTTAGAAGAATCAAATATGGGAGATTGTTTTGAGGCAAATAGATAATAATGTCATCAGGAAAAAATGGATCTTTCACAAAACAAATTATGAAGATGGTGTTGTTATTCAAAAAAATCATGACTATTGGGAAAAGGATACTCCCAAATAGAGGGTATCAATGTTGATGGCACATTTTTTTCATGTTTCATTACTGAAGACAATATGCCTATTTTTTTGCTAAAGTAGTGTAAAGAAAGTTCAATGTTTTATAGATGGATGTCAAGTAAGCATTTTTAAATGGGGATTTAGAAGAAGAATTTTATATTGAGGATCTAGATAGTTTTCTCATTCATGTATATGACAACAGAGTTTTCTTGCTGGGGAAGGATTTATATGGTTTAAAGCAACCACCAAGATCATGTTATTCAAGGCTAGATTAGTTTCTAAAAAATCTCGCTTTTTAGTTTGGTGGGGTTGGATACAATATATATTTCAACCATGATGTTAATCAAATGATGATGGTGCTGGTATATGACAATGCGATAATCTTTGGAGGATAAGATGAAGCCCAATGCATAAATTTCTCTAAATTCATGAAAACTGAGTTTGAAATGTCAATGATTGGTGAAATGATGTTTTTCCATAGATTACATGTAACACAAGGAAAGAATGGCACATTAATTTCTCAATCAAAATATTCCAAGGATGTTTTGAGAAGGTCTGGAATGGATAATTCATAGGAGATGATGGCTCTGATGGATACCAAGATGAAGTTGTCAAGGGATGATGAATGGAATACATTTAATGTCGTAGAATACATGAAAATAATTTGTAGTGTACTATACCTAAGAGCAAAAACACTAGATATTATTTTTTCCACACGCCAAGAAGCAAGATATAAAAGTAATCCCAAATAAATACACATGCTTACAATGAATATAATACTTCGATATATCAAGGGAACTATAGATTTCGGTTTGTTTTAAAATAATAATTCTTAGAAAGAGTTATTAGGATATACATATAAAAATTGTGCTAGATCAAAAAATGAAAGGAAATCCACACCAGTAGGTGATTTATATCTTGGTGGATTCTGTATTTCTTATATAATAAAGAAACAATATTTAATTTCATTGATCACTATATAATCTGAGTATATTGATACAAATCAATCATGCACATAGTTATTGTGGATGAAAAAACATCTCAATGATTTGGGGGGGTGAATTGAAGCCTCTAATTGGAATCCATTGTGACAATTCAAGTACTAATAATCATGAAAACATACATTACTTCACTCAAGGAAATATCACGTTGAAAATAAATTATCATTTTATCAAGGAAAAGTTGAGAAAGGGCTTGTGAAGTTGGAGTATCAGACTACAACAAAAATAATTCGCAAATATTCTAACAATGGTCATACCCAAAGAAGTATTTGAAAGGCATCGACTGGCTCTAGTAGTTCGGTCAAATACCTGCACTTGAAAAAGTATGGATACGAGACCCCTCCACCCTCTTTCCATGATATGGTGTGTTTTTTCCATAATGTGGTAATCTGTGTTCTTTACCTTATTGAAGACCCCAAAGGAATGACCTTTAGATTTGTTGATAAAGGGGGGAAATGGTGGCTATATAAGGGATAAAATTGTTGGAACCACGTTGTGTATAGGTTTGTATTTTTGTCAATAGTTGTCAATGGAATATCAAAATGAAGGAGATCATGAAGTACTCCGATGAAGTAGAGGAGTGGTGATTCAGACGATTGTTGTACTGATCGGAAGTTCAAAGAACATGTGTCAAAGGCGATACATTGTTTACAACAATGCAGAATGTGAGGTATAATCCATCCAAGGATGATTAAAGAAGAATGAGGTCTTTGGATGAAGTCCATGCAATTACTCATGATTGCATGAGAACCATGCAAGAGACTTCCTGACGAATTGAATCGGCTTGCATGAAGTACATCATACCGGTTGATGAAGAAGACAATGTGCAAAGATTGGACTTCTGAGATAGTCATGAACATCACATTGTCATAGAAGATGATGATGCTAAAGCTGTTCCTTCAAAGACTACATATCACAATAGTGGAGGTTGTGATAAAAGCAGAAGAGTTGCTGAAGTATACAGATCACCAAGATGAAGCACTGTTGAGGTGATCGTCCTTGTCGACAAAGCAAACAAACGCCATAAAAATTTGTTGGCAAAAGAGTTTCTATGGAGGCAGGTCGAGTTCGAGGGATGTGGTTAATGATCCATGTTTTGTCAGAGAACGTCGAAAAAGGAATGGATGATCTGGAGGCGGTACAAAAAGAGCAGATACAAGGTGGCGCTATTTCCCAGTGTTTGCCAAATTTTTGGTCCTCAAAATCGGAAAATGAAGACACGGATTGTCTGCAAAAGGAGGTTCGCACAAAAAGGAAGTGGTGCGCGAAATATAAGAGGCTTGCGCGAAATACATATGTTAGGCGCGAAAAACAGCGGGATGCGCGAAATGAGTGGAGAGAAGTTTTTCGCGCAAACAGTGTTTCAGAATCAGAACGTTGTAAAATGGTAAAGGCATGGGCTGCGCGAAAAACTAGAGCTGTGCGCGAAAAACCAGAAATGTGCGCGAAAAATGTTGTGCGCAGAAAAGCTGGGTGAATTTTTTGCGCAATCAGCGTATCGAATCAGAAATACAGAAAATCGGCAAAGGCAAGAGGCGCGCGAAAAATCAGAGATGTTCGCACCATGTGCGCGGAAAATCGAACTGGTGCGCGTAAAGTTAGCTGTGCGCAAGAAGGGGGGTTTTACGCGCAGGATCAAAAACTTCTATAAATATGAGGTGAACCCCTCTCATTTTGAGAGGCTCGACACTTAGACAAATCCTGAGCTCCGGCGCGCGGAAAAATTAAGGTACAGAGGGTTGCGCGAAAAAGAAGGCGTTGCGCGAAAAAGGGAAGTTTTGCGCGAAAAAGAAGAGTAGCGCGAAAAGCCTTTTACGCGACAAAAGTTATTTTTACGCGCAAGGTTTGAATTTTACGCGCAAGCCCCCGGTAAGGGTGCACGGAAAATTTGGGGGTCCCGCAGGCCTTTTGACAGGTGCTTAGCACTCTCAAATCTGCTTTGCGAAGAGAAGAAGAACGATCGTGCAACCAAAATCTGATCTGCACAGAGAGAGAAATATATCGATACACTCAGGTGTCAGAACTGGGAATTGAAGGAAGAGAAGGAGATTTAGTGAATTCAGGTATTGTACTGAAGTAGAATATTGATTTCAAAAGAGCATCAACTCAGGACTCTGATGCAAGCAAAGTCTCATGCTGAACAGGAGTGAGACTTCACCAACGGCAGTGAGCCAGGGGGAGTCAACGGGAGTGACCCGAGGGACGCAGTGAGCTATCCCTGAACAATTGTAAAGGCAGTGAGCCTGGGACAGAGTGTCTGTACCCGAACATTTGTATCCGCAGCTAGTGAAGCATAGTGGATTTAGGTACGACCGACAACCTGTAGGCGTATACTCCTTGGACGTAGCCCTCAGTGGTGAACCAAGTAAAAATAGCTGTGTCATCTGTCTCTACATGTGAATGTTTAATTGCTGATCATATCCATCATACAGGTTTAAGTAGTTCCTACCAACGTGGGAACAAGATCCATAACTTTAAGAAGAAAAAGTTTCCACCCTGATTCACCCCTCCCCTCTCAGGGTGTCCCGGGGTCCTACAAAAATGTCGTAGTTAAGGCATAAGGAGAAGCAGTTAAGTTGAGTAGTGAGATAGGGAGATTTGAAGTTATTCAGGAGGATGTGATGTAGGGGAGTATTATATCTGAAGATGCTAGATGTGATCGATCAAAGGATGGATATCAGGAAAACTGAGCTTTGTGATGAAAGTAGAAGAGTGGTTTTGGAATGGAATGAACTGATTCATTGATTAACTTTGAATTATACTCTTGTTACTCATGTTGAGCATGGATCATATGGGATTATAGTATGTGTTTATTAAATCCTTGATCACTATATTAATTGTAAGAAGATAATGAAGAAATAATTTTGAAGAATATTTAATGAGATATCAAATTATAAAAAAAAATCAACAAATCCAAAGGGGAGATTTTTGAGGAAAATCCCTCATGGTTTCCTCCCAGAATGTTTTGGTTGTGATTTTATTTTTTGAAAAAACCAAATGATCATTAATGAGTTTTTTAAAGGGTGGTATGTGGATCATGAAGGATGGTATGTGGACCAAAAATCATGGTATATAAACCACGTATATGGAATGGTTCGTAGGGAAAAAATGGTTCTCAAAATGAAAAACGGTTCTCATGAAGGCTTGTAGTATGCAGAAGGCAGAAATGGTTCAAGGGAGGCTTCTGTTATGTAGGATGGATTGTCATTTGTGGAATGAGGGGTAGATTTTAAAATCTATAAAGGGTGTTGTTGGTAAAAATGTGATGGTTATTTGGGCATCTATGAAGGAGGAAAGGCTTTGCGCGGACCGTGTAGGGAAACAGTTCATGTGAAAATTGTGGTTTTTAGAAGGAGTAGTACACGGGGAAGGCGATACCACATTGAAGATTTGGTAAATATCTGATTGGATTATTTTTCAGATCGATTTCCCAATATACAAAGAACTAATCTCATTATTAAGGTAGATTGATTTTCATAAGAAATTATCCTTTCTATGGGAATTCAGTGATGTTTGAAAGAGGTTCATGAGGGAAAATTCCATAAAGGGTGAAGGGGTGCGTGTGAAAGCAATTATTATGAAGATTTTTGTTAGGAATTATTGTATGAAAAGGATGTGGTACACAGAAGAGGAATACCTGATACATGTAGGAGAGATAGTCAATAGAAAAAAGAGGTGGTCTTTGAATGAGAGACAGTTTGCGTAAGCGGAGAAATTCCGTGAAGCAAGGACGATACATAGAGGAGAGATGATTCACAGGGGAGAGTTAATATATAAACCATACCCACTTTACAATATGTTGAGGAAGAAATTTGTTATGTGGAGGAAGCAAAGTGTTTCATAGAGGACTCATGGAAGTTTAAAAAAACTCAAATATATTTTGTGAATGAAATTTCTACTAACCTAACATTACGTGGAAAATTGGATTTAATCTACCCGTGAAAAAAGTACTCCAATAGGGAATCTATATATAATTGAGGACGTGTGATTTCATGAAAATGAAGCTACCTACAATTCTATAAACATTGAGTGATCCCTTCCAAGAGTAGTGAACAGAGAAAGAGGAAGATGGTGATCCTTCCCACTAGAAGTGAGCTAGAGGAAGCGACATAGGGAGTAGCCCTTGGGAATGCGGTAAGAAAAACCTAAACCATGTAAATATAGTGAGACTAGGAATAAAATATCCATCCTAAACCATGAAATTATAAGGGATATTTAGTGGATTTGGTACATCATCATGTCACCATTGTATGCTCCATGTATTTGGCCCAGTGAGGGTGAAACCAAGTAAAAATTGTTGTGTTTTGTGCTTGATTTCATTTCTATTCATATATTTCTCTGGGAGAAAGAGATGCATGTGTTTTTTTAACAGTAATACAAGATCCAAAGGTAAAGTAGTTTTAATATTTCATATTTTGATTCACCCCCCACCCACCCCCTCAAGGTATTTAACCTTGTGGACCTAACATTTACATTTATTCAAATGAAAGTGTTCCAAAAGACACAATGTCAATCTAATAATATAAAAAACTTATGAATTCACCAAATAATTTATATACGAGGTTTTGTGTAATGTTTGGTCCTGGGTTTCCTAAATATTGGTCAAGCTAGTGGTGCTATATGATGTCGGGTGTGGCTACCAAATTCTAAAAGTTTTAGATTTATGAAGATGACCTTAAATAGTCAGGGAGAGACTATTTCCTAAAATATAAATCACTAAGTTCATGCATGAGTGTAGAAAAATTTCTATATATCACGTATATATAATAAACATACCCAAAACATATTTATAGTAATCGATGATACAGTTAAGAATATGGTATCACGGAATATAAATGTAAAACATTCAAAATGATAGACATAAATAATAATAAAATATTAAGAACCTAATATATCAAACATATTTAATATATAATAGTCGGTGCACTGGTCAATATGTATGTGATAGAAGAATTGAATGTAAATGTTTACTACCCTCTAGAATAACTCACTATTAAAATCATATCGAATCATTAGCCTCCCATACACAGACTACCTAGAGATATAACCCAATACCAATGTAATACCTGTACTTAAAGTGAAATATAAAAAGTATATCCACATAAATCAAAACCTATTCCGTGTTTATATGTAGGGTTGTGTCCAACAACCTAGTAGGATTTCCCCACCGAATTAAAAACATGGTGTTCTAGTGATCTAGTGGATGTGTATGGACAAATTAGAAGAGTAAAAATCTGTGATAATTGAAACTCACATATGTAGAAACGTAACTCATTTATTCACATACTAGGAATAATTGAGTGAAATTATTCATATACTACACACACAAATTGGGGTCTCTAATAATAATACCTATCTCATGGTGGGACCCATCTACTTATAAATAAGGAACCATATACCCTCATTACTAAAGAAGGTACACCATATAAGCACTCTTGTCTTATCATATGGTTTCTTCAAAAAATAATAATTATATCCATAGAGAATCTATCATTATAGACTCACCTAGACCACCAGTCATATTACAACTTATTAATAATTGAAACCGTGGAATATCATGGTGAATAAAAATGGTACCATGAAACCCCACAATGGTAAATCATAGAGTTCCCAAACATCCTACCAACTGTAAAATGACAACGCAAAATATAATGTTCTATAAAAGGGGTCCCAAACATAAAATATAAATTAAACCATAAATCCACAAAAAAATAAGTGGGAAAAATAAGGAACGGTTCTCAAGTATATGAAATAACAATACTAGTTCTCATGTGCGGTCCAATTTCATCTCATTTGTCCTTTCTAAAATTATCCAAATGCTATATATAGATAAAATCAACTATGTTTCATATAACATAAGTCACCAATGAGGATGGATCCAACCACACAATGGAACAACACTAGGATATAATATAATACCTCATATCATATATCAACATCATTATCAACAAGTTCTCTTCCATGAATATGGTTTTCCCTCATGTTGATCCCCAGAAGGATGTAGGTCCTGACTGTCACATGACACAAAAAAACCTCCAAGGGATTCTATTATCCTACATAAATTCTTATCACTCATATCAATATGTATAGATTATTATGGAGAAGAGTTCATCCATGAAAATTCATATTCTAATTATGAAAATGAAACAATAGAGATGAACTTATTAGAAAAATAGTCATATTATATATTAAAATTTCCAAGGCCAACAAAATTATTGAGAAAACAACATATCTCTTAATAATAATAAAATTTTGGAAAACACTCATTTATTATTAACAACATAAAGGTGGTAAATACTCGTCTCTTATTTTTAACATGAATGAGGAAAGAAATCATATCTTATCAATAATGTGAAGGTGGGAGCCAAACATCTCTTGCCCAGAATACAATCACTACGGGAAAAATGGGTATTTGCGACGGGTTATTTGCGACGGGAATAAATCCAGTCGCAAATAGGCTCGTGGAAAACTTATTTGCGATGGGGGTATTTACCCGTCGCAAATAAGTAGGCTTTTGCGACGGGATTGCTTTCCCCGTCGCAAAAGAACTGGCGCGCGTTGCGCGCCAAATCACGGGAAAACTATTTGCGACGGGGGAATATTCCCGTCGCAAATAACCGGCGGAGGTAAAAGGTATTTGCGACGGGCATATTCCCCCGTCGCAAGTAGTATGTCGGCAGGTGGTTATTTGCGACGGGTCCCGTCGTAAATAACTATTTAACCGTTGACCGTAATAAATGTTGGCTAAGGTATTTGCGACGGGTACCGTCGCAAATAACACTATTTGCGACGGGAATCCTGTCGCAAATGGACCCGTCGCAAATAATCTAACCTATAAATACCCCCATCCGTTTTTTTCAAATCATTATCAAACTCCGTCTTCTTCTTCTCTCAAAGTTATATTTCTAAAGTTCATTTTTTCTCCAGTTTAATTTTTTTCTCTGGAGTTGATATTAAAGATTTGAAGAACGATCAGAGTAGATCAATTTTCAAGGTATTTATGTTTATTTTAATTTAATATTTATTTTTAATTTTTTATTAGTTTCAATTATTCTTAATTAGTTGTAATTTAATTATGTTTACATTGTTTTGTTACTTAATAAATTTAAATTATTAGTATTGTTCATAGTTAATGGTAATTAGGAATAATTAGTAATAATTTTTAATAATTAAGAATAAATATTAATAATTAATAATAAATACCAATAATTAGGAATAATAACATTATTACATTATTAGTATATTTTATTATTAATATTAAAATAATATAATTTTATATATATATACAATTCCCTTTTCATCTGTGTGTTTGTTGTCTTCACATGTATTATTTGTATGTGGAGATAGAAAACGCACAGATGAAAGGAGAATTGTATATAAATTAGAAAATTATATTATTTTAATATTAATAATAAAATATACTAATAATGTTATTATTTGTAATTATTGGTAATTATTCCTAATTATTAGTAATTATTCATTTAATTACTAATAATTAGGAACAATTACCAATAATTATCAATAATTAGGAATAATTAGTAATAATTACCAATAATTTGTAATAATTACCAATAATTAGTAATAATTACCAATAATTACTAATAATTACCAATAATTAGTAATAATTACCAATAATTAGTAATAATTACCAATAATTCGTAATAATTACCTATAATTAGTAATAATTACCAATATGTAGTAATAATTATCAATAATTACCAATAATTAGTAATAATTAGTGTTAATTACCAATAATTAGTATTAATTACCAATAATTAGTCTTAATTACCAATAATTAGTATTAATTACCAATAATTAGTAATAATTACCAATAATTAGTAATAATTACCAATAATTAGTAATAATTACCAATAATTAGTAATAATTACCAATAATTAGTAATAATTACCAATAATTAGTAATAATTAGTAATAATTAGTAATAATTACCAATAATTCGTAATAATTACCAATAATTAGTAATAATTATCAATAATTAGTAATAATTACCAATAAGTAGTAATAATTTTCAATAATTACCAATAAGTAGTAATAATTATCAATAATTATCAATAATAACCAATAATTATCAATAATTAGTAATAATTACCAATAATTAGTAATAATTACCAATAATTACCAATAATTAGTATTAATTACTAATAATTAGTATTTATTACCAATAATTAGTATTTATTACCAATAATTTGTATTAATTACCAATAATTAGTAATAATTACCAATAATTAGTAATAATTACCAATAATTAGTAATAATTACCAATAATTAGTAATAATTACCAATAATTAGTAATAATTACTAATAATTATTAATAATTACCAATAAGTAGTAATAATTATCAATAATTACCAATAATTAGTAATAATTAGTATTAATTACCAATAATTAGTATTAATTACCAGTAATTAGTATTAATTACCAATAATTAGTATTAATTACCAATAATTAGTAATAATTACCAATAATTAGTAATAATTACCAATAATTAGTAATAATTACCAATAATTCGTAATAATTACTAATAATTAGTAATAATTACCTATAATTAGTAATAATTACCAATAATTGGTAATAATTACCAATAATTCGTAATAATTACCAATAATTAGTAATAATTACCAATAAGTAGTAATAATTATCAATAATTACCAATAAGTAGTAATAATTATCAATAATTACTAATAATTAGTAATAATTAGTATTAATTACCAATAATTAGTAATAATTATCAATAATTATCAATAATTTTCAATAATTAGTAATAATTACCAATAATTAGTAATAATTACCAATATTTAGTAATAATTACCAATAATTAGTAATAATTACCAATAATTAGTAATAATTACCAATAATTAGTAATAATTACCAATAATTAGTAATAATAACAATAAGTAGTAATAATTATCAATAATTACCAATAATTAGTAATAATTAGTATTACTTACCAATAATTAGTATTAATTAGTAATAATTAGTATTAATTACCAATAATTTGTAATAATTACCAATAATTAGTAATAATTACCAATAATTAGTAATAATTACCAATAATTAGTAATAATTACCAATAATTAGTAATAATTACCAATAATTAGTAATAATTACCAATAATTACCAATAATTAGTATTAATTACTAATAATTAGTATTTATTACCAATAATTAGTATTTATTACCAATAATTAGTATTAATTACCAATAATTAGTAATAATTACCAATAATTAGTAATAATTACCAATAATTAGTAATAATTACCAATAATTAGTAATAATTACCAATAATTAGTAATAATTACCAATAATTAGTAATAATTAACAATAATTAGTAATAATTAACAATAATTAGTATTAATTACCAATAATTAGTATTAATTACCAATAATTAGTAATAATTACCAATAATTAGTAATAATTACCAATAATTAGTAATAATTAGTAATAATTACCAATAATTAGTAATAATTAGTAATAATTACCAATAATTAGTAATAATTAGTAATAATTACCAATAATTAGTAATAATTAACAATACTTACCAATAATTACCAATAATTACAAATATTTAGTAATAATTACCAATAATTAGTAATAATTACCAATAATTAGTAATAATTACCAATAATTAGTAATAATTACCAATAATTAGAAATAATTACCAATAATTAGTAATAATTACCAATAATTAGTAATAATTACCAATAATTACCAATAAGTAGTAATAATTATCAATAATTACCAATAATTAGTAATAATTAGTATTAATTACCAATAATTAGTAATAATTATCAATAATTATCAATAATTACCAATAATTAGTAATAATTACCAATAATTAGTAATAATTACCAATAATTAGTAATAATTACCAATAATTAGTAATAATTACCAATAATTAGTAATAATTACCAATAATTCGTAATAATTACCAATAATTAGTAATAATTACCAATAATTAGTAATAATTACCAATAATTAGTAATAATTACCAATAATTAGTAATAATTACCAATAAGTAGTAATAATTATCAATAATTACCAATAATTAGTAATAATTAGTATTAATTACCAATAATTAGTATTAATTAGTAATAATTAGTATTAATTACCAATAATTAGTATTAATTACCAATAATTAGTAATAATTACAATAATTAGTAATAATTACCAATAGTTAGTAATAATTACCAATAATTAGTAATAATTACCAATAATTAGTAATAATTACCAATAATTACCAATAATTAGTATTAATTACTAATAATTAGTATTTATTACCAATAATTAGTATTTATTACCAATAATTTGTATTAATTACCAATAATTAGTAATAATTACCAATAATTAGTAATAATTACCAATAATTAGTAATAATTACCAATAATTAGTAATAATTACCAATAATTAGTAATAATTACCAATAATTAGTAATAATTACCAATAATTAGTAATAATTAACAATAATTAGTAATAATTAACAATAATTAGTATTAATTACCAATAATTATTATTAATTACCAATAATTAGTAATAATTACCAATAATTAGTAATAATTAGTAATAATTAGAAATAATTAGTAATAATTAGTAATAATTACCAATAATTAGTAATAATTAGTAATAATTACCAATAATTAGTAATAATTAGTAATAATTACCAATAATTAGTAATAATTAACAATACTTTCCAATAATTACCAATAATTACCAATAATTAGTAATAATTACCAATAATTAGTAATAATTACCAATAATTAGTAATAATTACCAATAATTAGTAATAATTACCAATAATTAGTAATAATTACCAATAATTAGTAATAATTACCAATAATTAGTAATAATTACAAATAATTAGTAATAATTAGCAATAATTAGTAATAATTACCAATAATTACCAATAGTTACCAATAATTACCAATAGTTACCAATAATTACCAATAATTACCAATATTTACCAATAATTACCAATATTTACCAATATTTACCAATATTTGCCAATATTTACCAATAATTAGAAATAATTACCAATAATTAGAAATAATTACCAATAATTAGAAATAATTACCAATAATTTGGAATAATTACCAATATTTACGAATAATAACATTAGTACATTTTTTTTATATTTTATTATTAATATTAAAATAATATAATTTTCTATATTATATACAATTCTCTTTTCATCTTTGTGTTTTCTGTCTCCACATGTAATATTCGCATTCTTTTTCAAAATTATCAACCTACTCGCCAATGGAGAGGTGAAAGTGAATGCAAATATTACATGTGGAGACAGAATATTAAACACACAGATGAAAGGAGAATTGTATATAATATAAATTATTATGTTATTTTAATATTAATAATAAAATATACTAATAATGTAATAATGTTATTATTATATAATTAATGTTTATGAAAAAATTATATTAGTATTATTAAAATAATAAAAAATAAATATAATATTAAAATTATCAATATTTGTAACATGTTTTGCTTTATTCTCAATATATTCAATCTTTACTTGAGTGTTTTTTCTAACAAATTATTCAAAACCAGTAATGCTTTTATATTTTATAGAGAAATATGGAACAACGAGGTCATCAACAATCATTATTAGGTGACCGCATATGGATAAATCAACGTAGAAATCCAAACGGTTCTGGTTTAAATCCAGTATATGTTGAGGGTGTGGAGACTTTTTTATCATTTGCGGCATCAAATTCAGAATTTGTTTCAGAAGGCAAAATAAAATGCCCTTGCAGAAAATGTGCATTGAAAACGTTTGACACGTTTGACAAAGTGGGAGAATATCTCTTGCGTTTTGGTTTTCAAGCAGATTATGTTTTTTGGTATCAACGCGGTGAACGCAGTTCCAGAGTAGGTGATACCAACTTGATTCCGGATCCATCCCGGTTTCAAGATTTAGTACATGATGTTGCAGGTTCATCTGTTCAACATACAGAAACTCCGGCTGATATAGCTTCAAATCCTGAGTTGGCACCGTCTGAATTTTATGAGTTGTTGAAATCTACTGAGGATGCATTATATCCTGGCTGCAAGATGAGAAAATTAGAAGTAGTTGCAAAATTTATGGCTATCAAATCAGATAACGGAATGTCAAACACCTGTTTTGACCAGATATTTTCTTTGCTGAAAACAATGTTACCCGAAGGAAATGTTTTACCTGCAAATTACTATGAGAGTAAGAGGCTGGTTCAAAATTTGGGACTTACTTGTCAGAAGATTCATGCATGTTCAAATGATTGCATTTTATATTCTGGGGAAAATGAGTCGTTGGATAGTTGTCCTACATGTGGGAAACTGAGATATAAAGAAGGACAACACGGGAAGTCTGGTTTGATTCCTGTAAAACAGTTGGATATCGATGATGTTGAGGAGGAATATGAAGATGTCATTGACATATATGAAGATGATGATGAAGATGAACACTGATAGCATTCCATGGTATTTATATACAATCATAATATGTATATATGTATATATAATAGTAATTATCAATTATTTGCTAACATTAACATTTTCTGTTTCAGATGGACGACGCCACATTTCGTGAGTTGGCGGATGCTGACCTAACTTTCGATGCGGATGTGTTGCTGACAGATGACCCTCAGCCTGCAGGCGCTCCAGGGAGTAAGCGGAGGGGGCGCGGTGTTGCACGATTGATGATTCCTGACCCCGTCCCCAAGCGACGTCCACGTCTTGGGTTTGATCCACGCACACGGAGGTGTGATAACCTATGTGATAACCTGTGGATTTGACTAAGATTTCATTAATCTATTCACATAATAAATGTTTATTATTTTTTCAGTTTTCCGCATATAGCAGTCGGACAGGGCAGCGCTATTTTGCGCAACTATTTCTCTCAGCCGTGGACCACATGGGAGCAGATTCCCATTGATGTGCAGCAGGCCATGTTCGGCCATTGGTTTGTACGTACGTAAATAAATAATTTTTATTTTGAAAATTATTTCATTTCTAACTTGATATTTTGATTTATTTGTAGGTTTTATGGTATCCGATCGAGGATACCATGCGTGACGCCATCCACGAGGCATGGGAGGTGGCCATGCGTGATCACCTTCGTCAGTTTTTCCACAATTTAAGAAAAGCTGCGATGAAGAAAGCAGGAGTGTCAGATTTTGAGGAGTCATGTAGAGCACACCGACCAGAGTATATTTCATCCCATGTATGGGATGGATTATGTGAGCACTGGTTGAGTGGTGCCTTTCAGAGGAGATCATCGGTGGGGAGGCAGAATCGGGGGAGACAGGAGGTGACTCATCGAGCTGGGAGTCGTTCTTTCAGTACTCATAGACAGCATCTGGTATGTACATTATTTATAAATATTTTATATAACTATAAATATTAACAGTTTATTTTTTATTCTTATAGGCTGTCGAGCACCCCGATATTACAGAGTACGACGTATATCGGAGGATGTATAGTGATCCTGCTACTGGGGAGCTCAGAGGTGATCGTCAGCATCACATCGTGGTCAGTATTATTTGTTTTCAAGTTTAAAAATTAACTGCATATAATATATTCATAATTTTAATTTTAAATTGCAACTATAGGAGTCATATGAGGCCGTAGCGTCACAGGCCCGGCCTGAGAGTCAAGCCGAGTCATCAGATCAGACCACTGCCCGTCAGTTTGATGAGGCGACATGGATGCAGGCCACCCAGTATGCCTTCGAGAAGGGCCGGGTAGTAGGTATCGGCTCTCGACTGACTCCCAGAGATTATTATGGCAGTGCTGCGATGTCGGCGTCCAGCTCGAGATGAGTTCGTGCATCTTCTTCTACTACACAGTATGAGGATCAGTTGCGATCTCAGACTGCACAGATAGAGAGTCTCCGACAGGAGCAGGAGTAGATGCGTCAACAGCATGAGGAGGAGCGTCGACGCCAGCAGTAGTTGTACGAGGAGCAGACGAGTCAGTGGCAGCAGCAGCATCAGGAGCAGATGGAGTACATGCGCCGACTCACTCATGCTTTAGGGATGGAGTTTCCTCCACCACCATCTGCAGATCCCCCACCTCCCCCCTCCTTCAGATTATAGTTTGTATTTATGTTATAAAATTTGGGAAATCAAATTTTTTTTCTTCTATTCTTAGTTTTTGTCTCATTATAAAATATTAATAATATTATATTTTTAAATAACAATATTAATATGAATAATAATATTATTTATATTTTATAATATTAATATATATATATATATATTAAAATTTTATAATATTATAATTTAATTATATTTTTTGTAATACTTGAATTATTTTAATATTTGAATGTAAAATAATTCTATTATTTTTATATTAATTAAAATAACTTTTTAATATTTTTTTATTTATGAATTATAATTCTAATATTATTATATTAATTAAATCATTTATTAATATTCTATTATTTTTTATTTTTGAATTATAATTCTATAATTATTATATTAATTAAAATAATTTATTATTTTTATTTGTGAATTATAATTCTATTATTATATTAAATAAAATAATTTATTAATAATTTATTTTTGTTTATTTTTTTTATAGTATTTGCGACGGGATACTATGCCCGTCGCAAATACCAGTATTATTATATGCATTAAAATAAATTATTAATAATTTTTTAATTTTTTTTTAAAAATAGTTTTTGCGACGGGACCCGTCGCAAATACTATTTTAAAAGTTTTTTTTACAAATATACGGAGTACTATTTGCGACGGGGAAAATAACCATCGCAAAAAAAGGCTTTAGCGACGGGCCCGTCGCAAATAAGTGTTGTTGCGACGCCGTTTTCAGCAACGGGCCATTTGCGACGGGCCCCCGTCGCAAAAAGCCATTTGCGACGGGATCCCGTCGTAAATGACCCGTCGCAAATACCTGTTTTTCTAGTAGTGAATGGAGGAATCTAATCATCTACGATTCTTATCTGTCAATACATCCTTTGTATAATCACAATATTGGAACTATATTTCATGAATATAGAGTTATCCATCAATAAAAACATCAATGGGGATATCCCTGGCCATAAAAAATGATGTAAAATCATGAAGGATCTCCTATAAAAATTAAAGAGGATGATCACTCATCAAAAATATAAAATAATAACCAAATATAATTTGTGAATGGTCTCACCCATTAGTAAACAAATATAGTTGTCCCACACCAAACCTAAATGTATTCTAAGGTTTCTATAGACTTATACCAAAATAAAGATTAACATCTATATTAGTCCATGATAAGTTACACATAACCCTAGATATTCTCTAAAATATAGAGCCAATGTCATGATTCATAATCTTCTAATAAGGGATTAAAATAAGGAATCCATCTATTAAGAAGTAAAAAAATTAAATGAATTGTAATATATGGTATATTTTTTATTTGATCAAATAGAAAAAATCCTTTATCAAAATAGTATTTCTTCACCGTCCTTTTAAAAATGATCTAAATCACTTATTATAAACCATTTTGAAGAGGCATAACACATCCATTTTACAAAAATAGATTCCTCATCACAAAAATAGTAAAAATACCCCTTAAATTATAAAGCTAATTATGAATTTTCCAAGTACTTCATGAAAAAAAACATGCCAAGTATCTCCAAATAAGAGAAATACATTATTTTTAAATCACTTTTCAATCCATTTCATTAATACAAACCATTTACTTTAAAACCACCAAATTAAATAAAAAAACATATCCATTAAGAAATATAATTTAAAAATAAATTCCTTTTCTTAGTTTGAAATTCTAATTTTAGAAAAACAATCATATGAACCATGATTACTTTGAAATCCTATATTTAATTCTCATAAAAATTGTAGATCAGTTATCTTTAAAATATAATTAAAATCCAACATTTTCCACAAAAGAAAACCAATAAAATGAGAAAACAAAAAACATTAATATATTGAACTACCAATGATACATTTAGAAAGATATCTAGTCCTTTTTCACTTAGTTCGACTTGATCCTGTGCCATTTATAAGGTTTTCTCACAAAATTTTATTTAATATAGTAAGAATAATAATCATCATCATAATAAAAACTATAAAATAATAATAAATATTGAGAGACACAATATGTAAGGGAAACTATCCTGATTCATGATTCCATTTATTAATGAAAACTTTTGGAAAACAACATTGATCCCATAAAAACCTATCTCAAAATTAAACTTCTATACATCATCCATATAATCATTAAAAACCAAATTAAAAATTTAGAATAATTAATAAATAACTCACTAGGTGAACTCCTTTAGTCAAAACCACATTAAATAGGGTGATTATCACACTCAATTAATATTCATTCCTTTATTATACAAAATACCGAAATTATAATCCCATACCAATGATTAATTTTACCAAATTTAAGAAACCCAAAGAAATTATCATAGAGAGATGATCCATAAGATTAAAGAAATATAATTACTATAATTATTTCATTGAAAGCTTCATATTTACACAACATATGAAAGACACATCTAAATGAAGTGATCCCACCACTAATAGATGGAATCACACATAAAATCTCTAATATGACCATTTTGAAATAGAGTAGTGGAATGTGGAAGTACATAGGGGGAAACTATCTTACCTCTATACACATCAAATAATTACTCTATGTATTCCATAAATAAAGTATATATAAAAAAGGGACAAATATGGGAACAAACAGTACGAAGAGGCCCACTAAATAGACTAACCTAACTCTTCTCATAAATAAATACCAAAGGGTTCAAATATCAAATGATATTTATTACATGGGAAAAAATAGGAAAAAACATATTGATTACTTATTGTGCCTACAATAATAGCCTTGTAGTCCACTGTGTGGCTAGTAGAGGGCCACCAGATACTCAGTGGACAAACCAGCTTGGCAGCTCTACCAGCCACTCCAATGAGAAACTAATGGAACTAAATAAGATACCCAGTGGCTACTTCTAGCCAACTCTCTCTTCAATTTAACTATTAAACACCTAAAAATAATATATTTATTTCACATATTTACACCTCTAAAATACCAAAAAAATACACATAAAACATGTCTTAGATACCCTAGGTTTGAATTCAAAATTTAATTTTAATTTGCCACTAAATCAATGGGAGTTTGACCTTCTTTTGGTATAATTGTTATGTGAAGGCATAAATTGTTAAAATGTGGTTATAATTACAGGTTGAAAAAACCTATATTCTTAGAGAATATACAAACAAAATTTCTATAGGGAAGGAATAAAATTTAAAAAAATAAAAACACTTAATCTCAACATTTATAAAATAATTACAAAACATTTATTGTGAAGAAATTGAATAGAGCACCTCTTACTGCTCGGAAGAACCATACATGAAAACCAATTAATATAGGGGGTTTAATTTTATAACTTGATTATAAAAAATGGTTTATTTATGATCGGATATATTATTATGAGTAGTAAAAGAAGTAAAAAATTGTTATTTTAAGTATATTAACCTATATAAAAAATTTGGATAATTTTCAATAATATGAATAGTTGAGTGTGATTCAATAAATAATAATGATATCATATCACATGATACTTTGGATGGTCATGTAAACATAGAACCAGCCCTTTACCTATCCCTAATATTCCATACACTAATATATATTCCTCATTTTATACCCTCTAAACCAAATCATTATCATATTGTCCCAATATACTTATCTCCCCAAAAATAGAACATATATTCTTAATCATCATTTCCAACACCACTATATAATATAAACAATAAAATTTTATAGTGGATGTCAATGGAGATACCTTCAATAACATATATTAATCATGATCTAAACCAATAATATAAAAAATCCCAAAATTCTTCTTACCATTTCAAAATAAAATTCATTTCAATAACTTGGTCTAAACAACAATATAAAAATTAACCAATCAAAATACATTAATTTACAAATGAATATAGATCCTTCGAATTTACCTCTTTTAGAAAAACTAGCCTTTTATTGATGACTATCCATTTTCGTAACCAAACATCCCTAATATTAAGTATATTTTTCTTCGTGCATGAAGAATCTAGAAAAGTTAGGTAAACACAATGTTCAAGTTATTTTGTCTTTATTTGGATAAAAGATCTCTAATGTGTTCAAAATTTTCAACATAATAACTTAAAAATTGGGGAAAGTGTTGATAAATATCATAGATAAGTCTTAAAAAGTTTTGAGAATGATCTATAATGAATAATTATACCAGATGTAAAGTTTAAGAGTAGCACTGAAAAACACATCGTGTGAGTATACCAATACATAGTGATTTTTATAAGAGTTTTTATATTTTTTATGTTAAAAAATACATTATATTATTAAACACTATTGTATAGATTTAATGTTTATAGATTCTCATTATTTTGTATGTTTATATGTAAAGTGAATCACGTCATGGTTTATATATCGGGATTTTTTTGAGTTTTTTCTTGTTAATACGATAGAGAAATCAATCCATGATTGTGAATCCATAGTTAAGTAATGAAGTCATCTAGTTAAATCACTATATAGATTATTCTATGGTTTTATATTATTGTGAAGAAATGATTTTGACTGTTCATAATGAAAAAATAAATTATTGAATAGTTTAAAGGGTGTAATTTGTGTGGTGAAAAAATTGCATCATAGTTTTATTCAAAATGTGTATATAATTAAATGAGAATTAATTTTCAAATAAGTTGTGTTTTAAAAGTTGTAAATTACTAGAAAAAAGTTTTATCAGAAACTATCAATCTATTAATTTTTAAATCTATATATAAATATATATATTTGATGTTTTTATATAATTTTGTTGATAAATAGTGAGAAAAGTTTCATAGTGGTTTTGTGAAATAGAGTTAGAAGTAACTCTTCACAAGAAAGGGAATATGGAAGAGAAGTTATGTTTATTGAACTTGTAACATCATTCCATCATTTCATAAATTATGATAACTTAATATTGACATCCAAGATTCTAATTTTATGAATAGATAATCCTAATTTTTTCGTGATGAATTATTTTATGATTTTTCATTATATTTAAATTCAAAAATATGTTATCTTATATTTGATGTTTTGAGTCATTATGAATCTTTAATAGGAAAGAATTTTTTTGAGAAGGATAAGTTTATGGGGAAAATCATCAATAATGATTGACTTTATACTTTCATACTGTATATATAATAGCACTTTAATAGTATATATATTTATCTTACATTGATAGTAAGAAAAAAATCTACTCATTTTCATTCACTAATTTTTTTTTGGTGTGTCATGTGGCTATGAGTGTTTCTATGTCATTCTAAGGGTATAATTAATATTCATTTTTTGTTGAACCTTATAAAAGATTATATTAATATTTTTTTAATAATTAATAATTTTAATAGATACGTTAAGTAAATATATTCAATTTATGAAGGTTGAACAATGAATAATAAGAAAACATAAGAGACAAATAATTAATTGATTCACCCCTACCTCATAGTTATTTTTATATATATTCTTTTATGGAATCTTTAATTTGTATCAATATAATCCATGATCCTTTTAAAATTTGTGTTGTGGTTGTTTCAATTTTTCTTATAATTTATAAATATAATTATATTTCTAAAAGTTATTTCCATAATTGATTAGATCAACCTAATGAATATAATATAAATTAAAATATTTCATAACAGAAATTATAATTTATAAAAGTAGAGAATAATTCCATACATGTAGTAATTAAGTATGGATATGGTAGATATTTTATATGATGGTATCAATATTATTATAGAAGGTGTTGAAATCACCATGTTTTATGGAAAGAACAAAAAGAATGGTGACCATTAATAAAATAATATAATGTCCTCTATTTAATAATTTTTGGTTAATTAAACTAAAGGGAATTAGGGAAAAATGTTTTTAGGATATGATATAGAATAATTATAAATGAAATGTTAACATAAATGAAAAAATATAAAATCAGGCATTCCCAATTCAAATATATTCGTATAATTGAGGAAGATGTAAATTTGAAAAGTTATTTAAAAAATAAAATTGAGTTTTTATCCACATATGAGTATTTATATAAAATATATAATATTTCATGGTTTTGAAGAAGATATTTTATATCTTTATATACATTCTTGATTCCAATGATTCACCACTTTATGATCATTATTTAAATTAATTCCCACTAGATTACTTGAAAATTGTTTTGATCATGTATGAGATGAGGAAAGGTCATTATTTAATGAACAAAAGTAATGGTGATAATTTAATTTTTTTAAAGATTTTAAGAATTAGAGGATTCAAAATTAAGACAGGGAAGATGAAGATGATTTAGATTTGGATAAATAAATTGTTTTATTTTATTGAAAATCATTTCACTTATCTTAAATAATGATTGAATGAAGAAAAATATAATATCATGGTATGTTTCCATTGAAAGGTTGTAATTGATGAATAGTTTTCTATTTTTTCACTAAGCTTCCTATGTTGAAAGAATATAAAGATGATGATGATGGGGAGTTACCAAGAAATATTCCATGAAATAAATATTAAAAATGATAAATGTTATAGGTTTCATATAGAGGATTAAAATTAAGGTCATAAATTATTAAGAAAATACGTATTTAAACCAAATTGATGAAGAAAAATATATAAATGTAAATAAATTTCCCCTGAAAAGACAACATTTTTTTATAAGTGAATTTACCAATATGTGGTTTGAAAATGCTCTTCCATCATAAATTGAAACGAAAATCGTGGAGGCAGCTTTAAGATCAACCTTATATAAAATTTAAGTCACCCAGAGAGTGATTCAAAAAATAAAAATTGTTATATATGATAATTGATAAACTATTATTCATTTCTCAAGGTAACATGTGATAATTATGATTGGATATGGAACTATGTTTACAAAAAGATGTTACCATCCTTAGATATATAAAAATGATGAATATATAAGTTGTATAATGGAATGGAGTGTTATTTTAAATTTGTGTATAAATATATCATTTATGTATAAATATGAATTATGGAGAATAATATTCAATCATTATTGACAAAATGTATGCTTATGGATGTTTTATTGGAATGAAGTGGTGATATTTGAGTAACTATTTTTAAACATGTTAGCTAAAAAATGGAAACCTTAACACTCCAAAACAACAACACTTTTTAGAGTATGATCAACAAACTGGTTCCATCTTACATAGGATATATTGGGGCAGTTGAGGATGAAAGTTAGGGTATATAGCCTACATAGGTAGTAAATAGTGAACATAGCTCACACATGGGGACACATGACCATGACTGAGTTCCATTTGGTTCATTTTGGGTGGAAAGCACCCATGAAAGAGAGATAGAGAGAGAGAGAGAGAGAGAGAGAGAGAGTGTGTGTCTCAAAGATAAACTCTGTGCGTGGGTTGAGAATTCAAGGAAACATAGATGTTAATTAAGTGGTGAATGGTAGAGAAGAAAATGGATGTGGGTTCCCAGAATACGAACACAACATTACCATTTTTAAAGTTATGTTTACAATTCCATTTTCTCAATCAAATTATCCTGATCCATCTACTCAAACTGATCATCATTGTCATCCTATACATCAATCCTCTCAATATGTTTCAATCTACACATTACGACCACCCAAGGAAAAATACACTAATTTTTCATTGATTGATCAAACCAAGATTAGTCATCATTATATGATAATTTTTTACTTGAAGCTACATATGGGACATAATTTCATGCACTAAAATTGTAGCACCCTAGGTTTCGGGTATATAACCTTTTCATTATGATTTTTATGTTTATGATGTATAAGGGTGAATGTTTGGAGATTTTGAGAACCTTTAAGGTTTTCTGGGAGATTTTATAGAGGTTCATGGTTCATTCATAGTTTCAGAAAACCATAAAACACCTTCAAGAAACCATGAACAGTGAAATAGGGAGAAATGGATGGTGTACGAGATGTGCACGGTTTCTATAAATCGTGCCAAGGCCCTGGAAAAACTGTTTCATGTTTTTCTTTTTTGTATAATGAGATTTGAAATGGTTGGAACATGGTTGGTTAAACCTGTAATACAATCGTGTAATATTCTTCCATAAGGCAATGGTGAATGCATGGTTAGTGCACATCTCGCCTAATCGTGCGACTAAACAATGTGCGGATTAAAACCTCCTCCTTAAAAATTGGAACTAGTTTGGACTTATTGTTTAATGCCTCATTCCTCATTATATGTAGCCTTAACCTGTGTTTTCTCTTCTCCAATGGTCAAGGAAGGTTCTTCCATCAATCCAGAGGTGATCTAAAGGCTTACCTTGGTGATTGGAAGCTGGTTTCCTGTGGTATGTTATCATTCATGATCGTTCCAGATGTTTTCCAAAGATCTACAGTTCAATTAATATTGTTTTCTTATATATACACTATATGTGGGTATATATAAGGTTTTTGATACCAAATATGATTGTATTTGTTCTTGATGATGGTAGGGGATGATATTTAAGGCAATTTTGTGGAGTTTCAACCCGTTTTTGTGATGTTTTTCATGTTATTTATCATTTTCTCCAAACATCTTGAGGTAGGTAGATTCAAACTTGACTTATCTTTCTATAATTGATTATATTAGTTTAAAATTGATTTAATTGATTGAAATATATTGTAAAATATTGGTGAAAATCGTGATATAAATCCTCTTTAGTGATGATTTATGGTTTTTGGTGAAATTGTGGCATAGTGGTTATTATTGTGAAAAGTGAGTTAGTTTCTTTATTTTCAAATTGTGATTTTAATGTATGTATTTGTTGTATTTTTTATATGTTTTTTTAGATAAAGGTTTTCAAAAAATTGTTTCATTGAAATGGTTTTGGCTTGTTTGTATTGTAATAGTTTTTTTTGTCATAATAGGTATGGGTGTCCATATTGCATTTATGAGGATTGGTTGAAATATAGCCTTGTGCTCAGTGCCAAAGGTTCAATGAAACATGGGAAATAATTAAATTTTGATAAAATTGAAGATTAATGAGAGACCACTCATGAGTTTGGAACTGTCCTAACCGAGGATTCATTGTTGGTATTGTGGATACAAGGAATGGAATGGTATTTACAAAGGGAACTTATGAAAATGTTTTATATCATTGTTTTGTTGTTTTCTAGAAAATGGATTTTGCTGGAAATTTAGTTGATATAGAACTTGTTTATATTGACTTGTAAAATATTTTAGATTTTTTTTATATTTTGTTATAAACTATTTTGGAAATTGATTCATATTAATTATTTTATATAATTTTTGATAACTCTACTATCCTAGAGGAGTGAGTGGGGAATTCATTGGGGAATACATATTGAGTTTTAGTACTCACCCCTGCTTTGGAACATTGGTTATTTTAAATATGTCTCATTTTGGTACAATGGGAAAGGTAATGTATCACACATCTTTAGCACCACCTCATGATACATGGGATGTTTGGTGAAGTTGCATCACGGAGAATGTAGAGCTTGGAGTCTTGTGGTTGTCTTGTAGTTTTATTAGTTTGTCTTTTTTTGTTTAATTTTGTATTATGTTCTTCCACTATGATACTCTATTTTTAGTTTGATTTTCATAAATGAAATTTTGGGTTGTCTTTCAGGGTTATCATGCATCATTTAATGGGTTTTTTTTGAACTTGGTGAGTATAATTTGTTTATTCTTAAAGGGAATATCTTCTCCAACATGTATTGAAGCTCATAGAAACTTAGTTCCATCATTTCGTGACTTGGAGATATCTATTATGGCCAATTAACATCCTCCCACCTTCTTAATCCAATGAGGAGAAGGAGGGATGTTACAAATGGTATTATTTTTGTTTGGTACAATGTATTTTTGAGACAAATGGCCACGTTATTCTTGGAGCTAAATTCATTATTTTCTATTCCAAGGGTGATGATCTTAGAAAGGAGTATGTTTTTTGGGCCATGAAATGTAAAAAATAAAAATATGTAGCTAATATTTTCATTTTTAACGTCATGTTACAATGGAGTTGGGTACATAAGTGTTTTGGATACTCTTATAAGATTTTCAATCTCATTATCACATGTTTAGCGAATGAGATGAGAATTCCAATAATTAGAGGAATGAATTCCCAATATGAGTGTATACATCATTTTAAGTAATGATTTAGGTTTTCTAAAAAAGTGCTAATTTTTTAAAATTATGATTTTTTTTTCAAATGAATGACTTTGAAAATATCATTGTTATGTTATTTTGAAAATGGTATGATTTTCAAAAATAATGTTCAATGTTTTAAAAAATGGTTGAACATGAATATGGTTGATTTTCGAAAGAAACCTTGTGATAGTTGATGTGATATAATTTAATAATCTAAGACTTTAATTGTTAGATATTGTGACTTAAGAGGTTTTTGATTTGTTTATAAAATTCCACTTTATAGGTGTTGTCAAAAATAGTTTGAAGAAGCTGTAGAGAACATGATTGCACCTGATCCACGAGTGAACCAACAGCTAGTTCAGAGTATCATCCGAGAATTTCAAGTTGTGGAAAAAAAATAACTGGATGTATGATCCAAGATAAGTGGATCTTTTCATCTATTTCAAAAAATAGAATCCACCATCTTCTTTGGTGATTCTGAACCAGAAAAGGCAGAGGAATGGCTGAATAGGGTGAATCATATCTTCAATTGCATCACCACGCCAGCCGAGTCAAAGGTCAAGCTGACCATGTATATGCTTAAAGTTCTTGCAGGACAGTTGTGGGAACTAGCAGTGTAGGATAAAGTGGTTCAGGGCCTTTTTGGGGAAGATTTTGAGGAATTTTTTAACAAACAATTCAATCCCTACACATTCAAGATTCAACGGATGAAAGACTTTTTCACCCTAAAATAGGAAAATCACTATGTCATAGAATATGTGGATAAATTCGTGAATTTAGTCCACTTTTCGCCTGAATTTGGGGTGGGTGAATCCTTGAAAGTAAGAATCTCTGAATCGTGGCTAAGGAAGGATATTTACTCAAATATTTTTGTTCTCTGTGTTACGGATTATATAGAGATGGTCAATAGAGATATGATGGACAAACATGACATCTTAGGAGCGATGAGGGGATAATGTATATTTACTACCATGAGAAATGGTGGGAACTCTAATGTTTAAAGCAAGTGGAAGCGGGACACCAACTTCCAAGGTGTGATAATGAATCATAATCAGATAGATGGATCAATGAATCTTCCTCCATGACCCATGAAGAAAGAAGGATGTTTCCAATGTGGTTCCCTTGACCACATGAAGAGGAACTGTATATAACCACAAACATCATTCCATAATTGCATCAATATTTGAAATAATAGGGGTTATTATCATAGTTATCTGAAGTCATGTGCTCAAGACACATATCTGGTGTCCCAAGCATCATATGCTCTGACGGGGAGAGGACAAAAGAATCAGTCTCGTCAGAAATACAGATATATCCATGGTGAGTCTAGGAATACCATGACTACTCATTAAAAGAAATCTCAATAAGGATAAAAGGAGTAGAGCTCAATGATGAAGAAATTATATAGACATGAGCAAGTGCTTTTGGATGATCAGGCTGGACCATCTATGGTACGAGGTATAATTATGTTGAAATCTAACATCATGAAAGTGATGTTTGATACTGGTGCATCTCATTCCATCATTTCTTGTCATGATTTTGATTTTATATGTTTAAATCTTTAAAATATTTATTTTTTGATAAAACATCAAACTCCTCTTTGGGAAAGAGAATGTCAATCCTTTCTATGTAGAACATGTTCTATAACTGTTGATGGAGTTGAGATAAAATGGGAATTCTCAATGTTGGAGGTGGATGTATATGATGTAATACTAATAATGGATTTGTTGAAAATGTACAAGGATAACATAGATAATTATAGAAGAGTAGTTAGTTTCATGACATAGGATAGTGTTGAGAATCTCCTTAAAGGACGAAGGATTGTAAAGACAGGTGAAATGGGAATTTTGGAACCAATAATGGGAATGATATCTTACCAGTTAGTGGCGTTTTCATTGGAATTGATTGAAGAGATCATGAATTGTAGAATTATAGCTATTGTGGATTATTCGCAGATTTTTTTCCAAGATATTCTCAGAGTTACCAACTCTAAGGGAAGTGGAGTTTACGATTGATCTCCTTTCAGGGGACTCGTCTGATTTCCATTACATCTAATAGGATGGCACCAAATTAATTAATGGATATGAAAGAACAGTTATAAGAGTATAAAATCAAGGGTTTTATTTGATTGATCATGTCTATGTGGGATGAACCAGTCTTGTTCATAAATATTGTAGATGGTACGGTTAGGCTATGTGTGGAGTATCATAAACTTAACCAAGTACTGATCAAGAATTGGTATCAAATTCCATGAATAGATGACTTGTTTGACAAATTGAGGGATGCTCAGTGGTTCTCAAAAATTTATTTGTGATCAAGATATCACCAATTGTTAATTCGAAAGGAGGATCTTCCAAAAATAGATTTTAGAAGCTGATATGAACATTATGAATATCTGGGAATGACTTTTGGAGTAACAGATTTACCTATAGTCTTTATGGAATTGATAAATTAGATATTTCATAGATATATCAATTATTTTTTGTGGTTTTTGTGGAGGACATATTGGTGTATTCATTGAAAATGGATGAGTATGAAAAACACAATGAAACAGTGCTGGGACTATTGAGAGATCATCATTTTTATGCGAAATTATAAAAGTGTGATTTTTGGATACAATATGTACACTTTTTTGGCCATGTAATATCTAAAAAGGGTGTTTCTGTTGATCCAGATAAGATAGAAGTTGTTATCTCTTGGAAACCACTGAAGAATGTATTCGATATATGGAGATTTATTCGTCTATTTGGTTATTACTAATGCTTTGTGTGTAACCTCTCATGGCTAGCTTCTCCTATGATATATTTTAAAATGAATAATGTTCTATTTCAATGGACCAAAGAATACTAGAAACCTTTCCAAGAGCTTAATGTTCATCTTACATCTACACTGATCTTCATTTTTTCAGAATTAGTACAAGGGTATGTTGTCTACTATGATGATTTGGAATGTGGTTTGGGGTGTGTTATCAAGAAAGGAGACCATGCAGTGACTTATGGACCAAGACATTTGAGAGTTCATGAGAATAATTACCCAAACACATGATTTGGAGTTAGCTGCAGTCTTCCATTCCTCAAAACATGGCATCTTTATCCATTTGGTGAGAAATTTACTGTGTTCATGGATCATAAGATCTTGAAACATATTTTCTCACAACGGGATTTGAATCTGAGGAAAATAAGATGGATGAAGTATCTCAAGATGTTTGACTTTGACTTGATGTATACACTGAGTAAAGGAAATACGTTGGTTGATGAATTAAGTATAATTTCATCTACACAGTTGGAAAAAGAAGCTTCAGAAAAGTGGTAGTTGATGCCATTCCTAACTGATATGCATGTGAAATGTTAAGGCTAAGGCACTTTTTCAGTTTTCTTCTCAATTGCGGCAGTTCATTATTTATTAAAGATGGTTATAGAAGCTTAAACAGATGATGCAGAATGCATGGTAATGATTTCAAAACACAATTGAGCTGAGACCATTGAGAGCTAGATGCTTGATGAGAGTTTAGTGTTATGGTTATTGAATCAGAGGGTTGTACCTATGGATTTTTATGAGAAACATATCATTTATCATCCCCATTTTATATGGGATGTTCATATTAGAATACAGAAGATGTGTAAGGAATTAAAGTACTAGTTTTTGTGGAACGGTATGAAACAAAAGGTGGCTGAGTTTGTTTCAAAAAATTTAAATTATCTGCAAGTTAAGGCCGAACATCAATGACCAGTAGGTATGTTTTAGTCTTTACCCATACCAATATATAAATGGGAGAAGATAGATATGGATTTTGTCATAAGTCTCCCAATAATGGTTTGAAAACACCATGCCAAATGGGTGATAGTTGATCAACTAACCAAGTCAACTCATTTCATCCCTATTCATGAAACTCATAGACGGAGGATCTATCCAAAGTCTATATCTTTTAAGTGGTAAAGAGACATGGAATACTAGTTTCGATCATATCACACATGGATCTAAGGTCCTCATATATATTTTTGGAAATAGTTACATAACTCCATTGGGACTCAATTGACTATGAGTACATCATATCATCCTCACATGGATAAGAAATCAAAAAGCACGCAACAAATGTTGGAAGACATGTGTTGGGATTGTGTAACTGATTTTGGTGTCTCATAAGAAGAAAACATATTTTGGTGGAGTTATCATATAATAACTGGTATTAGGCCTCAATAAATATGGATCCTTTTGATGAATTGTTTGGGAGTCCTTATCATTATCCACTTTTTTGGGTTGAGAAATGTTAAACTTCACTAGTTTGGATGATCCTTGTCCAAGAAACTATGGAGAAGATTAAGTTTATTTGAAAGAGAATGGAGATGGCTCAGAGTCATAAGAAATCATATACAGATCATCGTCAATGTCCATTGTCATTAATAGTAATTGATCATGAATTCTTATGTATTTCCACAAGGCTTTTACATTGTCTTTTTTGGAATTATGGAAAGTTATATACTCGATTCATTGTAACTTTTGAGATATTGGAATGAGTTGGTGAGGTGGCATATCGTTTGTCATTTCCATCACAGTTCAGTGTGGTGCACAATATGTTATATGTATCATAGTAGAAAAATTATCAACCTAATCATGACCACGTGATCAGATGGGATCATGCTAGCCTAGATCCAGATACATTATTGGTACATATTCTTTTTTCGATTATGGATATGCAAGATAAAGTCTTGTGTGAAAAAATAATCATTCTAGTATGGGTTTTGTGGAAACATGTTCAGATTTGGGAAGAGACATTTGAGCATAAGAATGAAATGATAGAAACATGGATAGAACTCTTTTAGGACAACACTAGTTTTCTAATTTTTAGGGATTAAAAGACTAATGGTGGGGAGACATTATTACCCTTAGTTTATGTTATGTAACCCTTTCATTATGCCTTTAATGATTATAAAGTCTAAGGGTGAAAGTTGAGAGATTTTGGGGAACTTGTTAAGTTTTTATGGGGATCTTCTATAGGATCACGATTGGTGCATGTTTTGGGAAAACCATGAAACACCTCCATTAAAACATGCACATTGAAACAGGGGAAAATTTGATGGTGCACGGGTTGTGCACAGTTTGTACAAACTGCTTGAAGGCCTAGGAGAAACCGCTTCATGTTATGATTTTTTGAATAGTGAGCTTTGATATGGTTGACACATGGTTTGGTAATCGTATGATCTATCCATTCATGTCTCATCCTTAAGGGATGGGATAATGCACGAGTTTCCTAACAGTTTAACTAAACAATGTGAGGGTCAAAACCACCTCCTTAAAAAGTGGATATAAGACGGCCTGGATGAATACTGCCTCATTCCTACTATTATGTGGCCCTAATTGAGGTTTTTGCTTCTCTAATGGTCAAATAAGGTTCTTAAATTGTAAATGAGGTGATATTAAGGCTTCCCTAGGTGATTATAAATTGATTTTTCACGATAAGTCATTTTTTTCTTGATGTTTTCCTTAGATCCACTCCTCTCTTCATCTTGTTTTCCTGTAAATTCACCCGAGGTGGGTAGATATAAAGTTTCAGATTCAAAATATGATTGTATTTGGTTCTGATGATGATAGGGTAAGAGATATAAAGTGGTTTTGGGGAGTTTCAACCTGTTTTGTGATATCATTTGTGTTTTTTATACTGTTCTCCAAAACTCTCGTGGTAGGTGGATTCAATCTCAACTCCACTTACAATAATTGATTGGATTAGTTTTAAATTGATCTAATTGATTGAAATTTATTGTTAAATATTGCTTCAAATCATTATAAAAATATTTTTTAGTGATAATTTTTTGTTTTTGGTGAAATTTTGGTATTTTGTTGAATTTTTGTGAAAAGTGATTTTGTTTCCTGATTTTAAAATTGTGATTTTAAAATATGTATTTTATGGATTTTTGAAATCGTTTGTTCAAGAATTTGATTCAATAAAAATATTTTTTATTGAAATGGTTTTGTATTTTTCGTATTGGAAAAGTTTTTGGGCATAATTGGTATGGGTTTTCAAATTTCATTTATGAGGCTTGGCTAAAATATGACATTATACTTGGTGATGAAGGGGTAATGGAACATGGGAAATAATTACCTTGTCATGACATGGTTGAAAAATGAGATACTGCTCATTAGAATGGGCTATCATAACAAAGCATGCATTATTAGTATTTTGAATATGTGGAATGGAATGGTACTGCCAAAGGGAACTTTGGAAATTGGTTTAAAGCTTTATTTGGTTGTTTTATTGAAAATGGTTTTTTTCCAAGTTTATTTTATATAGAACAAGTTTATATTGAGTTATAAACTATTTTATATGTTGTTTATATTTAGTTAAATCTTTTTTTGTAAATTTTTTCATATAAATTATTTTATATAAATGTTTCTAACTATTCTATCCAAGTTCCATTAGTAGGGAAGTCATTAGGGAAAACCTAATGAGTTTTAGTACTCACCCCTACTTTTGAACTTGGGTGATTTTTCAGATGTCATCTACTGGGACATGAAAAAAGGTAATGTATCACACCACATTAGCACTACCTCATTATACATGGGTTATTTGATGGCTTTGGATCATGGATCATGTAGAGCTTAGAGTATTGTGGTTATCTTGGAGTTTTAATAGTTTTAAATCTACTATTTAATTTTCTATTATGGTCTTCCACTGTGGAATATGGTTTTTAGTTTGATTTTGATAAATGAAATTTTAGGTTGTCGTTCATGGTTATCATGCATCATTTATTAATTTTTTGGTTTCACTTTGTTGGGTTAGATAGTTTATTCCAATTTTGAAAATCATTCCCCACATGTATTGAATACTTTTGGAATTTGTTGACAGCCTTTGGCTCCTTGGGGATGTTGTATAAGGACAAGTGGAATCCTCCCACCTTCTCAAGCCAATGAGAAGAAGGGGAAATGTTACAAAATATACCCAAGATTTATTCTTCATTGTTAATGAAAAAATATTTAGTGCATATAATAATCAGAAACTAAATACTTTTTTCCTTATGAATAACACACAATCCATCTTCATGAAGAGTATAAACCTTCTTTGTATGATTAAATTCCATGAAGATGATATTCCATGAGACCTCCATAGACTTTCTATGAAGATTTTATGTGGTATGATTGAGATTGACCAAATGATAATGATATTTTATGAGATCATCACATTTCAACAATGTAAGGGATTTTCATTCATGGGTAAGATCAATTGACCACACAACATTATCAATCAAACAAAAGATACAATGACTGACCGCATGAAGAACAATGTTTTCATGCCTCAATATTCCATGAAGTAGATCTATTTGTATCCTGAGATGGGAAATCATCACATAACATCCATGATACACAGACAAAACCATTCTTAAGTATGAGTATCTTCCATGAAAAATATTCACATACATTTTTTGAATATCAAACAACATGAATTATATGTGAGAATAGATAAACTGCCTAGAAATTTCGTATGATGTAGCGGAGACTATTTGTAGGCATGGACACTCTGTGTAGTATAAGATTCAGCCATGAGCATCCTCTATAGAGCTCAAATGGACGGTCTCCTAATATGATGCTAAACCTTCAGAAAAAATTAAATGGATAGAGTAACCTCAAAATATCAGTACAAAAATACATTTCCATATTCATGTAAATTATTCGAGACGAAGATAAATATTTGTACAAGTTATTCCTGAGCATATTTTACCAGGGAACAATGATTCAATATACATATTACATGAATTCATCCCACAATTCATGCATTATGAATCATGTAAATGTTTTATATAAGTGAGGTTTTAAGGAAGCGAGGTTCATGGAATTTATATATCACATGAAATGAGGATTCTTATACCCTAGTTAATAAATTATTGAAAAAAGATTAAAGGAATGAATAATAATGTGATAAAATGAGGAGAAAATGACTCAAGTATTTCTGGATGATTTATATGCAGATATTGCATAATTAAGATCACATAAAATAACGTAGCATGAATAAAATAACGATGCCATGAAATTCTTAAAACATTAAAGAATTTTATTTGAACCTTTTAGATATTTATTTTGATGATTTTATGTGGATTAAATGATCAAAAATATGCATTCATGGATTGATGCGTGTCATTAATTTAAGAGTAAAAAGTTAAAGACGAAAGACTTGATGATAATAAAACTTAGTCTTAAAAAATTGGAATATTATTCACTGTTATATTAATTATTATATAGTGTTATCATGATCTATAAAAATGGAATAAGAAAATATTAGGTGAAATAGAGGAATAATGGAACGATTGAATAAGTAAGAATAATTCTTGTTCCTACAAAAATAAATCCATGACTACAGAGCATGCATGATTTTATACATGTAATTATAGAATTATAGTTTTTTGAGGATTTATAAATCTTAATGGAAATATATATTTCTTTGAAGATTAATTACCCTTTATTTACTAAAGAAATGATTACACAATATTGAAATAACATGTGATTTTTTGAAATTAGTATTCAATAGTTTTAAAGGATATACAATATAATGTTTAAATTAGATAAAGGATATAGAATCAAGACATATCTATCTATTTAGACTACTAAAGTAATCATTGGTAATCACTATAACATGATATCTCTTGTGTATATATTCATACAAATTTTAATATTGAAATTAGATATTTTTTGAGAATATTGAATACTCTTCAAAAAGAAAAATTTTGTATGTTCAAAAGACCACTTGAATAAATAGGGATCATAATTCATTTTGGGTTTATTGTTTATTGAAGTTAAATTAAAATATTGAGAAGGAGACAAGAATAGTATAGTTGGTAATATCTATCGAATTGTGTAAATTCTCATAAATATTAATATCCAATATCATTTCAAATCATAGTGAGAACGGGTGAAGAAGAAGTCCAATGTGAAGGAAATGTTCTTGATCATATTATGGAAGTGGAAGAGATGTTCATTGGTTTAATGATTCAATCAAAAACTAGTAGTTCTATTATAAAAAACATAATACCAAGTAGAAGCTAACGACAATGGGATTATATTTAATGGAAGGGGATAATAACTACATAGACATTATATTAGGCTTATTACTATTATTATGATCAATAAAAATATATAGTGATAATAAAATTTATTTCATGGAGAAATATTTATGCACGGAAAGGAGAAGGCTTTCAAAAATGAGCCAGATCTTGTAAAAATACTTGTGTGTTTTTTAAATTCTCATTATTAATTAAATAAATAGGTAAGGTTGGGACATAAATTAATAGATCCATATATGTTAACTATGATATAGGTTCAAGTATTAGAGAAAATAAATTAAAATAATACAAAAATTCAAAAAAGGTAATGCCTAATTCACCCCTAGTGTCTGTCCAGTACTATTGGGATCTAAATGTTGTATCGGAGAGAATAAAAGCTTACCTATTATTGGATATAAATTAATCGTAGTTATTTTTATATCCATACCAATAAATAAAGAAACAAGTCGTGAATAATTATTTTTTCATTTAGGAGAAAGTAAAATTTGAAAACATATTAAAATCCTCAACATATCTATGTCAATCCGGATATTATAAGATGAATTTATTTTGGTAAGAGATGTTACATCATGAACCACTAAAAACATACCATGAAAACCAATACTAAAAATTAAAATATGAAACAAATGGAATAGTCAATTAGAGAAAGATATATTAATATTGGCATGGTTATTGGTACTCCCCATGTTGATTTTTAGAAGGTATCCAGTAACAAAAAATAACGATGAAGGTGTGTATAGATACTTTGTGCTAGAAAGTAATGTGGTAGTCAAATGTATTGATATATTTCTTTTATAATTGGATAATAAATAAGAAGAAACAATGAAACAATATTATATGATATAAGTTATAAAATATTCTATATAGATCAAAAGGACTCATATGTTAAAAGGAGATTCCTTGTAAATGAACAAGTAGAGAAGAATCAGAATGATATAATTGAAAAAGAATATAAGTCTACTATAATTGGTATGAATAGTGATAATAAGAAGAGATAAAATTTTCCCAAAAGAAATAATTAAAACCCAAGGAGGAATAAATAATGAAAATACCTAGAAATTTTATTTTCATAATGATTTTTTTTGGGTTGAGATCAAAATCTCAACCCTACTGCTTCTACTAAATAGTAATGAAATTAAACCCATACTTATTCTATTTATTTATTTAAATACTAACTTGTTTGGAATTTAAGGAAATTAAATAAAGGGTTATATGATGAGGTTTTCACTGTTTTATAGTAAAATAAATTATACATCATGACGAATTCTTAGCATCATGATGAAAACTCAATGATATTAAAGATTGAGGTATTCCAATCACATTCTTAACCTTTTTTGATTATGATAAATGTGATTATAAAATTGGAGTTTTGGATGAGGTGATAAATGGTTCTTAATCTATATTTGACTGGAAATAATTTTATCTATATTTTTATATGTCTAAAAAATGTATTATTTCTTGAAAAAATAGTTTCAATTGCCCCTTAAATCATAAATTTTGAGAATGATAAAACATGTTGTTAATTTTTATAGACAAAATTTATGTATATGTTATGATTTGTTGTTTTATATGTAAAATAACATTTAATGTCAATATAAAACATTCTCATACATTCATTAGTAAGATTTTATAGATTTATATTTATTACAAAAATAATACATAATTTTTTGGTCAAAAGGAGGAATGATTTATTTCTAATCAAATTGGGTTTCTTACATTATATGGTTTTATTTAAAATAATCAATAAAAATTATATAATTTTACTTCAAAAAAATAAAGTTTATTTTTGATTTCTGAATTCAAAATTATCTTAATATTATTTTTAGTGAATTTTCTAAAAATTTATTTATCAATGAATAATGAATGATACTGACATTTATTGAAAATTTTATTTTCTTTTTGATTATATACAAAGTAAAATTTTATATTGAATAAGTTTTAAAATTTAATTAGTCTAATTTAATTAATAATAACCAAATTATGGTATTTTTAATGAATTTTATACATGAATATGTTGTAGAACCATTAATATACAAAAAGGTATTTTCTGACAAAATATTTTTCATTGCATTTTGGGAGTTCAATTTTATATTGAATTCTAACAATTATGGGTTTTGAATATTGAAAAATTAATTATATATATATATATAATTATGGGGTCCATATTTAGTAAATAATTTCTTTTTTATTTTTGAAATTTAGGAATAGTAACTTGAGAAAAACAATTATGACGGTAAAGGGTAAATCATGTAATTAAAGTTAAAAATAAAATTTTAAGAACTAAAAAATGACCCTAAAACATTCCAATATTTTATTGGTTTATTATATATCATAAATATTCGTCCAAATATATAATATATTTCCTTTTATTATAATATATGATTATGACCATTATAATATTTTATGTCAATGAAATTTTAAAATATCACACACTTGTTTTCAATAACTATAATGTTTTAACATAGAAACAAACAGAGGATATGTTCTATTATAAATATGATTTTAAAATATAAGTGATTTTTATTCATCAAGGTAATTTATTTATAAATTTTAATGAATAAATAATTAAATTAAATTATTATAAAATATAGACACATTAATTATTAAATTAATTGAAAAATAAAATAAAACATATTATAAATATTATAAATATTATAATTTGAAATAATTAATGTGACCCATGAATTAAAAAGATTAAAATATAATTATATATATATATATATTATAAGTTTTCATTATAATTAAAATATTTTTTTAACTCTTATAACTGTTAAATTAAATCAATATTTATAAAATCGAAATTGCTGATATTTTATGAAAATAAAAAGTTATGAAATGATATAAAATTACTAAAAAGCATATTTTCATATAAGTGAATATAATTTGGTTTAAAATATGCACCATGTATCATTTATGGTATTTTTGTTTCTATTTATGATAATAACATGATCCTCAAAGAGTAAAATACATTATTGGCATGGAAAGTTTGAAAGGTTTAACATGGGGTTAAATAAAAAAATAAGTAGAAAAATGAGTAATTCATTTGTAAAAATTTTATTTTTCAAATATATTTAGAATACTTTTTCTAATTTAATAAATTTGGATCCATTTTGACAAAAAAATTGATTTAGATTTCAATTAATATATAATTAAATTACAATAGTTCTCCACACCACACTTACAAATAGGCACCATTTCATTTCAATTATTCGCACGTAAAAACCTTTTTTCTGCCAATACATAACCAAATAAATTACTTGCATCTATATATGTGTTCTTTTGTCATTTTTTGGGGAGTATTACTAATCTTATAGGTCTTAATGTGTTAAAAAAAGTAAATTTCATTAAATAGAATGGGTTCTATCATTTTCATGTACAACAAACTTCTGATTCACAGACCGATGGAATTCATTTTCCATTACCACCCCTCATGGAGGGTTATAATAATATAGGTAGGTTTTATATTAAATATTCATTAAATAATTTTTATTCATAAATGATAATATAATTTTTAATTTCATACCTTCTCATTCAATAGAAAATGATAACATTGTTTATGTGTATGTGTGGACTACCACCTCTGTGAAGTGATGTGATTTGTTTTTCATCCCCGCATAATATAAATTATGTATATATAAGTATTATTAATGAAAGAATATGGTATATTTATGATATGATAATCAGGTTGTATAGATAAATTAATACTTACCTTCATCCGGTAATTTTCGTTGAAAAAATGGAATCATTACTCATTATTAGATACAACCTACCATCTCCATGATTGTAACATATTTGATTATTCAAAACCATATTTTATAATTGGTCATAAAATTATAATTTTTTTTAAAATAATAATTATTTAATAAGTATTATTTTGGGGATGGGGGGGGGGTAATGACGTATTTGACTATAGTCAACCTACCAATTCTATTTAGGACATAAGATTTGAATGTCATCAAAATGTCAAACATGAAATAAAATGAATAAGTAATAGTATTCAACATGGAAGTAAGGGAATAATACACTACAAAAAGTTTCTAATTAAAGTATTTAATTAATATAATTTTATTATTCAATATGATAATGAACACATGTGATTAGTAAAAATAAAGGTAAGGGACATTCTTTTAAAATAATCATATTTTAATGTTTTACATTCAATCCTTTTTCTTTGATGTCTATATCTTTATATTAATTTTTTTTGTGTATTTATATGGAAATAAAATAATTATAAATGAAATTTTATGTCACTTGTTTCATTAATTTAATGGCATTGAAAAAAAATCTTTTACCCAATGTTTTATATTTCTTAATGAAAGACAAAAGAAATGTTATATTTTAAAATATTTGAGATTAAAATATTTTCCCTCTACCAAGACCATTATTTTAATATTTAATTACAATATAAAATTTCATGTTTTCTTCAATAAAAAACTCATTTTCCATTTTTATTGGTATTTTTTTATTGGGAATTATTTTTTACAATAAAATGATATTTTTGATATTCAAAAGTTCCTTCATATAGATTTAAAAGAGTATTTAAATGGTTTTATGATGAAAATGTGAATTAATAAAATTATTTATTCATGATAAGGTACATGATGATTGTATATGATAAAGAGGATATCCCTATATATCTTATATTACGGGATGGTTCCTATTATAGCTCATGAAAAATGGGTGTGCCAGATATAACATATATGAAGGGTGATTACCATTATAGAACCTCAAGGAATTGGGTAAGAATTATATCTAGAAGTTGAAAATGTAGTTTATTCAAATTATAAATATGATTGTTATTTCATGTGCAACTATTATTTTTAATCCAAGTATAACTGTTATAGTTATTCCATTTTTAATAGTGTGGGTTACTCCATATGAAAGAGTTTTTTTGAAAATGAGGCACAATGTTTCCTACATGTATCATCTATTCATATTACAGGTTTTTATGATTTTATTTGAGAAAAATGTTTTTAATTTTCATGTGGAAATTATTTCATGAATATATACAATGAATATTTAGATAAAGGTAAATGTTTTGTGGTTTTTCAGGTTTCTCTCTGAACTAATGGATATCTTTCTTTTTATGTCCCACAAAAGCCTTTTTTTATTCATCTAAATTTTTAAAATGGTTTTCATAGGTTTTTATGAATGGTTTAGGGAAAAGAATAAGGTTATTTGAATTTCATGAAGATTTTTCATCAAAATAAATCATGTTTTATTTTTGAAGTATTGTTATATTGAATAAATGGATACTGAATATAAGTTTCCACTTTGAAATTAATGGGTTTTTATTTTTAAATTTTGACCTAAATCTCAAAAAATCTAAACATAAATGATCATTTATAATGTAATAAGGTGAATTACAGTTTAAATCCACTAGAATGTGTAATTTTTTAGGATTTTCCCTTATACTATACACCGAGTTTTCCCATATAGACTTAGATAGAATAACATATGGCCCATTTCTAATATTCACATGTGGCATAATGTTTCTCTAAAAAATTAAAAGTGTTGAAATTAATATTACAAAAAAGTGGAAGAATTTTATTTAATTAAATCTAATTCAAAAAGGTAAATTAAGGAACCAATGGGTGAGATTCATCCCCTAATTTTTAATTTTATTTATTTCTAATAATATGAATATTTAATTCATTCACATATTAAATAAAGGAAATTTGATTTGTTAACAAAAAACTACTAGGGTGATATTGAAGTTCCTATGTAAGGAGTAAATATTTTGTGAATAACTGAAGTTTTTAATATGTGACTTAGAGTGGTGTCACCATCATAAATAGAAATATTAATTGAACCAACATCCTGAAGATCAATATTATATAGATTTTTAGACACACTTAGATTTATTCAAGAAATATAAACTTATAATGTATAATTATTTTTTGAACAATTATTCTTTTCCCAAGGTAAAATTTTCTAAGAATGATTGGATATATCATTTTGTTTATAATAAGAAATAAATATCCTATGATATGTGTAAATGAAGAATTATCAAGGTGGATAATGGAATGTGAAGTTATATGAAGGCCATTCATAAATATATCATTAATCTATGAATATGAATTCAAGATAAGCATATTGAAATATTTATTTAAATAAAGTATATAAAATAGTTTGGGAGTAAATATTTTTGTAGGTGTTAGTTGAAAAATAAGGCAACACAAAGAAGTCATCTCAACTACACTAATGGGAGTAGGCTCAACCACATATGGTCCAACCTACCAATACTATACTTAGATTCCTAAGGAGCATATTGAAGTAAAAGAACCTTCATAGTTATTAATTAATTAGTATAACTCATTCATGGAAACCCTACAATATGCATGGGTTCTGGTGGTTTCATATAGGGTAATAACCCCCTGTGAATGTGTCTGGGTTGGTGTGTCTAGGAGCCGAGACAGGTGAATTGGTCAATAGTTCAAGGAAATAGATATGTTTATTGATTTTCACGTGGGAATGAAAAAAATTGAAGTTTGGTATTGGGAACATAATGTACTGTTACCATGTAATATTTTACACATATAATCTGAGCCACTTGATGAAATTATTTAGAGCCATTTGATCAACCCGATTATCATTTTCTTCCTCATGTGATACCCTCAATACTAGTTTTAGGATTAATGTGATGAACTATCAAGACAAACTCCAATTATTATGACATGATTGTTCAAATAAATATCGATCATCATCATATGATAATGTTGTGTTCAAAGTTAAATATGAGATTTAATGGAATTCTCCAAAACTGTCCAGGATCCATGCCTTGGTGTGAATTCATAGGCATTTAGTGGGTATTATAATTGAAAATTAAATTACATACTCCATTTGATGAACACATGTACATTCTCCATGAATATAATGGGCCTTCTATTTGTGACGATCTTCAATCAAGATGATCTTCTATGATACCCTCATGGAAATTCCATTAAGATATTATGAGTCGTTAGTGCAATCAACAACATGATAAATATCATCTATGAGACCATAAAATATATTTTGTACAAAAGGTGATATTCTTTGATTATTATCGATAAAAAAATTACCATTGTCTATCATTTACATGATTTAGTGACTGAAAGAATTAAGAACATAATATTTTTGCCTTTATAATAAATATTTATTAATTTCTACTTATATGAGATGATAAATCTTCATAGAGATTCCACTACACCTATAAATACATTACATTAAGTATTATGATCTTCTTTTAAAAAAATTCATGGACCTTATTTGAATATGATACAGAAAAACATTCTCCATGAGTGTGGACAGTATGTATAAATCTTTCATATGACATAGAACAGACATTTCATGGTCATGAACCATCCATGTAGTATAGGGTTCAACTGTGAGTAACTTCTATGGATCTTGAGGATACATTATCCTAAGATAAATCCTAACATTCAGAAAATGTTAAATGCCTAAAGTGAGCTCAAACTATTAGTATATTCACTAAATTCTACATTTTTGTATATCAGTTGAGAATAAGAAAAATATCTATATAGGTTCTTCCAGAGTGTATTCCACTGTATAGGCACAATTTATGAACATTCCATGAATGAATGTATTCCATTATGAATGAATTATGATATATATATATTTATGTATTATAGGGTATAATATAAAATAAGAGAAAAATTTATAAAATGTGATACACATGTCACCACTCTCTATAGTGTATAAATGATCCTATTATTTTATATAATGAAAGTAATGATGATTAAAAATTTAATAATCATGATGAAAATTTCTCGGTTCCTAATGTGAATGAATAATATTATCACAAACCTTGATAATAATGTTTATGGGGGGAAATCATAGTAAATATCGATATAGACAATGGTTTTGATAAGATGGAATGTGACTTTGTTTTAAATATCCTAAAAAAATTGGGTATTTATAGACCTTCTATGATCTCTTATTCAGATAGTTATCATCCCCTAGGATTTTAGTCATGATTATTGGTAAAATTTTTATCATCTTATTTATACATGTTCTCTGAAAGAATGATCCATTTCCACCATGAATCTTCAATAAATCCCATGATTCATTCAATATGACCTTCAAAAACATCAAGGTAGGAGTAGCGGATAATTTAAAGGAAAGATATAGTAATCTAGGAACCACTCAATTAATCATTGTTTCTTAAAAGACCATCATACTAAATTTTAAACATAGATTACTGATGGGATTCAATCAAGCTATATTTGAATATGAAATGTAGATTAGTCTGAGAGATAAATCTACGAATAGAAGTTATTTATCATATTCAATCATGTCCCCAATGAGGATCAATGTTTATTGATCCATATTGGATTATAAAATCATGATTTAGTTGATATCTATCAGGGACCCACCATTATCTTTGGGTGAATTTTCACTAGAAACATCAATTTTCTAGTGGAGAATGTTACTTCCTAATTAGTAACAATAATAATAATTTCTTTTATTTTACTGTAAATATGGGTACAAAAAAGATATTTCATCACTCCTAATTAATATTATTTACCATATCAAGGTACTCAAATCAATCCTTTCCTCTCTAAAAATATCGTTCATAGACTATAAATTGAACACTTGGTTATAGATTTGGCTAAATTTAGTAGAAAAAAATATTTATCTTCCCACGTGAGAAGTCATCCTTACCATCAATTTCCTATGTAATACCAATAATACTTTCCAATGAAGTAATTGATGGGAATTTTTGTAAAAAAATAACCAGTGGGCTTATTTCATGTGTGTAAAGCATGGTAACCCTATAAATGTTATTCATCTGAATATTAGTACATGATATTATTTTATTTGAATTTAATTTGTGCTTACCTTTCTTATAGAGATCATCAAAAAAATAACATTTTTCTAGAAGCATAATTGGTCAGGATAATCTCTTTATATCATTATGTGTCCAATTCCTCGTATATATTTTTATACAACTTATAATTCTAAACATCTTATAAAGTTAATCATGGATAATCATTATAAACATACTATTATTGACATATCCCTTTTATGTAAACCAGACTACCTTGTATTTATATCAAATTCTAATAAAAGGTTTTCTTTATCTACATTCTATAGGTTCTCTAGATATCCATGTCCCATGGTCTAATGAGGAGATTTATTATATAATAATCTTATTCCTATAAATATATTCTTTATAATATAAAAAATCAATAAAGGATAAGTTCTTACATATCTTACTATTAAAAAGATTTTTATTTTTCTTAATTAGAGTTATATATTTTTTTGTGGATCCCAAATTTGATTTCACTTACCGAATTTTGTTGGAATTATTACTGCATCATAAATTTGAATCCACTTCGGTAGGTTTTAGGATTCATGTCTTGATAATAAGTCTTTCAAAATCCTTTTATACTCTTTGTTCTCCCATGAGAAAAATAATGTTAAATCCATGAGAGGCTGATTTAACCCCATTATATTTTCTTATATCCCTTATAATATATGGATGAGCCACCATAAGATACTCGTTGGTCTCTTATCTTCCTTATTTAATGGTTTTGTTTTGTATGTGTCCATATGTTGTAGTAAACATGCTGCACTTCTTCCTAATATTGATAAAAAATCATTCTTACATAAAATCATATAGTCTTCCCTTCATGTATTCTTTCCATGTAAGTCCATTAAAATAGGTTTTTGTATTAGATGGTCTCCACGTCATCATGGATTGAATTTGAATACTGACAACTCAAGTGTTAATATAATTATGGAAGAAGATTGTGAGGTTTGTAATTTAAAGACTATATGGTTCAATATTTTATTGCCTCCTAATCCAGACTCACCCTTATTTATGGTAGTGAAGGATTCTCTTTCCAGGATATAAGTTTCTATTGAAATAACATTATAGTAACACACATAATGATATTTTCATGAACCAAACTAACCTGGGATAACCTAGTAACCATATTTTACCATCATAACTTGTTCATAAGAATCAAAGTATAATTTTTTAAAATGGTTTCATCAAATAAAAATAAACATCATAATAAGGGTCCACTCTGAGAACCAGACTTGACCTTACCATATATGGTTAATTCACATGAATCCTAATAAATATTTTGAAATCAAACACCAATAAAATTATGGATAATATAAAGCTCGTAATAAAACCATAACATCAAAATAGAAATATATTAACAAATTAAACCAAGTTACACATGTGATATGAAAAAACTAAATGTAAACAGTGCAAAACGATAAGAAAATTATATAGAAATACATACAACATATCATAATATAATTCCGAATACCAAAAGAAACAAAATAGAATCCACCCATATTTATATAACGTGATGATCTCACAACCATATAACCTATAGAAACCCAATTTAAGAAATTCAGAATAAATACCACCTCCAAAAAGAGCCATTACTTTAACTATATCATCAAAAGCAAGGTATAAATTTAACCAGAGGTTGTATGTAGGGTATGATCACATAAATCCTATAATGATCCTACAAATTAATCAATGTGAAACCCATAGAATAAACAAAATCTCACTAGTTTGAAGTAAAATGTGTAAAATTAATCTTTATATTTTTAATTAAAATAAATAAAAATGAATGGTTACCTTAAAAAAAATATAAATGAAAGGTAAAATTAAATGAGTATGATATACAAGGAAGTATAAAGTAACAATAAAATAATAAATGATATCTTTTGGTAAAATAAGTTAGATCATCCTAGATAAACCATAAATACATTTGTAGAGGTGCAAAAGATCCTCTAGGTAGGGTCCCATCATGCCCTAGAATGGGCCCATACCGGGTGAGAAAAAAGAATAAATATTCACTAGGAATAACATGTTGTGTAATATCAAGGACCCATTACAAAAAAAATCGATGAAATCCACTTTTAAGAATAATCTTATAATCCTATCATGGTTCATGTCTTGGTTCATTACTATGTACCTAAGAATTTTCATATGTCTCTATGTATTTTTTTTTTAAATTTATCATTGTCCATATACAAATTTAAAAAATCATTTCACATTTAAGGATTGTGAATTATAAGAAGTATTTCAATATAAATATCCAAACACCTTTTTAAAAGATAATTATTTTATATTAGACCAATTTTAGAATTCATTATAAATCCAGTATAACCAAATCTATAAAAAATATTTAATTCTTTTAAATGAAACTAGTTATGGAATCTGATGAAACACATTGTGAGAAACTCATAAAACATAGGTAATTATATAATTTTAATGCTATTCATTCGCATAAACCTTTTAGAACTGAAAAAATAGGAATAACTGATTAATTTTTACCCTAATACGCTTTAAAAAACTTTTTATAATAAAAACACATTAAAACCTTCATGAAAATAAGGGTTCACCTAATATATAAATTCATAAAGAGTCACTTAATAGTGATTATAGGTGTCAAGGTATGAATATATAAAACAACTAGGGAATTGGTGGAAGGCCATTTGAAACCAATTAAAAGATATATTACACCAAACCCATAACTCAAAATTTAGCTAACAACAACCCAATGAAATCATGGCCATGATAGAAGAAGAAACCTAAAGTAAAAAAATTATAATGCGACAAAAGTAAAAATGTTTGACCAATTACATGATGATTTTTTGATGATTATTGATTGATAATTCACCAAATATTATGGGATATGGATGGATAGTAAGGGTCTTTCATTCATGACATATAAAATTTGCATACAGTAGAAATGGGAGTGAAGGGGATTCAAATTATAAAATACTAGTTTAGAAAATTCATAATTCTTAAAAACTTTCATAGTTTGGATGCATTAGTTTGGAGAATATGTTCTACGATTAAACCATTTTAATAAATTCTAAATATGTTTTGTCATTTGGTTTGATGGTTTGGAAAATTATGAACTAAACATGTGAATTCTTCTAAATTGTGATTCACCTACATGCATGCTTAGCTCATAGAGTAACCATTATACATGATCCATGCATCTTCCCCTAATATTCTTCCAATTCATAATAATATTCATCCATGAAAAAAAACTTTCAATAAAAATTAAAAGTTGATTAATCATTTATATTAATAAAAATTTAAGTGCAGTATTTTTTGGTTTGTTTTTAATGAAAAAAATCAATGTGTTTTAATAATCATGATGAAGTTTTGGTTAATGCTTGTAAATGTTATAATAGTTCTTTATTTAGGATATAATCCACACCGTGACACCTATAGACACTCTATATATGTTATTTTCTAGAAAATGAAAATGGAATGAAGTTTCTTGTATATTTAATATTCCCCATTATATAATGCATTATACTTCAGAGATGTGCATAATGAATTTTACATTATCTTTTCTTGATGATTATTACTCAGGCTATAATACCAATTATTTCACCAAAACCCATCTACATTATATTCTCCTCATTTTAAGGTTAAAATCATGGGGAGATTTATGATATTCAAGGATCTTGTGAATGTTGGTCATTAAGCTAATTTGGTGGTTTTATTGTAGAATATGGAACTGTGTAATGCAGTGTATTTTCAGATGTAAATATTAAATTGACTCTGATTGTATAGTATTTATTATTTTACTAGTGATTATAATATAAATTTCTTTTTCCATTTTTTTGAAAAAAATATCAGTTGTTACCCCATGATGGATTTGGACAATCCATGATTGAGTCGATGAAGATTTCAGTAGATATTCAAATTTAAATATTACCACACTACAATAGAGGATCACATTGTGAAGAATTTTTGTTCTTGACATGATATATTTGGACCCTAGGTGACCATGGAATGAAAATTTGAGTCACATCATGGTTTTGGATTTTGAGGGGAATTCCTAGTTTATAGGCATGAAATGTTTTGTGGATATTGGCTAAGAAAGTCATAAATGGTTAATTACATTCCTTAATGAAATATGTTTTATTTTGGAGATTCTCATGTAAGATTATCTTCAATGATAATTTTTTTAATTTAAATAAAGGTCTCATCATGGGGGTAATGTTCATATCATGATAGTGTTGAGTCAATGGGTTTATAGATACATATTCCCTATATTTAAAAAAATAAATGTGGGAAATAAATGGGAGATCCTAACATAGTTATGAAGAGGTTCTTTTGATGAATTTTCTCCACTTACCAATGGTTTATTATTGTTTAATCAAAAGGGAAATATGTTAATTCTCAAAATATATCGGAGATATCATTCTATTATGAAAATAAGAAAGAATGATCATGATAGATCATAGTATTATAGATAAATTTGAGACGAAGGAATAGAGAAAGGTCATTCTAGAATACTATTAGAAGGTTAGTAAGGATATTTAGTAGGTATTATATCTGTAGGTTCATGTATCTCATTACTGAATGATAGTATAGTATAATTAATACATGATACTAGTGAAAAGCATTCATTTTTTGTGACGATCAATGAAACAACACTTGTAGATGCAGTGAGATATTTTAATGATTGAGAGATGTGATTTATATATTTCAATTGTGCACTATAAACATATATTTCATTGAGGTCACATTGTATTGTAACCAAGAATATTCTTACATAATGTTTAATGTGCTTGACACATCTTCATTTCATTTTAGTTGTATTTTCCTAGTTTGGGTGAACCATGTTAAATTTCATACACCCATCCATTAATGTCTTTTAAAAAATTAAATTATGAGGGATATGAGTGATCCTAATAATGAAAAAAATAATGTTTTGGGGTTATTTTTGAATAATCAATATCCCCTGATTCACCCCACCTCTCAGGGTAATTACCTTTCCTGGGGCCGACACATTATATCACAGCCCAAATTCTTGGTGGAGTATTCTTTCTATGATGTAATGGAAATAGAAATAAACTATAAGGTAATTCTGATCATTATGGGAAACATTTATCTACTTTAAAAGAATCATATTCAACACTAATTCGGATATTTGTGAATGGATGTGTAAAGGTATTTAATTCATGGGATTAAAGAAATAATTGAGTGCAAATCCTTAACATATAAAGAATTAATAGAACTTGATGTTGACTATAAATGTTTCAATACACTAAGAGGGAAATTATCCAATTCTATATATGTGAATGTGATGTCATGTAAATCTTTACATTGCATGGGGGAATAATTATCAATATATTTGAAGGAAATTCCAAGGTACTTGAGATTCAATTGATGGTAAAATATACAAAATGAAATTTTTTAAAGTTCTAATAAAATGATTTTGTCAACACATTCATTGATTAGGTGAAAATTATTGTGGAGGAAATACATGAAGTTACAGAAAATTATGAATATAGTTAAATAATAATGAGGACCCAAAGAAGATTACCATTTTGTTTTAATTTAATGGTTTTAGTACTTGAATACAAAGACCCGTAGGAGGTGAAAATTGATATTCTTCACAAAACAATCATTGTAAACAAGAATATAAATAATAACATGTCCTTTAAAAATAATAATTCTTAAGAATTGGTGTCTTAATATGATGGAAAAAAATTCATTGAAACATGATCTTGAATATGGGAAAATTAATGAGGTGATTTCCTTCCATCCCTAAAACTTTAAATATAGAAAAGGAATAATTAAATTAAATATTCTACTTATTTTCTTATTATTAGAGAAAGTAAAACATCTCTTATAAATTAAACCAAATAAAATACATGATAAATATGTAGATTCAGAACACATGATGAATTCATATAAGTGTGTGAAAGGTAAGAGGTTTTAAAAATAAAATTTCCTAAAAAACGAGACCTGTATCTTGAAAAAATATAATAGATTGAATATAATGATAGTTAAGAAAATTGATAACCTAAAATAAATAATATAAAATGGATGTATGGTAATCATAGATAGAACACAACCATATTATGATGATTATGAAATATGTTATGTTATCGTAATAGTATACATCAAGGTAAGATTATACTATACTCATGAATAAATAATTTTTTTGAAGGATAGAATAAATAAATCAAATTGATTGGATCACATATTCAAACTATACACGTAGAAGTAAATTGAAGAAAAATACAATGTTAGAGGCTCATATTGAACGTCTAAAATCTAAAAAGACAAAAATAACCAAAAAATTATAGTGATATTAGGATAACTATTAAAGTTAATTCTTTAATTATTTATGTCTTTACCTGTTCAATGAAAAATTTTGTCGTGATTATCAAGGATCATGAAGGTTAAGTTTGTTCCATGTGATGAAAACTCAATGACACAAAAGGATTCTAACACATAGAACGATAATAATATGTTATAATTAATGGGATGTGAAACAATATATAGAGGATCATGGGGAGTAAATAGGGAATATTGAAACTTTTATAAATGTGTATATGTTTAATAATGAATAAAAATGAGTTTAGGGGATTGATTGAAAGCACAAATTGGAGGAAGTTGACATGAAACCACAAGCACCCATTCATTGAAAGAAAGTTGAGCTTCATAACTCAAAAGGACTCAAAATGACATAATAAAATCATTAAAGATATAAAATAATAAACAAAAAATTCATGGATATTTTTTTGGAATTATGTTGAATACACAATATGTTTCTTCTGTATGAAAATTCTATTTTAAAGAAAATAAAAAAAACAGACAACAAAAAAACATATGATCAATATTCTTAACAAATTTTTCCTTTGTTAAGATTATTGATATAAATACATGAATTTATCATCATGGGTAAAAAGTATTGTGTAAATAGGGATGTAAAATATAATATTTTAATAGCCCAAAACATCATATATTTGGATGAATATTAATAATCAATTTACAACTCTATAAGATGAAGATCTAGTAGATATAGAGGTGGAACACTCTAATTTACCTATGAATGATGGAAACTAGTGAGTGTAGATCATAAAAGGAACTGTTTATAAGGATAATGTTAAGGAAATTTATTTGAAAATAATATATTAGAATAAAGCGTGTATACTTAATATTGGATTTAATTTACATATGATAGGGAACCAAAATCATATTCTAATAATAAAATATGACAAATAAGGTGCATTCATTTTTCAAAAATAATGTTTTTAAGATTATTAGATATGGAAAATATATAATTAAGGCATGTACATAATATGTTCTTCTAAGTGTAAGTCAGTTTCATAACTTAGGGTCTTTGATGAATTTTAAAAAGAAAGACTGCATAATAAATGGAATAGATTGTACAGTTTTTATAAATGAGAAGCACATGAATGGGAACTTCTACATCATTAGTGGAGAAAAAGATAGGTTCTTCCAATCCATTAAAGAAGAGAATGTTTTCTAGAATAAAAAACTTGGACACTTAGCAAAAATTCCTTATAAAACAAGGTAATGAATGATGAGGTATGTGATGTCCATAAACATTATCATTTTCTAAGTCACATTTGTGACACTTTTAAAATAGGGAAAGTCATTCGATATACATAGAAGTCAAATTTCAAGTAGTTAATAATATTGTTTGAGAAGGTTCACATCAATGTATGTGGGATAATAAAACCCAAATCCATGGATGGTAATAGGTATTGTATTCTGTTTATAAATTATTATAGAATAATTGAATAGATAATTGTTGAATCTAAAAAATATGAAGTATTTAAGTGTATTACAGGATACAATATATTAGACGATAAGATTATAGTGTTAAAATTCAAAATTTCTCAACTAATAATGGTAAATAATTCACTAATAACAAGATGGATCAATATCATGAGATCTATAGGATAAAGCACCATGTTTCAATGATGATAACTCCTCAACAAAATATAGTTATTGAGAGGAGGAATCATATTATAAATAATATGGAACATATAATACTAATTGAGAAGAATCTGAAAAGGTTATATTGAATGGAAGCATTTTTTTACATCACTTTATATCTCTTATATATATTTTCTATGTCCAAATAATGAAATAACACCCTATGAGTCATAGTATAAGTATATTATAACACTAAAGTATTTTCAATTTTACAAAAGTAAATGATTTATTATAAAGGATTAGTTTAATTAAATGTTTTTGGATCGTGGATATGGAGGTATTTTTCATAGATATTTATCTAGACTAAAAAAAATTAAATAAGAATATTCATGGAAAAATCACTTAAGATAAATTTTTAATGGTTGTGGAAAATGATTAGAATTTTTAATCGGGTGAATAATCATAAAAAATAGTGTTGAAATACTAGATGGATGTGATTTCAAAGTTTAAAACCACAGGTGATAGCATGGGTTTTTATAAGGTTTATATAAAGATAAAAAAAATTAGGAAGAAATAATAGGGCCAACAACTACAAAGAGGGTAAGAATCAGTTCTGAATTGGTTATAAAAACATTATTGGAGACCATAAAATTACAGTGAAATCATATAGGAATATGGATTAAAAAAACCTATCTCATATAACAAGTAGATCCTATGAGTAATTAATAGGTTATAAAATATATTATTTAGGTCAAATAAATGTATGAAATTGTTTGACCAAACTGAAATAAATAAAACCAGGAATGTTTTTCCAAGTCCAAATGATAAAACTGACAAGAGATCCTAGTGGTAATTCGATAATTAACTCTTTAAGGATTAAAATGGGACTCAAAAAAGGAATAAAATGTGGGAAAGGGGTATTCTAAAATTTAGGGAATTGATATTTATGAGTAATCTACACATGTATACCTTATCAATTTCTACATTAGTTATTGTAGTAATTACTATAGATAATGAAATATTCAACTGATTTGGTTCTATGGGCCACAAATTTGGGCCGTCAAGACTCAAGGCCTTCAAAACACCTCTAGCCTTTAGGACATAGTGCCTCTGAGATAACTCAAGAAGGAAGGCCATGAGATTTCTGTCACAGAGCCTTTAAGCCATGTATCAGTCATATTAGACCACATTGAAGTAGACCACAGATGAATAATAAAAGTAATTAGTAGTCACCAAAGTAGAGATAATCAGATTTCAAAATAAGAGATGTTATTTCATTCTACATCATTACAAAGAACCATAAAATTTTTTACAAGGAAATTCTAGTAGGTCTGTGATGTGAGGTCGGTTGCAAGGTGTTATCAATGAAGAAGATACAAGGGAGGGGTAGTTCTAGTGTAGTTATTTATTTATGCCATTGAGTCATGTACTAGGGCCTTGTACCTCTAATCCTCTGGGATATGTATTCATTCCATATCAATGATGTTAAAATGTGTATTATTCAAAAATAAATAAATATATAAGGCCTTCAAGACATTAATAAATATGAAAGATAAATGTTCTAGTTGAATAATGAATTTTAGTAACTAAAAAAACACTAATATATTGGTATTATAGGCTTGATCAGTGCATTAGAAATACTAAATCTCAGTTTAGTGGAATTAATCATAGTTTAAACATTAATAAATATAATGATAATATGATTTATGTGCTCCTCTATGTTGATGACATAATTTTTGAAGTCTTTTATGATGTGTAATGAAAGATGTTTTAGAATATATGATGGATGAATTTAATATGTTCATGATCAGTGAGTTGAATTTTTTTTCTATATTATAGGTGACTCAAGGATGGTTTGGTACATTTATTTCCAAAGAATAATATTTTATAGAGGTACTCAATAAAATTTTAAAGGATGATTATAAGATGATGAAAAACCCAATAGATGGTGTCATGATGTTTTCAAAATAAGTTGATGGTAATTTGTTAAATGTAATGGAATATAGAAAAATAATAGGAATCATGTTGTACCTAACCACAACACAACCCCACATTGTTTTTTACACATGTTATGACACATGGAATCAAATTTTTCATAATTAAATGCAAATAATATCTATGAAAATAATTTTTTTAGAGAATTAATAGAATTATATATTTCACGATGATGAATTATAGAATTTTACAACAAGATTTTTTGGGATAAACATATGTGGATTGGACAAGTTCAACAGATGATCTCAAGTAATAATAGGTGGTTTATTTTATCTTCAATGTTTATAAATTTATTATCTATGAAAGAATAAATATTTTATTTCACTTATCACTTTTGAGAATGAATAAATAAAATCTACCCAATAATGTATGCATTTACTATTGATGAAACAGTAAATTAAGGATGTCAAAGTTGATATGTAATGTTCTATTTCAATCAGATGTGATAAATATGTTTATATTAATATTAAAAATATATATAAATCATTAAATTAAAAATTAACATTTGATCAAGGAAAATTTTGGACAAGGAATGACACAACTGGACCAAATTTCAACACAATATTAGGTTGATGACATCTTGATGAATTCACTTCCCAATGATGAATTTGAGAGGCATTGATTGGATCTTGGATTCCAACCATCTTCCTCTAACAGGATGGGTAGGGGAAGAGAACACCCACATACCCATAGGATTCTATATATACATAATGTTATGATAACTCCCTATAATTTATTATTTTAATTTCAAACCCAGTTTATAATCTTTCAGAACAGTTCTCCTTGGGTTTGTTGAGAAAGGTTCAGAAGTTTTCCATAGGTTGCATGTTAGAATCTTTTAGCACATGATTTTTTAATTTTTTATATAAATTAATTTTCTTTGATGGATTGAGTTACATGAAACACAATTCAATATTTCATTTCAAGTAACCCTAGTATATCTTTTACTACACGCAACACTCATAAATCATTCATGACATGCAACACTGAGCTTTAACAAAACCATGAAATATTTTTAATTTTTTCATTTAACAATGAGCATATTAACTTCTCCATTAGACATTTAAAATTAATAGTATTAACTAATTTTAAAATATTAATTATTATTCTTTTAGATAAATGAAAATATTGATATTAAAAACCATAATTTTTAGTAACACCTTTATATATTTGAAAATACTATTTTCTACAAGAAATTAATTTTATTACATTTTTAAAAAATAATAAGTTTTTTAAACATATTGAAAATAAATTTAATAAAATAAACATAAATTTTTAATTCATAATTTTAATATTAGATTAGGGTGAATTTTCAAGGTTTTTCTGAACAGTTTTATATTTTAATGAATTGTGGAATATAATGAGATTTAACTGAAAACCTTTTTTACATTTATTCTATTTATAATGGAAAAAATTATTTTAATTTAATTTTAATGTTTAATTAATTCAATTATAAATATACTAATCCAATTTAGGTTGTTCTAATGGATTTTATATTGAAATTGAATAAAAAAACTCATTAAACATTTGATCATTTTCACTATAAAAACCCCATTTCATGTCACATCTGTGAGATTAATTTTAAATTATTTTTTTTCTATTTATATGGTTATAATGTGGAAAAATTGAGTACAAGTTTTGAATAAGAATAATTTATAATTTATAATATTGTACACATAATTTTTTTCCAAATTTATTAGTGAACACAAGTAAAATTAATTAAAGGGATTAAGGTAAAAATAATAATTGGTGATTAAAATTCGAAAATACTGTGTTAAAATCATCCAAAAAAAATAAAAAATACATTATACGGCCATATATATTCCTTATCATTTCTATTTTATGCAATTTACCATTATTGGGTCCTGTTAACATAAAAAACATGGTTGGAATTCAGTCTTTCAAAAAATTACATGTGTGTCACTCACCAGCCTTATAAAAGGAAACACCTCTACCACTCTCCTCACAACATAAAAACTAATTTTTTCATCCATGACCTTCCCAAATAATTGTTTATTAAATAATATTTACTTATGTCTTTTTCATTCCTTCATGTTTGGAGAGATTATTGAGTCAATAAGGTTTCCTTATGACTTTTCCATTCCATCATGTTTTGAAAATCACAAACACCCTATCTTAAGGAAAATTTCATTTTCCCTATGATTTTACTTTATAAAAAACATTTTCCTTCCCCAAGGAATATTTATACATACCATGTTTTCATTTTTCATATTTTAGTTGCTCTAAATTTGACTATTTTTATTTCAAAGTATATTATTCTTTTTTGTATTTAAAACCTCAGAATCTTATAAATACCTAGATACAAAGCATTATATTTCTGGATTTGAATTTAGGTTCTGAATTCTCTGAATTTAGACTCTAAACTTTCTGATTTTAGACTCCGAATTCTATGAATTGAGACTCTAAACTTTCTGAGTTTAGACTCCGAATTCTCTGAATTTAGACCCTGAACTTTCTATGTTTAGACTCTAAATTTTCTGAATTCAGACTCCAAACTTTCTAAGATTAGAAAAAAATTCTATGAATTCTGACTCTAAATTCTCTGAATTCAGACTCCGAATTCCTATGAATTCAGAATATGAATTTCCTTGAAATTCAGACTCTATAATTCTACAGAATTCTGGTTCCTAATTCTTTTGATGAAAGAATATGAATATTCTTTTACTATAGATAGTAAATTGTTTTTTGGTTAGACTACAAATTATATTTTTTCTTCGACTATGAAAAATTGAATTTGAATGAGCAACCATATTTTTCTTACTATTTTCATAAAAAAATGTCGTGCTTTCTATTACTAACTAACCATTTTTTGAGTGACATGTGTACTGTTCCCTCCGAAATTCGAAGAAAATATGACCCTTTAAGGATGGAGCTGACCGTTGGAAATGTGACTATAAATAGAAGCTCATTTGAACAAGCTCAAAACTATTATATGAATCAATAGATTACATACTACTAATTTTATTCATAGAGAGATAATCACATGATTTATGTTTACTAATAATCTTGTTCAGAGTTTCTTCGTGTGACTCTGAATGTTTTTGAGTACATTTGAGGGATTCCGGGGTTAGGAAGATAGAGTTTCTGACTACCTTGAAGTTCTAGGGCTTGCAGGGATAGCTAGACAGACTCTGATATTCGTATTGAGGGATTACCCTGGTGTGGGTAAGACAGACTTTCATGAAAGTATAAATAAAGGGACCTTTATCCAAGGTTGTTGGATACCATACTCTATGGGTTTAATGATTTCATACTTGTTAATTGTGTTGTTTCAAGTATGTTTTTCCACTGCATTTTTATTGATTAAGAAATTATAACTATCTTATATTTCTTGTATTTTTATACTTTGATAAGTTTCCCTATATATGCTTTAAGGTAGAATCATTTTCACTATAAACTTTTTTACAGTTTCATTTCTGGAACTACATTTTTGGAATTTCATTTTCGGAACCACTTTTCTAGAATCAAGAATATTTGTAGAACATTGTGGTCTAGTGAATTTACCATATTTAATTTTGTTAAATATTACCATATTTAAATGTTCCAAAGAAATTTTTTAAAGTATACAATTTACCCCCCACCCCCTCTTGTGTATTGAGCATCTAAATTCTTCATTTTGATCCTATAATTGTTATCAGATGAGGTCTCTAAATTACTTATATTCTCATATAAGTTTTCTTGCTCGGGTTTTTCCATGTTCTATATTTTCCTTGCTTAGGATTTTTATCCGAGTATAGAAACTTCTATTACTAACAAGTTTGTGTAGAAAGAAATTATATTTATGGAAAGAATGAATGTTGGTTCAATTGATAATATTAATCCTACTAGACAACCTATTTTATATGTGAATGATTACGAAAATTGGAGAGATATTATGAAGACTTTTGTTATTAACACTGGAGTGGAAACTTTGTAATGCTTACTGGAGATTACAGTATTCGTGATAAGGAAGTCAGAACTTTTACTAATAATGATAAATCATAATATCAACTAGACTATAAGGTATGCAATACTTTGTTGTGTTCCAGGAAGAAAAATATATATAACCATATTTCTTCTTGTAAAGCAGCAAATTATATTTGGAAGAAGCTTGAATTAACTCACTTTGGAACTTCCATTGTTATTAAAACTAGAAGAGAAATTCTTAGAGGTGAGTACCATAGGTTTTTCTTTCCTTATAAAGAACCTATATGTAAGGTACAACAAAGATTTGTGAATATAGTCAATAGCTTACAATCGATGTGTGAAAAAGGTTTGGATGATGGTGCACTTGTAGACAAGATTATATACATCATACCTAATGAGTGGGAATCAAAGAGAACAACTATTGATGAGAATATGAAAGTCTCATAGATTACTCTTGATGAGTTTTTTGGAACTCTTCTTCAAAATGAGACTAGAATGAAGAGAGATGCTGACAATGTTAAAAAGAAGAATGGAAATGGAAGTGTTGCTTTTACAACCACTTCAAATCATAGGAAAGCCAAGACTCCTGAGAGAGTTACAAGATCTACGTCTAAGAAGGTTACTGTTTTATCAGAATCAAGTGAAAGTTAACATTCTGAGAATGAACTAGCTAATCTTGCTCGAAGGATGAACAAGATATTTGGGAAAAAAGACTTTTAGTATAGATACAAGAAGATGGAAAGAACGGACAGGAAAAACTCTAAAGTCAATTTTTATGAATGCAAAAGAGCAGGGAATATAAGGCTAGATTTTCCAATGATTAAGAGAAAAGATAGAAAGGAAAATCATTCTAAGAGGAATAGAAATAAGTACTACAGAGATAATGCAAATAAATATTAGAAAGCTAATGACACCTAGAGATCAAGTGGTTGAGACTCTTCTAAAGATTCCTCGGATTATGAATCTTTTGGATAGAAGAATCTTGATTTACTTGCCAAGTCACCTATTGAAAATCATTGTTCAATGAACAAGGTATACAACATTGAATCCATAACCGATGTATCTTTGAATTATAATTTTATTTATAGTAAATATTATGAATATTCGTTTGAATAATATTCTACTAATGAGGATAATAGTTTACCTACCTATAAAGAAGTTTCTAGGTTTGCTAAACCCCTTGAGAATAAAAATTCAAAAGTCAAGAAAAATCTAGATAAGGAAAATTCCAGGATTTCTATTCTTACTAAATAAATATTAGATCTTTCTGATTATCTTGATAAGAAAAACCTTGAATTTTAATGTATTTCAAAAAACATTTAGGAAGTTAATTATGAGAATGATAAACATTCTAAGGATCTAGAAAAATTAATTTCTAAGAAAAATGTTTTCCAGCCTAACTGTAGTGCTAAAAGTGATGTTGTTGAAGAGAAGAACTTATTTATAAGACTAAAGTCATAAATATTTTCCTTCAAGACCTATTTGTCAAACTTTACCTTAGGTGAGGAAAATTTTGACAAGATGAATTCTAAAATTCAACCTTCAAGGAGTAATTCTGGTTTTGGTTATACTAGTTCAAAACAGATTTTTAGTAACAATTATTTTGTCCCTCAAAGTACTCCTTTTGGAACTAAAAGTCAGTTAGGTGAGAATTGAAAAAAATGGTTCCTTAAACAAAACTCAGTCTTTAGGTTTTCATAAAGCTTATTTTTCAATGAAAATGTGGATTCCAAAAATTTTTAATTCTGAAGTTTTCGGATCCAAGAATGTTTGGTTTCTAAAAGTCTAACACTCTTATTTTCAGGAAAATAAAGATAGTACCAATAGAAATAAACATGGATAGTGGATTTTCCTAGAATATTGCTGGTAATAAAAACATCTTTGAAAATATTATCATGATGAAAGGAGGAAAAGTAGCATTCTGAGATAATGCTAAGGGAGAAATTATTGTTATAGGTAACATCATTCTTATTGGAAAAACATTGATTTCAATTTTTTTAAGGGTATTAAGCACCACCTCATTATAATAATTCAATTATGTGATGACGGTTACCTTGTGAATTTTAGTAATGAAAAGTGCTTAGTACACAATTCCAATGAAGACTTTTTTCTTTATGCCAATAGGCAAGAGAAAGTTTACACATTAAAAATAGAAGACCTTAGGATCCAAGACCTAGCTTGTCATAGTGTAATGGAGAATCATTCTTGGTTGTGGCATAAAATGTTAGGACATTGTAACCTTAGGAACCTATGAAAACTCTCTAAGAAAATACTAGTTAAATATCTACTGGAGATTAGATTTGATTTTTTAAAATATTTTGATCCTTTTCAATATGGAATGAAACATAAATCAAGCATTAAATCAATCGGTGAAGTCTCAACTACGAATACACTACAGTTGGTATATATGGATCCTTTTTGTCCAACACAAACTGGAAACATTGGAGGAAAATATTATGTATTTGTTTTAGTTGACGATTACACTAGATTTACGTGGGAATATTTTCTAACAATCAAATCTAAAGTTTTTTCTTATTTCAAAAAAATTAGATCCCAAGTTAAAAAAGAGGAAATCCTTCCATTGATAATTATTCATAGTGATTTTGGAGGATAATTTCAAATTTTTTATTTTGAAACTTTTTGTAGTAGAAAAGGAATTACTCATAACTTCTCATACCCAAGAACACCTCAACAAAATCGTGTTGTTCAAAGAAGAAATAGAATTCTTCAAGAGATAAAAAGAACCATGTTGAGTGTATATTTGGTAGCTAAACATTTTTCGGTTGAAGCTATAATTACTTCTTGTTATACTATAAATCATGTTTTGATTAGACGTTTTCTTAATAAAAATATTTATGAGTTATGGAATGGTAGAAAACCTAGACTTTCCTACTTCACGGATTTTGGTTGTAAGGTATTCATTCTGAATACTAAAAATTATCTACCCAAATTCACACCAAAATTTAATGAAGGAATTTTTTTAGGCTACTCCAAAACTTCAAAGGATTATAGAGTTTTCAATAAAAATTCTGGTACTGTTGAAGAAATAGTACATGTCAAATTTGATGAAACTGATCCTTTTGGTTTCCAATAACCTCAACCTATATCTTCCGATGTGTTTTTGAAAACTTATTTCAGCCCTTGTTAAAAGATCCTTCTGATAATGAAAATGTTCAAGAAGATATTTTTAAAACATTTACCCTAGAATATTTCCTACCATATGTTGATGAACAGGTTTTAGAATACCCAAATCAGTTGTTTCATAAGAATCATCCTAGTGATAGTATCATTGGTGATGTAAATCAACCCATAAGGACTAGAATTTCGTTAAGAAATTTTGTAGAACATCTTTAATTCCATTCCCAATAAGAACCAAAAAGCACTAAGGAAGCTTTAGGTGATTATGACTGGATAAAATTCATGCAAGATGAGCTAAATGAATTTAAAGGGAATAAAGTCCAAACCTTGGTTGAAAGACCTAAGGAAACTTCTGTTATTGGAGTGAAATGGTTCTTTGGAAATAAATGTGGTGAAAATGGAATCATAGTATGAAATAAATCTAGATTGGTTGCTAAATGCTATAATCAACAAGAAGGAATAGACTATGAAGAAACCAATTTTCCAGTAGCTAGACTTGAATCTATTCACATTCTACTTTCCTTTTTAGCATTCTTCAATTTCATACTTTTTCAAATTGATGTTAAATGTGCTTTCCATAATGATTTTTTACAAGAGGATGTTTTTGTGGAACAACCTCCTGGTTTTGAAGATTCAAAACATCCTAATTATTTTTACAAACTTACTAAAGATTTGTATGGACTCGAACAAGCCCCCCGAGGCTGGTATGATAGACTTACAAAATTTTTTCTTCAAAATAATTATATTAGGGAAATGATGATCCATATTTTTTATAAATAATGATAAAAAAAATGTTTTTATTATTCTAATTTTTGTTGATGACATTATATTTGGTTCGACTCAGCAATCATTAACTGATTCCATTGCAGATCTAATGAAATCTGAGTTCAAAATGAGTATGATGGGTGAGTTAACATTTTTCCTTGGTTTGGAAATTTTTCAAATACAAGAAAAAATCTATATATAACAACATAAGTATATTAATGATCTTCTTAAAAAGTATGGATATGACAACACTAAGAGTATAATTACTCCTATTGGCACCTCAAATTCACTTGATCTTGATGAAGCTGGGAGATGAGTAGATAAAACATATTTTAGAGGTATGATAGGAAGTCTACTTTACTTGAGAGATAATCTTCCAGACTTAATGTTTTCAGTATGCTTATGTGAAATATATCAATCCAATCCTAAGGAATCTCATTTAAAGTCAGTGAAAAGTATTTTTTGCTACTTAAATGGAACTATGGATCTAGGACACTTTTATACTTTTGTTAATGATTTTGATTTAATTTTTTTTTTTCAGATGTTGACTTTGGTGGATGTAAAATGGATAGGAAAAGTATATCTGGAACTTGTCATTTCATAGGAGATTCATTAGTTTCTTGGTCATGAAAAAAGAAACACTCTATAGAACTTTCCACTACTGAAGCAGAATATGTAGCAGCTGGAAGTTGTTGTGCTCATGTATTTTAAATGCATCACACAATCACAATATATGGTTTGAGTTTTACCAAAACACAAATTTTGTGTGATAATACAAGTTCCATTTCCTTATGTAAAATCCATGCACATCACTCTCATGAAAAAAACATAGATATTAGGCATCACATTCTTAGGGATCACAAAAAAAAGAGATATCATTCATCAATTTATCAGAACACAAGATCAAAATGGTGATATTTTCACAAAATCTTTACCATCTGACAGATTTGAATACATTAAATAGAAGTTAGAAATGATAACTGTAAGGTAATCTTCCATGCTAACTTTCTTTTTAAACCAATCTCTTTACAGGAAGGGAATTTTTTTCATAGGGGGAGTACATTTTTTTGTTAGATGTTTTTTAAAAAAATTCATAGCCTAAAAAGTTTTCATAGTCTAAATATTTTTCGTATTCTAATAAATGTTTGTAGTCAAAAAAAATTCATTGTATAAATTTATTTTCATAGTCTAAAATGTTTTCATAGTCTAAAATATTTTTTGTAGTCTACATTTTTTTTGTAGTCTAATATTTTTTTTGTAGTCTAAAATTTTTTCAAAGTCTAAAATTTTTTTAGTTAACGTTTTCGTAATGATTATTTTTTTAGTTTAATTTTCATAATAAAATTTTCATAATTAAAATTATCGTAATGAAAATTTTCGTAGCTAGATTGTCCATAATCAATGTTTTTTTAATCAAAATATTTGGAATCTAATGTTCTTAAAGAATAATTTTTATCATTATGAATAATATTCCTAGAAATCCAAAAGGTATGTTTCCTTTCTTAAATTTTCATAATCATCTTATAACTGTGGGTATTTTCATTTTGTTTTAAATTTTTTGGATTCACTTTTCCCTTAAATCTGAATGTTTTTGCTTTAAAATCCTCAAAAGATCAGAATCTATAAAATTTTTCCTCGATCATCTTTTTAGCCTTCAGATCTGGAAATAAGGTTTTTTAACCATTGGATTGAGTTTGGAAGCTGAATGTCTCCTCAAATGCCTATATAAAGGACCCCCTAATGGTTTTCCCACATTGATCTCAAATCTCATGCGTACTGAAGCTCTACCCTTCTTACATAAGCTCATTCCGAACTTCTCAGATCTTTATTACTTCCAAATTTCTACCGAAGTATCTTCCTATAATGAAATGTCTACTATCAATCCAATCTCTGAATGGAATATATATAGATAAATGATAGTTAATCTGATGTTCTATTCCAAATATGACACTATCATTTTCAAGAATATCAAACTCAATGGCTAGGATAGTGTATGTATTTCAAAACCAAAATCATGAGATTTGGTATATCTGGAGTGGTTAGTAGAGTTCTATGAGTCAGTAACTTTCTTTAAAGAAGAAGGTAGGAGTATATTATCTATCAAGTGTTATGGAAAGATAAATTCACTTTATTACACCAAGTCTACAAGAAAGGTTGTTATTCCTTATGAAGGGTAAGATGAGTTCTGTACTCACAAGATACCTAATGTTCAAGGATGTATTATTAAGGAAAAATCCATGGCTTGTCTTGGTCTTTCAGAAGTAAAGACTTCAAAGATTCTTCACCTGTCTATATAATTTCTGATTTGTGAAGTGTGGGTTCAAGGATTCATTATTCCGAGAAAAGGTGATAAGGATACTCTAAAAAGAGTGACATATATATTTTGGATTTCTTGGTGAATCTAAGAAAGATAAATTTGGTTAAGTACATTCTGATTAGGATTGAGAATATTAATAATGGGAATTTGAAATCTCAAATTATTATTTATCCATCCATTCTATCAAATATTATTGTTCGGTGTTTAGAATTCTTCAAAATTCCTTTCACATCTATGTCAAGAAATTACAAAGTCTTTTTGCTCAGTGATGACACCTTGAGGATGATGAAAGTTGTATTTTATGAAGAATATTAAGAATTCTATGTTTTTTCTGAAGAGTAAGTTGAAACTCTTTGAAAGAAAAAGTGTAGGATGAAGCCTCTAAAAAGGGTGGAAGGAAGAGGATGGCGAAGGAAGTGGAAGAGAAGGCAAAACCCCCAATGGTTAAGGAAATTCAGTCAGCACCCCCAATGCCAAAAAAACAAAAATCTTATCCTAGCGAAGTAGTAGCAAAGTGGAGAGAAGATAAGATAAATCAGAAAGAAGGGGAGCCTAATTTTGGCCTGGACCTTGTTGAGTAAATATCTTTGAAGGAAAAGGATGCTGAAGGAAGTGAGAGGAAAGAGAAAGATAAGAAGTAGAAGAAAAATTTTTCTAAGTCAATGATAGTCCAATCACTTATGAAGGCTGCTGAGAAAGCATCCAAGAATATTATGGTACTATAATCCTTTCTGATAAAACCATTACCAGAGACTCCTGGAAATAAATTTGTGACTTTGGAAAAAGTTCAACAAATGAAAGTAGAAGGAGAAGAAGAAGAAGGTAGTGTTGATACAGAAGAATTGATAAAGAAAATTGAGTACTTTCATGAGAAGGAAAGAACTTATGAAAAATTATCAATCCGATCCTCTGAAGCCGAGTCTTCAAAACATGCTACCATAGGGAAAGATGAGAAAAGTGGAGAATAAGTGAAGAAACTGTTTGAAGAAGAAAGATCCAACCATAATTTCCTTCAACTAGAGGATGTTGAGGCAGAAGCCTAGAAGGAAGAGGCAGATGAAGATAAAATTGTGAAACTATCTGATAGTGAACACCAATCACTCAATCAAGAAGAATTCATTCCAAAGATAATAAGGGAAAACATGTGGTTGTTGATACACCTAGTAGAGAAGTGGTTAAGAAGAAAGAAGTGGGTGCTTCATCGAAGATGAAAGCTGGTGATATATAAAAAGAATCCATATGAAGAAAAATGTATGATCTTGAATCGTCCTCTCTTGGACATGATTTTGTAGTCCAGTCTTTGAAAAATATTGTTAGAACTATCCCCCTATTTCCAATCATAGACTCCAGATTTCAGATGCTTTAGTATAACGTAAATAAAAAATTAGATTCAGTATCCATGGTGATCGATAATTGTGTCAAACACGATGTTGATTTCAAAACCTTTTTCAAAAACTAGGAATCCCACAAAAGATATTTCTAGAAGATGACTTTTTGGTCAAAGAAAACATTGTAATACATGATAATTCATGATGAGATTCACGATAATGTTAAGGATACATTTGAAATCAAATATAGTTACTTCAAAGATATCACTGAGTCTATTGAAGAAAGGATATCTCTTGAAGAAAATACTTGGAAGTAAGAAGTGAATGATCTGAATAGAAAATTATATTCAGTTTCTCAGAGTTTAAAGAGAGAACGAGATCATAGGATGGAGATATAAGAGAATATTGTTAAGCATGAAAAATCATAAAGGGTCAAGTAGAATCTCTTAAGGATCAAGAAGAAAAAATCAGAGCCTTAGAGAAGAAAACAGAAGATCAGGATCAGCTTCTCAAACGTGCAGAGGAGGATCACAATGAACTCAAGAAGCTCAAAACCATAGTGAAGAAGATGATTCCAAAGGAGAAGGAAGGATAATTTCATTTCAAATCTGATCTTTTGTTGACTTTCCATATTGTACAAATACTTCCAATCATAATGAAATTCTTGTTTCACTTCATTTTGTTTTGGTTGATTAGTACTAATCTTTATGGTACCAGATTTCCTTTCCTTTCCATATATTTCTTTTTGAAAATCACAAAGGGGGAGAAAGTAATGTCAAAAATAATACTACGCAAAGATGAAATTTTTCTAAGGGGTAGCTCATATAAGGGGGGGTTTTATCATAAAGATTTTCTTATGCAATATAATTTAAAATCTCATTCAGGGAATCAAAAATATGATCCTTAGTGATTCCAAATCCGAAAGGAGAGTTAGTCATATTCACATTGATCCATAAGTAAAGGGAGATAAGTTTTTATTTAGAAGTCCATAAAATTTATTTGTCTTTATATTTTTTTCATAAGGATGCCTGTGCTTTCCAAAAAGGGGGAGATTGTTTTGGTCAATAAGGTTTCCTTATGACTTTTTCATTCCTTCATATTTGGGGGGATTTTTCAGTCAATAAGTCTTCCTTATGAAATTTCCATTCCTTCATGTTTTCAAAATCAAAATCACCCTATCTTAAGTAAAATTTAATTTTCCCTAAGATTTTCTTTAAAATGGAAAATTTTTCTTCCCTAATGAAACTATATCTTTGCCATATTTTCTTTGTGCGTATTTTAGTTTCTCTAAATTTGACTCTTTTTATTTCTTAGTACAAAATTCAGTTTCTTATCTAAAACCTCAGAATCTTATAAATAATTAGATATAGAGAATTCTGTTTTTAGGATCCGAATTTATGATCTAAATTCCCAGAATTTAGACTCTGAACTTTTTGAGTTCAGACTCTGAATTATCTAAATTCGGACTCCGAACATTCTGAGTTCAGACTCCGAATTATAGGGATTCAGACTCTGAATTCTATGAATTCAGACTCCAAATTCCTATGAATTCAGCCTCTGAATTTCCTTGAAATTCAGACTCCGGAATTCTATAGAATTCAGGTTTCAAATTCTTTGGAAGACAGAATCTGAATATTCGTGTATTATAGACAGAAAATGGTTTTTTGGTTAGACTCCAAATTCTATTTTTCATTAGACTCCGAAAAAATTAATTTGGTTGAGAAACCATATTTGGATTACTCTTTTTATAAAAAAATATCGTGTTTTCTTTTACTAACTTACCATTTTTTGAGTGACACATATATAGGTCCCTCCAAAATTCAAGGAAAATATGACCGATGGATGAGGGAGATGACTATTGGAAATGTACCAATAAATAGAATCTCATTTGAACAAGATCACAACTATTCTACGACTCTAGATATTACATGCTTTGGAAGTGATTTATAGAGAGGAACTTTCATTCTTTGTGCGTAATGAACATCCTGTTCAGAATTGCTTCGTGCAACTCCGAATGTTGCTGAGTACATTCTAGGGTTTCTAGGGATTAGAAGATAGAGGTTTCGACTAACGTGAAGTTCGAGGGATTGTTGGGATAGCAAGACAGACTCTGATATTCATATCAAGGGCTTACCATGGTGTGGGTGACACAGTCTTTCTTGAAAGTATAAATCAAGGGACATTTATCCAATGTTATTTTATACCCTAATCGTTGGGTCAAAATATTTCATACTTGTTACTTGTGTTGTTTAAGTTTATTTTTCCACTACATTTTTATTGATAAGGAAAGTATAACTATCTTATATTTTCTTTTTTTGTATTCTTTGATAAGTGAGAATATATAGGATTTAATTTATAATCTTTTTCATTGTAAAATTTTCTTATGATTCATTTCTGGAACCTCATTTCTAGAATTTCATTTTCAGAACCACTTTTTTGGAATCAAGCCAGTTTCTAGAACATAGATGTCTAGTGAATTTACCCTGTTTAACTGTGTTAAACATTCCCATTATTAAAATTTTTAATGGAATTTTTTAAAGTATACAATTCACCCCCCCTCTAGTATATTAAGCATCTAAATTCATCATTTTGATCCAACAATAACTTCTCCACTTCTCTGATCTCATCTTATATGCCTTATATGTGTCAAAAAGTTCTACACATATGGACTTTGGTGAAAACTAAAAGTAGATACCAGAAGAAGAGGTAACATTCATTAATGAATATTTATTTATTTCTTACTCAAATCAATTTAATTATTTTTAGGTAATGTTTTTATAATAACCATAGAATATTAACTATACATAAATTTTTTTATGTTAAGGTAAAAACTAACAACCTCACACAATTACATTAAAGGGGTTGCAAAATCATCGATCATGTGTATGGCGTATTACAACCTCATGAAAGGATGTTGTTTATTTTTCCATTACCACCTCTCAAAGTTTAGAATGATGATGTAAATACTATTTATATATTATATTTTTGATATTAATGATATTATTACCCATCTGTAACTTTTATATCACATATACCTTCATACTTTCCATTTTGTGGGTATATGATGATGTCGTTTGTGTGTGTGACGGTCTACCGCCTTGCAAAGTGATGTGATTCATTCATGCTTTACATGAAATGTATTAAGTATGGGTTAAATAAAAATATGTGATATATATAAAATATGTATCGATGATGGGTGGCCTTTTCTCCTTTTCTCTTTGGTGATAACCTAGGCATGATGTCGGTGGCCTTGGTCCCCTATCATCATCTGATTGTGGGGGAGGTATGCCTATTCATTTACCAAGGGATTGACAACCGTTTATTTCCCCTCTCCATATTCAAGATTATTTTTTGTAATTTCTATCTATATCCATTTTCTATAATGTTCCATCCATTTTCAATGGTGGGCCTCATCTCTCTTTTCCCTTTAGATTTCACAGAAGCATTGATCCTTCTGGATCTGACTCTGGTAGATCGATTTAGAACTCATCGGCCATCATTTTAAACTTTTGAAAGGTTTTTGTATGGTTCCAAGGGGTTTTGGGATGTGTGATTATTGGTCTTCAAGATAAACATCTTTTTATGGTCTAGTTTTCTTCATCCAAGGGCATGATTCAAGATTTTCTAATTCTCTTTGTAAATTCAATTCGATTCAATTATTCCTTTTCCAATGGTCATACGACTTCAATATAAAATTTTATGCTCCCTCAGTGCAGTATGGGTATGTTTTCCAGAGCTACATTTTCTCTTTCAAAATAATATAATTTTTCATGTTCTTGGAAACATGGTTTGATGGTTTTGTGTCTAGATAGTGCAATGAACTTAGTCTCTCATCCAATACCCCCCACATATTTGTTGAGGTTAATGTATCTAGAATTCTAGTGGAGTATATTTTAATAAAAGTTGGAGAAGAGTTTAGATTAAAACAACTTGATGTGTTTGAATCTTATTCATATTATTGTATTTATTATAAGTGTTTGTTTCACCTTAATTCAACTGTATATCAAGGTATTAAAGAAGGGTATGTGGTTCCCTTTTCAACAAATCAATATTTACTCAGCAAAGAGAATGGTGGTTTATCAATAGTTTACATTGCGGGAAATTATAGTCCTATTCTGGCTAATTTTACTTAGTGAGATCCAAGACTCGAGAATAATAAACCGATGTTCAATGATATATTTAACCATTTGAGGAATGATATAGTCTATCCCAAGACAAGTGTACAAGATCCTTCAGTGTTAGTGGAAAATGAGGAGGTTATTTATTATTTTTACCTTGATCATATCACCCACAACATTTAATTTTGGATACTATGTAGGGGATGTGTGGTCTGGTAGTAGAAATTTTCCTAAAGTGGTGAGTCAAGCATCAGGCATGGGTGCTTCATTGAGATATATGTTTGGATAGAACTCAATGCAATTTATTGATGGCTAGGTGAATATTTTAAAATTTTCCCATTCAATAAGTATATTTTGTTGTTTAAATTATAGTAACTATTTTTATGTATATGGAACTAAAGAGAAATTTCAAGAACAAGGTGATCTTGATTCTAACTTTATGGAAGGAAAAGTACTGACTAGATGTGAATAAAGTGATAGTAATTATGACTAATTATTTTGAGAAATTGCAGAGGGATGAATTAGTAGAGGGATTTATATCCTAATAAGGAAGAAGAGAATCAAGGGAATCATGGACCTGTGGAGTTGCATCCTAGATAAGGGGAAGAAATCCAAAGGGTGGAAGGATTATTCTTCCTTTTCCCAAAATCTTATAGACAATATATCCTTTTAAATCCAGCATTAAAGAGTTGGAATGTATCTCTATTTATAATAATAAAGATCTTGAAGGGGGATTTCCTAAGGAACATGAGAAAGTTAGTGGTCTGATGGATGATCCCAACCAGATGTAGGTTGACTCTATGGTGGAGGGTCATTCCAATAGTGAGGCTTTTGTTAGGCTGGATTACTAGCACAGAGAGGCAAGAAAATAGGTTTAACATAAGGGGACAACATGGGATCTTATCAACCATTCAGAGGAATAAATTTTAGAGGTGTCATTTCTAATTAAATCCCTTAATAAGGTTTCATACTAGATGTATAAGTGATTAATTCTTATGGACACAAATTTTGAGCAATATTATTAGATCAACAAAAAGTCATTATTTTGACAAGAGGATTCAATGAAAGGTAGATAAATTCATAAGAGTTCATTCAAACATGATAAAATATGGATTATTTTTCCAAAGACCTAATCTCGTAAAACCTAAAAAAAATTATTCTTTTCAATGAAAATAATATATGGATTATTTTTCTAAAAATTCATACTTTATTTTAATGCTTCAATTATTTCATTTTGGTAAATAATCATATGTGGTTTAGCATTGTGAGGTTTCACACTTTTTCCTTAAAAGTGTGTGAAAATAATAAAAAATTAAAATTTTATTGTAGTGATATATATTAAATAAGAGTGACCCTGGAATGATAATATATCATTTTATTTTCTTTCTTTCAAAAAGAAAAGAAAAGAAAAACAACATTCCTGAATAAGTATGGCCTACCATCTTTATGAATGGTTCATTTCATTTCTTACCACTAAATTTCATTGATTAATATAAATATATATATAATGAATATATATCATATTAATTTCATGGATTATATTCTAAATATTATTAACTAATGATTGAATTAAGATGACCAAAAATTACAAGTCAAAACATATATGCAAAAACGTTGTAATTACCGAAAATGTAACTTTAACATAAAATTGTTAATAATTTTGTAATATAAATTCATAAGAAAATCAAATATTGTATAATATATATGAATATTTTTCTTTGAAATACAAATATAAACCGTTATTTGTTTTAGAAGATGTTTTAAAAAGTACAAAATAAGTCAATACTTAAGGTTCAGTGATTTATAGTATCACATTAATTTCTGAGATACATATTCCATATTCACCACTTGTTTCTTTTTTTGTGTAGTGTATATACTTTCCTATGAAATGATATGTCATTAATATAAAAAATTCCATGATAGTTAATATTTCCATTTATTTTTTTATTTCATATGGATTACATTTCAAAATTAACTCAAGAAGTAATGTATTTTTATCTCAGTTTTTCTTATTTGATATAAATGTTATATTATGCACCTATATTCTTACACGAGGTGTATACAAATCCCAATTAACATGGAATATATTGAATTTATTAATTCTCATGTTATTTTATGTTTCATTTTATGTTCTTCCTTCATGGGTCTTATAGTTAAATGATACTAAATTGGAAATGATTTTATGTTACAATCTCTTCATATATTAAGATTGTTTATGATCAAGTATCCTATATTGAAATATCGTGTCATAGCTATAAATAATTTTCTGTAATTTTCTTATCATATGGTATTCACGATATCTTCATGTAATGGTACAATTTTCTTACTCTTTGATGCTTAAAATTATTAAGAAATTTTTTTTTAATTCAACTTTATTTCTCTCTTCAGTCGGAAATAATTTTTCATTAAAAAAACTTTTTTCTAGAAATGTTTCTAAAAATATTTTATTACACACTTATTATTTTTAAATGAAAATTTTACACATGTATTAATTTTAAAAAAAAAATTGAGATGTACCTTTTTTCAAAACAATTCCCATTTGGATTTTTCCTATAATATAAAAGGAATCATAATTTTAAACTATATATCCTGAAAATAATTTTATAAATTCATTACCAATAATTTATTAAAATATTTCTATATAATTTTTAAATTCTATTTTTAGGGAAAATGTTTTTAAATTTTATTTATGTTTTAAATATATATTTTGAAAGATGAAAGGATATTTTCCTTAAGAAATATTATAAATGATCTTTAGAAATTATTTTCCATAAAATATGACACTCGTTGGTGCTACATATAAATTAATGAGGATATGTTTCAAAGATACATTTTATATTATTTCTCTGAATGGTTTATGATTTGATTACATGATATTTATGAAACTCATTTATCTTCTATATGTTATACCATGATTAAATTCTTATGAAACGCAGTTCTTTTCAGGTGTTATTCTATAATGAGATGATTATGAAACCTTTCTATTTTACATATGTAATGATATGATGAAATGTTGATGATACCCATTTCATTTAAAGAATTCTAATATAATGAGTGTTTATGATCTTGTGGAACACATAAATATGGATTTCATTATCTTATGGGTGTGACCTATATATCCTTCCAATATATTGGGTAAATATTTATATATCTCATGCGAAAGAAATGGATAGAAGAAGGAGTGAACTTGGTATAATAATACATGTATTGAATGGTGACTGATCTCAGTACAATAATATGTAGTTATAATGAGGATTGAAATCAATAAAGTAATTGATTTTTTCCACTACGGTGGCCTTGGTAGTGGGCCTTGACTAATAAGGATATGATTCTTTATGCTTATTTTAATTCCACATATTGAACGCCTTATGAAAATATTATGATTTTGTGGATCATGTTATTTGATTTTCATAAGAATGATTCCTTATGAACTTCCAATATTTATTCCTTGACCCATTTATATGATCTTTTATATTCATAGTATGGATTACAAATGTTATGCCCATGTTATAATACCATTATTCTCATGTTATTCTTATGTATCTCCCTTGTTTACCCTTATAGAGAATCTAAGATAAAACTTTCTTATGAAACATTTACAAATGTTATAATGATATGTATTATGTTTGATATTCCAGATAAGAGTGATATATGTGAATAATGTAGTGGGGTATGAATTGGCTCACTTAGGGACTATTTTTTATCTTTTTATGTTTCTAAAGACACTAAAATATTATGGGCCTTAGGAGTGTGTTTATGTAATGTAATAATTACTTACAAAAATGATGTAATATCTTTATAAGAAAAGATTGATTCATTATAGTTTGTATCAAATGATAGAATTAGTTAACCTTTAAAAGAAAAGATGATAAAACCTTATAGAGATCCATATTCACATGTCTAAGGTTGAGTCTAATGATGGGTTAAAGTATAGGAAAATTTCCTAGAATATTGGTAAAGGATAGAGTTAGTGGTTTTCATGAAATTATATACATGTTTGGATGCTAAAAGTTGTGTGGCTGTGGAATAGATGTACATAGGAGTAACAACCCCAAAAAAACTATATTCGGCTAGAATCAATCAAGAACTGGTGCATAAAAATGGTTCTTTTTTCACACCTAGTTTGACCCTCCCTGGGGATATACTTTAGAAATTTACAAACTATTTATAAACCATCAATATGGATTCAAATGGAAGATATCAATGAATGATCTAGGTTAAACTTAATGTTTCAAAGATTAAATAAGAAGGAGTCATGATTTATACATCCTATATGGGTCTTTTCAAGATTATGTGGTTCCCCATTCTATTTTTCACATTATAAATTTTTTTAGTCAAGTAATGGAACCTAATGGAACCATGTTAACACTCTGTGTAATTGAAAATTCAATTATTTTACTCTTGACAATCCAAACCTTATGGGATCTAGAATGAAAAATAGCATTTTTATTATAACACAACTTTCTCAATATATGAATCTTGATAAGCATCCAAATGAGAAAATAAGGGATTAATGTTATTTTGATTCCCTACTAATGTAACACCCACCTTCATTCAATAAATATTTTTCTCCAGTAGTGTCATAATAGTGGATCAGAACCACTCAAAAGATATTTTTCATTTTCTAATGTTCGGAAAATGAAAAAGAAATTTTGGTTGTATACTATTAAGATGGTGAAGTAGATAAATGGTGGACTCTTATTAAGAATACGAGTCATTCAGATGAAACTAATACCATGGATTGGGACGAGTTCAATAACTTATTTTTTATTAAGTACTTTCCCCATATTCTTCGAATGAAGATGGAGAAGGTTCATTTAGATAAAGAAAAAGGATGATGAATCTTTTGGTTTATACAAGGATAAATTTACAAGACATGCATGGTACACTTCTGGTATTTTTATTCATCATAAATTAAAGGTTTATCAATTCTTAGTAGGCTCAGAAAAAGTATTCGAATGGAATTATACATAGGACACTTTAGTATCTATGAAGATACTGTTTTATTTTCTATCACGGTGTAAATAGAGGTTGGTGTCATGCATAAGTATCAATATTTTTAAAATTAAGGGAATATGGAGTTAAAAGTAAAATCTAAAAACCATGGATTAAAGAACATGATATTTCCCTTATCATAAAAGTTTGAGAAGAATCATGGAGTAAATTTTCTTAATGGGAATAATAAAAGTTTTTAGTGTGTAAGAGATGGTCATCTAGAAATGGATTGTCTATGTGATGGGAATAATTTATGCAAAAATGTTAATAGAGAGAAATCTACAGAAAATGCACCTGCACAACATCAGTTCTTCATGTGCAAGGATAATGTGCATTTTTCTAACCAATACCAAAACCCAATTTTTAATGATGATGATCATGCTAGTAACCTATTGAGTCAAGGGACGAGGGGAAATATCATGAGATCACTGTTTATAACAAAGAGTGTGATAAAGATATAGGAAAAGGTTATATTACCATCCACTATATAATAGATAATTCATTATTTAACATTGTATCTACCCATTATTTTATATCTAAATAATTTTATGAGGGTATCTAGATGCAACACAATTTATTTTATGTGGAATTAGTATTAAAACCCCTTAATGGTGCAATGAACGCATCTCACGTGTAAGTCCTAGACATTAATCATTAAAAATATGGATTTTAAGTAAATTATTATACATTTTTTCAGTTGAGGATCTTTTCAGGTTAATCCTTTTAGATAATTAGACCATAAATCATATATAACAAAACTATAAAATAAAAAGTGGATACTTCTGACCAGTATATATTTTTCTCGTAATATAAAAATTAAACAAATGAGTTATTTTCATGGAAAATTAAATTCCTTTTAAATAGACTTTATTCCTTTACCAAAACAATCCTTAAATACTATGAATTTATTTAAAAAACATTGTATTATCACAAAATATTATTAAGGGATATAAAAATAAAATAAATGATTAGTTCACTAAAAGCATGAAATGTCATTTAATATTTACATTAATCGTCAAATCTCTTTGATAATATTAAATAAAACATTTTTACATGAAACAAAACATGAATTTTTCTCAAATAAATCATTAAAACCCATAGCATGTAATAAAACAAATTGTTGACATAGAGTATCCTATACATAAAACCCTTTCAAAAGCAATTCAGTTGAAATAACCAATCGGTTGAATTCCAATATTACTATTACCCAATGAATTGGAGAACAATAATATTGATCACCCTTTTTATAAGTTATATCGGGCTCAGCAATGATCTATAATTAGGCTCAACCCTTTGTATAAGGTATATCGGTCTCTCCCATTTCATATAATCTATAATTGGAATAAACCCTTTATATAAGCTATATCAAGATCAGTATTGAGCTATAATGGTGATCAACAATTCATATAATCTATATAGGGAACACCCATTTCATAGAATTCTCAAGTATCATATCATGAATAAAACCCTTGAAAACTATTCTAATCCCATGTGTAAAACACTTTAGGATATCAAAATACCAATTTCTTGTAAAAATCACTTTTTAAATTTAAAAAACTGCACACATAAAAATGAAATTATTTTCATTGAAAATAAACATAGTAATTTATAAGGGAAACATTGAATTATTAAAGATACATGAATGCAGTAAATTTCATTCATGTTTTATATTTTTAAAAAACATTTATTTTGACATTTGTAAAAATAGATAAAAGTGTAAATCTAAAAGAGTATTTTTAAAAGAAATTAATTTTAATAAAACATTAAAAATAAATATTTTTGGATTTTTTTGAGATAAATTATAAAATTTACTTTTTCAAACATCAATTTCTATATAAATACATTCATAAAAATCATTTCAAAAAACATGTACATAAAAGGGAGTGATTTTTAAATTAAATGTTTAAATCATTTATAAGTGTTTTTTAGTTAATGATTCCCTTATCACTTCAAAAACACTTGAATCATAAAATAATTAAATAATAACATGATACATAACATTAAATCAATATATTAAATATGAATATGAAAAATAAAATATGTTATAATCATGGAGGTGGTAAGATGTACATATGCATGAGTAACATTTCCATTTTTCAATGATCCTGATGGAAATAAGGAATCAGCCTTAAACATTACATAATCTTGAATTAAATGAATAATTTACATTAAGGATATTTTTAGGTTTAGAGTTTTAAATAATTAGGCCATAACTATTTCATTACATCTAAAAAATTAAAAGGTAGACACTTCAACTCAGTTTCCATTTTTTTATAAAATATGAACTCTTGAAAAAAGAAGTCATGTAAAGTCCCATGATTTTGACTACATGACTTTTCCTTGACCCTATTCATCTATAAGTCCCGTGAAAAAACATTTCAAAACCTGGGATGAGCATAAAAAGCTTAGTAAGGGTTATAAAAAAAAGAAAGAAAATATTAGTTCATCAATAAATACATAACATAATCTCTTTATAATACCTCATGAAATCATATTATTTACATATTAAACAAACATCATAAAGGTATCTTGTGTAATCTATAACATACTTTCATTGTAGCATTCAAAGTTACCTAGAGAGATACATTTGGATTACCCATCATAGTATATTACCTTAATCTATTAAGAGAAATATTCATGTTTACCTCCGTCACGTTACCCAATGCATTGGAGAGCTATCTCAAGATCACCCACCCTAGTTTTATCACGGAACCACCCGTATAGGTAAACAATTCCCAATAACCATAACATAATCATAACACATAAAATAAAAATAAAGGAAAGATAATATTCCCAAATTGAAATCAAAATATATCATTTAAAGATATTGAACAAGATATTGAAATAATAAATCCATTCTCAAAACTGTCTTCAATACCAAAATACATAAAAGAGTATATGGTATTTATTTCTCTTTTAAAAACATTACAACTTGTTAAGGAACCCAAAGATGAAATAATACTCGTGGCGGCGGAAAGGTAATTGTCACCGTGAACATTAAAAAGAAACATTCCACTTTTTCATTTAGTAAAATTATTCGTAGGGGAAATATTCCATTTGAAAAAAAGTAAAATTCAAAGGTTCTTAAATAGCGTATAAATGCAAATCATGTATTAAAACAAAATATGACTCAATGGAAGGAGATTGAGATGAAGTCCATTACCTCATGTCCGACTTGACTCGTTCGTTCTTTAATCTCCTGAATAATAAACTAAAGATAATTTATACTTTATTAAGAAACTTTTTGAAGTTTATTATTCCTTTTATATCACATATTACCATGTTATAAACATTATGAAATCATTTATGTTAATAATGGTCGTTTTGTCGATAATTGGAACTTGAATCAATAATGAACTTAATATAATTACATGTTGTTCATGTGGTCAAATATCCATTATCTACAGAATAATATTCATGATATATATATCATATATATCATATATATCCATTATATGTATGTATTTATATTAGTACATAACATTTGATGATAAGAAATGAAATGCACGGTTCATGGAGACGGTAAGTCGTACGTACGCATGAATGCTACATTCATTTATATTTATTATTTTAATATAATTAAAACATAATAAAACATAGGAATATTATAAATCTAGTATAATATCATATATAATATCATTAACCTTGTCCTTTAAAAATTCCACATATGGCATTAACGAGTCATATCACTTTGAGGGGGTTGTAGTCTGTACTTCCTCAAATGAAATTATCAAATTTACGCATAATGGAAACCATAAATGTATGCTATAAATGAAAAATAAAGAAGAATAAATAAAAAATAAACATAATATATATCATATATAAATACATTTCCATCATAATGGCCACCATGAGATACGGTAGGAGATAATTGAACAATCATCGTTTCGTGAGTTGTTGGTTTTCCATCCATATAAAGTGTATGTTCTTTACCCATTAGATGGAGGTGTTTGTAAGTGTAGTTATATGTTTTCTCATAAAAACATCCTAGTATATTGAGGATAATGGTTTTGTTATAAAATAAAGGAATAAAAAGAGTTTAGTGGGTTGGAGATGTAAAATAAAACAGAAGAACTTAAGAGAAGATGTTACCTTTAAATCGGGCAACTCCCTTTGGTTTGAACCGAAAGGGTTTGTTGAACTACATTCTTCCTATATTAAGGATTGTAGAAGGAGCCGAGGGATGTAGGGAGATTAATTGGGCACATTTTGGATGATCCGAGGGGCTTGAGAGTTGTGAGTAATGGGATAGAGGTGGGGGATTTTTATAAGGGGGAGGAGGGGCTCTTTAAGAAGGTGTGAAAATATTATTTTATTATATAATCAGTTTCGGTTTCTAAAAGTTCAAAACTAATTAAAGTCAAAGATAAGATTACTAATGGTCGAAATTAAATCATCCAATAAGAATTTTATAGGTTTTGGATATTTTTTTATTCCTTATAATCTTGTTTATTTAAATCATCTATTAATGAGGTAAACACTACATCTCTATTGTGTCATAAATAATTTAATTAATTTGATGTCTAAAAGTTATAAAAAACTACCATTTTGTAGGAAATATTTTTATCTTTCAAAATAATATTTATAGGCAAAAATATAACTTATATAACCCTGTGTAAAAATTAATGTACTAAAAGATATTTGTTTATGCTATTTTTGTCTTTACATTATGTTAATTGAAAAAAGTGTCATTATTACTCCCAAGTGGCCCCATTAGGTCCCAAAATCGACCCAAGGATGACCATGGTCGGAAATGGCTTACCCAATAAGGATTGGACAAGTGTTAAGGTAATTATTTATTATTATAATATTCTATTTACCTTGAATTACCCTATTTACCTTTAACCGCGGTAAATAAAAGTCAAAAGTTACTATTCACCAAAAATTACATTCTTCATATTAAACCAAATTTTACTTAAAAATAACAAATTTTTATGTTGGATTTTTTAATTCCAAATCATAGAAATGGAAAATTTTCATTTAAATGAAAAATTCAGTTTTAACTACTACTTAGTGGTTTCACTATTCATAAAAAAATTGATGGTTTTCAGAAAAATTCCAAAAATTCAGCCTAAGAAATATTTGATATTATGAATTCAAAAATTATGTCTATTTTACCAACTTCAAAATATATAAGTCAGATTAATTAATTTAAAATTAATTGCCACTGTCAAAACAAAAAGCATGTTTTTAAGAAATATTTACTATTAAAAAATTGACTCTTGTTTATATCCAATATCAAAGTGAAAGTAATTCCAATTAACAAAATTTGATCAAATGGTAAAAATATTATCTAATAACACTTTAAAACCAATTGAAAATATAATTTATCCCTATAAATAAATTATATTAAAAGGTAGTTTTTAATTAAAATATAATATATTTCACTTTTCATTAAAAATTGAATTTTATCTGAAAAAAAATTTACCCAATGAGAATTTTGATGTCCGTATTCTAAATAATTATTTTATTTAGTCAAATAGAACATATAAAAGTGACCAAAACTAGATTTACAGATTTTTCTCCATCAAAAGGTGGTAAATCAACCTTTTAAAGTAAATTATGCTTTAAATTAGCTTTATTCACATTTTAAGCCTCTAAATTTTATTGGTTAAATGTAATTTTTTTTAACAAATATGTATAATAATATTTTAGTTATTTATATTCATTCATGTCAATATAATGTGTTGGAATTAACTACCGTTTAAAATAATAGTATTATATTATATTTGCGCGAAGTAATATTTCAAAAAACCAGTTGTTGGGTATCGGGCATGCCATAGAACATAACAACTCCTTTAATGTAAAATTAATATTTTATTCACAAAATATTAAATTAAAATGAAATTATATTATATGTTTATTTACATGGGATGTTAAATCCATCCCCTCTTTTGGAAATTGTGTCATCATGTTTTTGTTCACTTATCAAATAAATCGGGGTATTTATCCCCCATAGAACTTTCATATTCCCAAGTTGCCTCTTCAACCATACGGTTTTTTCACAAAATCCGTACCTAGTGAATTAACTTACTCTGCAATAATAGCTCTCTTTGGTCAATAATCTTGTACGGTTTATTCCTCATAAGAGAGATTTTCTTCCAACTGAACTATTTCTAGGCTCAAAAAAAGAGATGGATCCGGCATATATTTTATCAACATTGAAACATGAAAAACATTGTGTACTTGGGAAAAAAGGGGGGGTAAAGCCACTCTGTATGCAACTGATCAAACTTTCTCTAGGATTTTATAAGGTCCAATGAACCTTGGACTCATGCTTCCCTTCTTACTAAAACGCATCACACTTTTCGAAGGAGAAACATTGAAAAATACATGATAACCTACCTCAAAAGAAAGATCCTTTATCTGATTATCCACGTAACTTTTCTACCTTCTCTGAGCAGTTCTCATGTGCTTCTTAATAAAATAAACCATTTCTACCATCACTTCTACTGATTATGGTCTCATCAACTTCCTATCTCCTACTTCATCCCAAAAAGATAGAGTTTGAAACCACTTCCCATATAATGCCTCAAATAGAGCCATCATTATACTATAATAAAAACTGTTATTATAAGAAAATACAATCATTGAAATATGTTGGTCCTAACATCCCTGGAAATCCAATAAATAAGAACGTTGCATATCCTCCATGGTCTGAATTTTCCGTTCGGACTGCCCATCTGATTGTGGATGAAAATATCTACAAAAATTCAATTTAGTACCCAAAGGCTTCTGATGGCCTTTCCAAAAGTTAGAAGTAAACCTGGGATCATGATCAGATACAATGGAGAGCAGAGCTCCATGAAACCTGAATATCTCATTAACATACAACTAATAATGTTGATCTAAATATAATGTATCTCAAATAGGAAAGAATTAGCATATTTAGTCAATCAATCTACAATAACCCAGATTTCATTATTACTACGATATATCTTCGGTAATCCTACAATGAATTCCATGGACATCTTTTCTCATTTCAACTCTGGCACCAGTAAAGACTAAAGCATCCCTTTTGGTAACATCTACTCTGTTTTAACCCGCTGACAAGTCAAAACCTTCACAGTAAAATCAGAAATATCTCTTTTCATTCCATCCCACAAGTAATACTCGCAATGATATCTGTACATCTTAGTACTTCCAGGATTAACTGAAAACGGGGAACTATGAGCATCACATAACAACTCATTCTTCAAATTTGAATCACAAGTCACACATAATAATTTCCCAAACCACAAAATATAATCATTATCAATGTTAAATTAAGTCAACTTACCATTCTGAACTTACTCTACCTTTTTCTAAAACTCATTGGCTTCCTTCCGCTCTTTCTTAATTTTGTTTGATAGAGATGATCTCACTGACACCTAAAACAAAAAAGATCAATTTAATGTATCAACAACTTCTATACCAATGTTCATCAAATAAAAAACCAATGGATCTCATTCCAAACCTATCCTAGTTAATAAAGCAGTACTTTCTCGACTCAATGCATCAGCATATTAATTTTCTTTTCCCGGATGGTAAAGGATCATGAAATCATAATCCATTATTAATTCAAACCATCTCCTCAGTCTCATGATAAATTCTTTCTGAGTGAATATATACATCTAACTTTTTTAGTCAGTATATATTTCACATTTTACTCCATACAATTGATGCCTCCAAATTTTTCTATCAAAAACAACATAACCTAATTCCAAATCATGTGTAGGGTAATTTAACTCATGAAGTTTCAACTGCCATGAAGCATAATAAATTATCTGATCATTATTCATGAGGACACAACCAAGTCCTTTCAACAAAGCACCACTATAAATAACAAACTCACAATTATTGCAAGGTAGTGCAAAACCTGGAGTATTCACCAATCTTCTTTTCAATTCTTGAAAACAATCATCACATTCTTTTTTCCAAATTAACTTAACACATTTTCAAGTTAACTTAGTCATTAGACTAGATAACCATGAAAAATATTCAACAAACCTCCTGTAATAACCTATAAAACCCAGAAAACTACCGATATCGGTTATATTTGTGGGTCTTGGCCATTATTCAAAAACTTTTGTTTTAACAGGATCAACAGTTATTCCATTTTTCGAAATAATGTGACCAAGGAAATAAATTGTTTGTCACTAAAACTCAGACTTGTTGAATTTCCCAAATAGTTTCTTTTCTTCTATGGTTTTCAAGAAAACCATTAAATGTCTTTCATTCTCCTCTTTTCTTTTAGAATAATCCAAAATATCTTCAATGAACACAATAAAAAACTTATCCAAGAACACACGAGAAATTATATTCCTAAGATCCATGAATATAGCTGGTGCATTGGTTAAACCAAAAGGCATAAATAAATATTCAAAATGGCCATATCTAGTACGAAACTCGGTATTTGGAATGTCTGATTCCTTAACTTTCAACTAATGGTACCCTGAACTCATGTCAATCTTTGAAAAATACTGAGCTCCCTAGAGCTGTTCAAAAAAATATTCGATATGAGGAAAAGGATACTTGTTCTTAACAGTGATTTTATTCAATGCTATATAATCAATGAAATTTCTTATTTAACTATCATTCTTTTTAACAAATAATATAGGAACACCCCATGGTGATGTGCTAGGTTGAATAAAACATTTATATAATAACTCCTGCAATTGATTCTTAAACTCTAAATGTTAAATTTGCGCCATTCGATAAGGGTGTTTTGAAATTGGCTTAGCGTAAGGAACTAAGTCAACAGTAAGTTCAACTTCCCGATCAGGTATAATGCAAGAAAAATCATCAAGAAAAATATCAAGGTACTCATTTACCACTGGCACATAATTAATTTGAATGGTTCTTTGTTTTCAACGATATGTGATATGTAATATTCATTTCCATATTTTACTAGTTTCTCATCTTCTTGATATATTATAAAAAGTAAGGGTTCATTGTTGTACAAACACTAAAAATCTTTCTGAAAATAAACCTTTTTAGATTTGCAGTCAATAATTGCATGATAAATAGAAATACAATGCATACCCAAAATAATATCAAACTCTACTAGAGGAAAAACAATAAAGTTTTCACCTTAATTCTTTCTGCACACAAGGATAAGAATGTTCATATAATTTGTTTTTGTTTAATCATTTCCTCCAGGTGTTTTTACCATAAGTTTCGGATTCAACTCTTTATAAGGAATTCCCAATTTACTAGAAAATTTTTCAGAAATGAACGAATGTGTAGACCCCAAATCAAACAACACATTGGCATAATCTGAACAATCAAATAGTGTACCTGACACTCCGTCATTAGATGGCCCAACATCTGCAGAAGTAGTTGAAATGGACTTAACTACCCCTTTCTACTAGTATTCTAGTTTCATTCCCTCAATTGATTTCTTCATTGGACACTCATTTTCACAATGACCCATTTTATTGCACTTAAAACATTTTACTAATTGTAAATTAGATTTCGTCTTCCCATTACCCTACTATTTTTTAGTGTAATTAAAAACCTTATGTCCCATTTTTCCACATCAGTTGCACATACCATAATTCAAAAGACATTCCCAAGCATGATTTTTACCACAATTTTCACAAACTTTAAACTTAATGTATCTTACCATAATAATTTTTTGATGAGTTTTCCCCTTTCGCCTAACACCTTGACCTTTTATTCTATTGTTTTTCAAAAAACACTTGATCATTGGTAAACTCCATTTCCACCTTCTCCTCACATCGGACAAGTTTTTCATAACTTTTGATCTCATAAGAAGCTAAAAACATTTGATACATTGGATTTAATTCTGAGTAAAAATGGTTGATATTACTATCAATATCTCATATGAAATTTGAAACATACCATGCTAGTTGAGTGAAATTTCCTTCGTAAGCAGCCACTGAGTCATCCTCCTACCTTAATTATATGAATTGTTTTTCCATCCTATGTCGAACCAAATTAGGAAAATATTTCTCATGAACATTCCATTGAATTTTTCCCAGTCAAGAGCATCAACTCTCTCTTCACTATACCTGATATTTTTCACCATCAAACACCACTGATCAGCTTCACCTTCAAAATGGTCAATAACGAGACTAACCTTTTGATGTTCGGAACAACCAATGACATTAAAATTTTTATCCAATGCTTTAATCCACCCTTCAGCTAGCACAAGGTTAGATGATCCTCTGAATGATGGTGGATGTTGCCTCATGAAATTGTCTACTACTAATATGTTCCTATGTGGTTGATCTAACTAATCTCATGCATGGATGCCACCACCATTTATAGTCTGAGTCAACTATGCTATCACAGTAAAAAACTGTTTAGTGCTGATCCCGAACATCTCAGGTTACTAATTTGGAAGGTTTTCTTCCTCCTGATATCGTCCCAACATAGCTGGCCTATTTCCACTATGGAAAACCATTCTGAATGCAAATTATCTTAAGTGAAGCAATATGGTAATCTATAAATGTTATCATTTTAGTATTAACATAAATTAATTTATGGATATTAATTTACCAATACCCTAACTCCTAAAGTCATCTAAACTTCCCTCTGATACCCAATATAAAGACCCAACCATAAACAATACATAATCTTTAATTAAATAAATAATTCACATTGAGGATCTTTTCAGATTTAGTGTTTTAGAGAATTAGGACCTAACTATTTCATTACATCACAAAAATAATAAGGTAGACGCTTCTACTCAGTTTCCATTTTTTTATAAAATAAAAACTCTTTAAAAAAAGAGTCATGTTTATTCCCATGTTTTAGAAAGAATTACTTTTCCTTGATCCCATCCTTGATGGTATTCATCTTTAAGTTCTGGGAAATATATTTCATAACATGTGATGAGCATAAAAAGCTCATTAAGGGTTATAAAACAAATAAAGAAAACATTAGTTCATCAGTCCATACAAATCAAATTCTCTTTAACATAACTAATGAAATTATAATATTTACATAGTAAACACAAATCATAATGTTAACTTGTGGCATCCATAACATACTTACATTTGAGCTTTTACATCTACGTAGGTTGTTACATTTGGAATACCCATCACAGTATATTCTCCAAATCTCTTAGGAGAAACATTCTTGTTTACCTCCATCATGTTACTCAATGCATTGGAGAGATATCTTAGGCCCACATGTCCTAGGTTTATAAAGGAATCACTCATATACGTAATCAATTCCCATGAATAATAACATAATCATAACACATAACCTATGAATAAAGGAAAGATAAAATTCCTACATTACAATCACAACACATCATTTAAAGATATTGAACAAGATATTGAAATAATAAATCCATTATAAAAACAATTTTCAATACCAAAATGCGTAAAAGAGTATATGGTATATATTTTTCTATTAAAAACATTATGTCTTGTTACGGAAGCCAATGATCATATATTACTCACGGTGGCAGAAAGGTCATTGTCATCGCTTACATTAAAAAGAAACATTAATTTTTTTGTCATTTAGTAAAACGATTCATAGAGAAATGATTCCTTTTGGAGAAAAGTAAAATTGAAATGCATATATACATAATATAAAAGAAAGTCATGTATTAAAATAAAATATGCCTCAATGAAAGGAGATTGAGACGAAGTCCCTAACCTCGTGTCTGAATTGACTTGTTCGTTCTTTAATCTCTTGAATAATAATGTAAGTTAATTTATACTTTATTAAAATCCTATTTCATGTTTATTATTCCTGCTATATCAAAAATTACCCAGTTATAAACATTATTTAATCATTTATGTTAATAATGGTCATTTTGTCGAGATTTGGTACTTGAGTCAAAAATGATCTTCTTATAATTACATGTTGTTCATGTAGTTAAATAACCATTATATCTATAATAATATTCATTATTTAGATATCATATATATCATATATATCCATTATATGTATGTATTTATAATAATATATAACATCTGGAGATAAGAAATGAAATGCACCATTCATGGAGACGGTAAGCCGTACATACACATGAACGCTACTTTAATTTATATTTATTATTTTAATGGAATTAAAAAATAATTATACAAAGTTATATTATAATTACTGTATAATATCATATATAATATTATTAACTCCATTGCATTAATGACTCATATGACTTTGAGGGGGCGGTAGTCTGCACTTCCTAAAATGAAATTATCGAGTTTACCCCTAATGGAAACCATAAAGGTATGCTATAAATGAAAAATACAGAATTATAAAACACATAAACATAATATATATTATATATAAATACAGTTCTATCATAATGGCCACCATGATAGGTGGTTGGAGATAATTGAACAGTCATAGTTTCGTGAGGCCTTAGTTTTCCATACACAGAAACAATATGTTCTTTTCCACTTAGATGGAGGTGTGTGTAAGTGTAGTTTGAATAATTCTCATAAAAATATCCTATTATATTAATTATACTAGTGTTTTTATAAATGAAAGTAATAAAAAGAGTTTATGGGGTTGGAGATGTTAAATAAAACAAAAGAACTTAAGAGAAGATGTTACCTTTAATTCAGGTACCTCCATTTGGTTTGAACCAAAAGGGTTTGTTTAAGTGCCTTATTATAAAGGTAAGGATTCTAGGAGTAGGATACGGAATTAGGTAGTTTAATTGGGAAGAGTTTAGACAAGCCAAAAGGCTTGAGAGGTGTGAGGAATGGGTTATAGATGACGACTTTTTATAAGGGGGGGGGGTCTTTAGGAAAATGTGAAAATGTTATTTTATTACATAATAATTTTGGATTTATAAAGATCAAAAACTAATTAATGTCTATGATAATATGTCTCATGGTCGAAATAAAATCATCCAATAAGAAGTAGACAGGTTTTGGATATTTGTTTAATCTTTATAATTTTATATATTTAAGTTATTTATTAATGAGGTAAACACTGCATCATTATTGTGTCATAAATAATTTATTTTATTTGATGTCTAAAAATTATAAAAAAACTACCATTATATAATAATATTTTTTATTTAAAATTAATATTTATAGTCGAAATGATAACTGAAATAACCCTATGTAAAAATTAATTTACTAAAAGATATTTGTTTATGTCATTTCTGTCATTACTTTAAGTTAATTAAAATAAAGTGTCATTATCACTCCCATGTGGCCCCATGGGGTCCCAAAATTGACCCAAGGATGACCATGGTCATAAATGACTCATCCAATATGTTTGGGACAAGTGTTAAGGTAATTTTGTATTATTATAATATTATTTTTACATTTAATTACCCTATTTACCTTTAACCACTGTAAATAAAAGTCAAAATTTACTCTTCCCAAAAAATTATTTTCATCTTATTGAACCACATTTTACTTAATAATGATAACCTTTTATGTCGTATTTTAAAAATTCAATTCACAGAATTGGTAAAATTACATTCAAATCCAAAAGTCAGTTTTTAACTAATACTTAGTTGTTTCACAATTCATCAAAAAATTGATATTTTTCTGAAAAATAACAAAAAATAAGACTAATCTATATTTGATATTCTAAATTCAAAAATGAAGCTTATTTTACCAAATTAAAGACATATAAGTTGTATTAATTAATTTTAAATTAATTCTAGTTGTAGAAACAAAAATTCGTGTTTTATGAAATATATTCACTATCAAAATATTTACACTTGTTTATCTCCAATTTCAAAGTGAATTTAATTCCAATGACCAAAATTGGATTGTATAGTAAAAGTATAATAAAATTAAAATTTAGAAACAATTAAAATTATAATCTAACCACATAAATAAATTATATTATATGGCAGTTTGGAATTAAAATACAGTATTTTTCACTTTTCATTAAAAATTGAATTTTAACTGAAAAATACCAAAATTTTACCCCAAGTGAATTTTGATATCCTGATTCTAAAAAAGAATTTTATTTGGTTAAATAGAACATATAAAAGTGACCAAAACATTATTTAAATAGGTTTCTCTATCAAAAGGTGGTAACTCAACCTTTTAATGTGATTTATGCTTAAAATTAGATTTATTTACATTTTAAGCCTCTAACATTTATTGGATAAAAGTAAAAATATTTAACAAACATGTATAATCATATTGTAGTTAGTTATGTTCATTCCCGCAAATACAATGACTAGGCATTAACTACCATGTAAAATAATAATATTATATTGCTATTATTCAACGTAAGATTTCAAATAAACATGTTATTATGTATCGGGTACGCCATCGAACATAGAAATCCATTTAAAGTAAAATTAATATATATTTCAGAAAATATTAATTAAAATAAAAATTTATTATTTATTTATTTATCTAGGATGTTTCAATGTATAATGATTATTTACATCATTATAATTGTATTGAGATATGGTTATGGAAAACAAATGTCATCGGTTCATGAGGTGGTAGTCAGTTGTACTCATGAACAATAACTTAATTTACCATTTGATGGATGTGGAGAAGGATATATATCCCTAAACTGATATAATAACATATCATTATATGGATTATACTATATTTTTATTTTAAAATTTTTAAAGTAGGTTTAAAGTATGAGTAAGAATAAATAAAATAGAAACACTTAATAAAAATGATACCTCTTCTTTACAAATATTTTGTTTCTTAACACCATAAGACTAATAAGGATTTTTATGCCCAAAATAATACCTCTAAAATTTCTAAAGGGATTATATTACAGTATTTTAGTGTTTCATGGATGAAAAAATGGTTTTAAATTGTAATTAAATGAGAATAAGAAGTACCCTTTAATAAGAGAGGGGAGGGAAACTCTTGAAATATATCAAAATATTAAATTAATATAAATTGATTTTCTATTAAAAATGGATTCAGGGTTAGTTATTTATAAAATAAGATGATCATGGGTACAAATAACTTTATCTAATAATTGTTTTATATGTTTATTTAAAAAATTTATACTTATCTTTTAATTTTAACCAATATTTAATCCCATTAATTCTTACTAGGACAAAAGGAAATTTTACTCTTTGAGGGTCAATATTCATACTATAAAATTCCAAAATAATCATAAATAAATCATAAATGAAATTTTAAACATTAAATAAAACATTTTTATTAATTTTCTATTTTTAGGAGTTTAATATCATTTAATGAAATATTATATATTTTACATATCATTAATGTCAGTTTTGAAACTATTCATTACTTTGGCTTTAACGAAAAATCACAAAAATTTGATATGATAGAACCCACTATTTTATTGCATCCCAAATATGTCAAGTTAATCTAAAAAATATTGTATGAAATTAATCATCTCCCATTTTATTTATTTTAATAGTTTTAATATCATTTATATGAATTTTCCATTAATTGAATAATTACTACATTCATCATTATATAATTATTTAAGATAAGTATTACTTTTTTGAAATTTAAATTAAATTAAAATTATGAATATAAATCATTTATAATTAAAAATTCTATTTATAGTTGATATTGTATTATGGATAACCACATATTAAAAAATTTATACTTAATATAAACATTATTGGGACAAGTAATACTTTTTTAAAATTATAATACTATAAGAATCATAAACACATCACTTTCACTCCAAGTGGGCATAAATTAGGCCCAATAATGATTTTTTTATAAATAACTCATCAAATTAAATTACTACAACTATTAGGGTAATTTTATAATCCTTATCAGGATTATTTTTTCCCTTAATTACATGATTTACCCTTATCATAGAAATAAAAATTACTATTTTTATTATTAATATTTCTCAAAAAAAGAAGTGAAATATTTAATAAACTGTTATCTTATGATTCAACATATGGTATCCATTTTTTAAAATTTTAAACACAAAAGTGGAAAAAAATAATTTAAAATTAATCCCATATACATGGAGAGAAAGTGTGGTTTTAACGTGAACATGTTAAAATGTTAGAAATGTTTATATATCCAAATTCAACATGAAAATATTATAATAAACTAAATTAGATTAATATATTTATTATTTTTCTAATTTTAATTTAAAAAAAATTAAAATATAATTTATCGTTATAATTCATTTAGATGAAAAGTCATTTTTCAATGAAAATGATGTAGTTTTCATTTTTCATCAAAAATGAAACATGTTATAAAAATAAAAAAACATCCAAAGTAAATTTTAATATTAAACTTTCAAAAACTAAGTTTATTTTTTTCAAATAAAAATTATAAAACTATCAATATTTTGTTTTCAAACAAATGTGTCATCAAAATGCGGTAAGACTTCCTTTAAACAAATACCACATTTTATGCGTAAAATTGGATTTAGTTTTATATCATTTATTTAAAACAAATAGAATGAATGGTAAAATATATATTTAATATATAATTTATTTATTTAATTAATATAATTCGAAAAGATTCATTTTTTTAATTTATTTGGCATAAAACAAACTTTTGTGCATTTAAATAGTTTTTCAAAAAAAGTTTTTTTTTATTTTCAAAAGGGTTTTATTTTCATTTATAATTAATTGGTTACCAAAAATTTAATTATATATAACTTTGTAAATGATTTTTTCATAATTAATTTAACCATGTCCATACCTTACATTCTAATTTTTATGTTATAATGGTAACAACAAAATAATAATATTTATTTTTTAGTTTAAACTCAATGGGGTGTGTCATGTACGCTATCAAACATAGTGTTTTTTCTTAAAATATTAGGATATTACATCCCCCACACAAATAATAAATTAATTTCTCAATATTATAACATGGGATCAAAAACTAGTGGTATTAATTTTCAAAATACCTTTGTTGAAATAACTATTCATAAAATGGATTAATAAAACATTTACATGATAAGAGAAGAAAGAAAGCATGAAGGTTTCCTATGATAACACATTCCATGTTTCTATGTATGAAAACAAGCACATGGAAGAAAAAACTATCTACTGAGAAAATATATATAGTTATATAGAACATGGTAATGAGAAATTTAACCATCAAAAAGTTATAAATCTATGATAGGTCAAAAGGACTTTGATTTTTAGGTAAGAAAAGTGGACAAATAACAATTCTTATATAAAGATTACATTAATTCCTAGTCTAAGAACATGAATAAATATACTAACTTTATAATATTAGAGTCATCCGATAATCAATATCCCCCAAAAAATCACCTTTTTTTCAAAATGATGGTTATAGATTTTTCATGCCTGAAGCATTAGAATCAATTTCTACATATCACAAAATCTGTAAATGAAATAAAATATATTCCTCTTTTATTTAAAATTTTACCCAAAAAATGATTATGATAAGATAAAATATTTAATCATAGTATTCTAAGATAAATTTTTAAATTTTTCTCCGAATAATTTTAATCACTTATAAAGTCTTATATAAAAATGTAATTTCCCAAATAATATAATTTACAATATATTATAACCATTTCCATAAATTACCTTAATTACTATAAAACAACAATAAAATCATATATACATCCAAAATATAATTCAACCAATATTCTTCAATTAAAATTCCATAGTATTATATTTACCATATCCATATATAATTCCCAAAATATTCAAAATCTTCCTAAATAACATTAAACTCTTCAAAATTAATCACATAAAACCTCAAAAGGGGTTTCTAAGACTTAATACTTACAATCAAACTTTAAATTGCAATCCAATAATAGTTTCTAAATTTCTTATGAACACCTCACTTGAAAACATCATAATCACCAAATTTTCTATGTTATCCTTAGATTCAAACGATAAGGCCCCAACCATAATATATATATAATCTTGAGTTTAAGTCAATAATTTTACTTTCTTTCTAATTTAGGATATATAATTTTGAGTTTAAACTTGAATTTATTTCTTTCACATGACCATCCATAAACCCTTGAAATAATTTAAAAAATTTGGTGTGAGCACAAATGCTTTGTAAGGGATATAAAAATAAAAGAAACTATTAGTTCATAAAAAACACAAAAACCCCTATCATGATTACCATAATTATAAAAGTTCATTCAGAATATGGGAAAAACATTTTCACTTGAAAAAATACACCATTTTTTCAAATAAAATTATTAAAACTTATATCATTAAATAAAATGTATCTTATGTTTACATAGATAATCATATACATAAAACCCATTAAACCCCCTTTCAATTACAATAACCAATCGGTAAAATTCTAATATTATTATTTCCTAAGGCATTGGATATCTATAATGGGGATCAATCTTTGTTTAATCTATAACTGTCTCACCCATCATCTATAATTATGATCAACACTTCGTATAAAATATATCGGTCTCACCCATTTGTCATAATATATAATGTGTCTCAACCATTCATATAAGCTATATCAGGATCCCTCATGAGCTATAGGAGGGATCAACCATTTTTATAAGATTTATAGGGCTTATCTATTTCAGATAATCCTCAAGTACCATATCATGAAAAAAACCCTTGAAAACTTCTATATACTAATGTGTAAAACACTATAGGATATCAAAATACCAATTTCATATAAAAATCAATTTTAAAATCTGAAAAACCGCACACATAAAAATGAAACAATTTTACTTGAAAAATATAAAGGAAAATTTATAGCATTAAATGGTCATGAAATTAGGAAAATTTTTTCTTTCCATTTATTTTAAAAAAACATTTTGTTTAACCATTTTAAAAAGAGATAAAAGAGGAGATTAAATGGTTGATTTTTAAAAGAAATTCCTTTACATAAATCTTAAAAAAATTTCCATTTTTATAAAATTTGAGAGAAATTCAAAATTTAACTTTTTAAAACATTAATTTATATATAAATTGATTCATGAAAATAATTTTAAAAAAATATGTACATGAAATAGAAATATTTTAAAAATCAATCATTGAAAATTTTAAAAAAAGTAGTTAGATATTCCATTATCACTTGAGAAACACTGGGATCATTAGACTCATAAAATAATAACATTGATCAAAAAATTTAATATCATGATAAAAGATACATTCATTATATAACATATAAAAAGGTTTTACGTACACCTTATAATATATTAAAGGTGCATACCATCAAGATATGCCTCAATTAATGAATATTGAGATAAAGTCCCTTACCTTGAGTCTAATTCATCACGTGTGTCATTACCTTACTAAATAAATACTTTATGTCAATTATTTAATTTATTTAGAACCTTTTTTAATTTTATTATTCCTTTCATACCACTTATTTCTATGTCATAATAATTACTTAATTAATTTGGTTTATATCAAATTTTTTGATGACATTCGGTACATGAGTCCAAAATTTATTTGGTATGATATTTATACTCAATGTTTTCATTAGTAAATAATATTTAGAATAATAATAATGAAATAATTTTAATTTTAAAACATCAAATAAAAATTTAAATCCACCCAATAAATATGTATATGAAAAATGAACTACATTACCATCATGGACACAGTAAGGCGTACATATGCAATTGTAACATTTCCATTTTTCAATGATCGTTATTAAAAGATGAAAATTATCAATTATTTTTTGAAGAGTTATAATAATATCATCAATAGAATATTAATCTTATAAAAATAATTATATATATCATCTATGTGTTGTGGTGGTGAAAAACGAATCATATCGCTTCGTGAAGGTGATAATTCACACGTACGCATGAACGACATTATCATTTTTATGTGCATGGAAAGATAAGAAGATAAATGATATACCATATTAATAATTATAAATATGTAATTAATATAATATATAATAATCACTTATATAATTATAACCAATATTTGGAGATGGTGTTGGAAAATTTATTTCATCGGTTCGTGAGGCAGTAGTCCTCCGTACACACAAACGATAACTTATTTTTCTATTTGATGGATGTGGAGATGGATATATGTCGTTACACACACAAAGTAAAATCTCATTATAAGTAGTATAATTTATTTATTATTTTATCATGGTTGAAATATTTTTTTGGGATATGGAAGAAGAAACAAAATAAAAACGCATAATAAAAAATGATACATCTTCTTTAGATATCCTCTATTGCTTAGAAACTTATGACCACTAAGGGTGGTGTTATTAAAAAAATAATACCCTTAAAATGTGTATAATTATTATATTATGGTATTTTCTAGATCACGGATAAACCAAAATGGTTTCTAAGTGAGAAAAATGAAAAAATAGGTTTCTTTTTATAAGATAGGGGAGGGATACTCTTTGAATTTCTCAAAATATAAAATTAATTTAAATTAAATTTATATTTAAAATGTATCCAAGATGAGGTATTTAAAATATAATATTATTATGGGTCTAAATACCATCATAAAATAAAAAATATATATGTTTTTAATAAATTTATACCCTTATGTTGTGATTTTAAAAATTCTTTAATCCCATTAATTCTTACTGTGAAAACATGGAGTTTTACTCATCGAGGGTTAATATTTTTAATATATAATGAGAAAAAAATCATAAATGAATCATTGATGAAATTTTAAAAAATAACCTAATGATTTATACTAATGTAATATTTCAACAAGTTTCATATCATTTAATAAAATATAATATATTTTAAATATCATTAATGTAAATTTTTACTTTATTTATTAAATTGACTTTTTAAAAAATTAAAACAAAAATATATCCATCAAAAAACTCTTTTAATGCATCTCTAATATGTTAATTTAATTTATAAAATTTGTGGATGACGTTGATCATTTTTTTAATTTTATTGTTTTAATATCTTTGATTTTATTTTTCCATTAATTGAATAATTACGGAATCATCATTGTATAATTATTTATGTTAAAATTTCCTTCTCTGAAAATTAAAAATAAATTACCAATATGAAAATAAATATTTTTATATTTTAAATGAATATTTATAGTCATAATTATCTTCTCTATAACCATATATGAAAAATGTTATACCTATTAAAAAGATTAGTGGGACAAGTTTGACATTTCCTAAAATAAAATATTAAAATGGGATTAAAGTCATCCAAGTGGCTCTAATATGAAATAAATTTTACCTAAGGATAATTTTTTTTAAAAATAAATGATCCAGTAAAATCAGGTAATTAATAGTAAAAAAGTATGATAAAGATCATAAAATTACCCCCTTAATCATGGTAAAAAAAATTAATAACTATATTATTGGTTTTTTACAAAAAAATAAAGTGGTATAACTTACTAAATTTGTTAATTAGGATTCAAAATATTTAATAATTTTTTCAAAATTAAAAACATATAAGTGGGTAAAATTAATTTAAAATTAATCCCATAGATGCAGTGAGAAAAAGGGTTTTTAAAGTAAAATTTTTCAAACGTTTTAAATACATTTATATAAGAATTCAATAGGAAAATGATTCCAATGAACTAATTTGGATTAATATATATTTAATTGTTATAATTTTAATTTTAAACAAAACTATCATATATTTTAATAATATAAAATTTTTAGATGAAAAGAAATATTTCAAAAAAAATACAGTATTTTACACAATTAATCAAAAAATGAAACATATTTGAAGAATAAAAAAATAAAAAAATTAAATTTTGCTATTAATAATTAAAAAATTAAGTTTATTTTGTCAAATAATATTTATAAAAGTGTCAAAAGTTTTAATTAATACATTTTCTCTTTCAAAATATGTAAAAAACTTTATTTAGAAAAATACATCTTTTATGGGTAAAATTGGATTTATTTTTATACCATGTCAAGAAAACACATAGGTTGAATGTTAAATGTTAAATTTAATATATTATTTATATAATTCATTAATATCATCCATAATGTGTGATTTTTTTATTTTATTAGTATAAAACACACTTTTACTGATTTAAATAGTTTTCAGAAAAATATTTCATTTTATTTTCTAAAGTATTTTATTTTAATTTATAATTAATTGGTCACAATATAATTAATTATATATAAATTTTTAAACCATATTTTCATAATTCAGTTATTCCTATTCATACCCACCATTCTAATGGCTGTGTTATAATGGTTACATTCAAATATTAATATTTAGTTGTTCATTTAACCTCGATGTAGCGTATCATGTACGCTATTGATAATAGTGTTTCATTATTAAAAAATAAGGATGTTACATAAAGTCTATGATTTAGTTACTACTTACATTGGATGGAATTTTCTTCATGAAAATATTTTTATATAGATTATATTTCTCAAATTAAATCCAGAATCAATTGTTGTGTAAGGGAACTTGTATTTTATATTCTAAACCAACCACCGATCATCTATTAATGTAGAAATAATTATGAACATCCAATTGAGATTAAATCCATTGTGTGGGTCTAAATTCCCATTCATAAAGGCTATTTATATCAAATTTACTATAGAGAAACTCATCATCAATGATATGTAAATTGTTAGGGAAGTTGTTGACATCTTCTCAAAATAGTTACCTTAGCTTCAAAAAAATGTGAAGTTGAGTTCTTGATGAATCTAAAATATAGTTCCAAACAAATTTCAATGATTCCCTATAGAATGGACCCAATTTTGTTCCAAGAATTTTATAATAAACTCTTTGAAAACCTTGACAAGAGATTAATTAATCCAAGTGTGTCACAATACGGAGGGACTATTCTTTTTGTTAAAATGAATAATGAATTTATGTGACTCTACAATGATTATTAGGATTTGATCAAGATCATGATCAAAAGAAATTATCCCCTTTTCAATAATGAAGAATTTTTTTATCAACTGCATAAAACTCAATACATATCCAAGATTTACCTGCACTCTATATATCATCAATTTTGATTTAAGAAGGAGTATATACCCAGGACTACATTTTTTTACAACATATAGACACTATTAATATACAGTGATGCATTTTATTATTACTAATTACCCTATTATCTTCATGGATTTATTGAATATATTCTTTAGAGACTAATCTAATATATTTGTTTTAGTATTAATAAAAGTTATTCTTATCTAATCAAAGTATAATGAAGAGCATAAAAACCACTTGAGAATTTCACAAATAACCCAAAAGAATGAAAAAATATAAAAAATTTAAACAGTATACATTTTGGATGCAAAAGTTTTTATTTTGTATTCAAATAATCTCAATAGAGGGTACATCTGTAGATCCACAATTTAAAAAATCTATGGAATGTTGTCCCAGACCATCCATAGGGACTGAGAGCCATAGTTTTCTAGGTTTAGCTGGATATTATTGACGAGTTGTAGATAATTTCTCATGAATCTATAATCCTATGACCATGTTAACTCAGAAGGTATCCTAGTTCATATCATCGTATGAATATGAGGAAAATTTCAAGGAAATAAAGAAAATATTAGTTAGTTCACTTTTGTTTACATTACCAAATCATAGATAGGGGTTTGTAATCTATAATGATGCATCGAGAATGGGTTAGGAATTGTTCTTCTGTCGAGTGAAATTTTTATAGCTTAATCCTTATTCCAATTTAAGAATAATTATAAATATTACCCACAACATGATTTTGAGCTAGTTGTGGTAATATTTTCATTAAATAAGTGGAGGAATTATCTTTATGGAGAAAAAAGTGATATATATTTTTATTATATAAATTTAAAATATATATTCACAGAAAAGGAGTTGAATATTCACCAAAGAAGATAGATAGAGATGATTAAATATTGTGACTACTAAATACATCACTACTATTTGAATGTGAAAAATGTGTCCAATGTTTTGATCCAAAATGATCATGCTATCTTATCCATGATGATGATCACAAAAGATCTAATATTTATAGATTTGAAACAGATAGAACTAGAAATCCTAAAGGAAGGGGGAAATATTATCTGTACTAACTAAAATTATAACCATATATCAACGTTATTATTAATGAGGTGAAAGAATATTTAGATCTAAAAAATATGGTTGTAAATATTCCAGAGTTTAACCTTGATCATGATGAAATGATAATGTTTATGAACAATGTATGTGTTCCTTCTATACCAGACTTGAATAAGAAGTTTTTTATAGGAAGCTCATATTTATCCATTATTTATTCATAGTGGTATTACAAAGATGTATAGGTATTTTAAAAATTACTCTTGGTGGGATTTCACGTAGAAATTAATCATGGAGTTTGTATCTTGGTACTTTTTATGCCAATATGTTAAGGCTAAAATACAAAATTCTAAGGGAATTTTTCATCCATTACCCAAAATAGAATGAAAATGGAAAACAATCCCCATGAATTTTATCATTAGACTCCCAAAAACATATAAATGATATAATTTCATAAGGAAGGTAGTCGATTAACCTACTGATTTATCACACTTCATCATCATTAGAGAATAATTCCCTCTCGATCAACATTCTAGGATATTCATTAAGTGGTATGGTTTATTGGAGTACCATATTCTATTGTATCTGATCAATATCTAAGGTTCACCTCATTATTATGGAGAAGTATTCAGAAAGATATTAATATGGTGTTTAGTTTTAACATTGTATATCATCCTTATATAGATGGTCGGTCTAAAAGAACAATTCAAACCCAATAGTATTTATTGTCATCTTTTTATTGGGATTTTAAAGGTGGTTGGGATCAAAACCTTCATCAAGTGGAGTTTTCTTTCAAAAATACATTTCAATCAATAATTCACCTTGATCTATATGAATCCCTCTATGGAAATAATTGTAGATATTTAACATAATGGAATGATTTTGGTGAAATAAACTATTGGCACCTAAAGGCACTGAAAAAATAGAAGAGATGGTTAGAGTCATTTTGTATCACATAATGGTAGCTCAAAGTTGGAAATATTTTATGCTGATAATATCCAATGTGATATAGAATTTTAAATAATTGTATTTGTTTCTAATAATTTCTCTAAATAATAATGTTATGATGTTCTGGAACAAAATAAATCTACACCCAATGTATATCAGTCCCTTGAAAATTATTGATTATATCGAGATAGTATCCTATTTCATGAAACTTCCACAGAACCATTATCATGTGAACAAAGTTTTCTATGTATCCCTATTAAATAAGTAAATACATGACCCTTCCGAGGTACTAAACACAGATTTCGTACCCCTAGAGCAATATCTTTCCTATGATGAACAACCAATGGAGATTCTAAATAATATAAAGAAAGTTATCTGAAACAAGGAAACTCACCTGGTTAATGTTTTGTGGTGAAACATCAAATTTTTGGAGTCTATGTAGAAACTTGTGGAAATTATGAGGTATAATAATCCTCATTTTATTTTATTAGAGTGATGAATCTGGAAAGAAAAATCATTATAAGGGGATAAAATTTAACACCATGAGTTTTTTGTGAATTGATTTTTTTTGAAATAAATTAAATATATTTTGGGCTTGAATTTAATGTAACCCTATGTAAATATTTCATTACATGAAACCCCTAAGTTATATTTTACTTCACGCAACACTCGGATAGTTTATGTGACACATGACACTGAGTTTTAACAAAATAACAACATATTATTAATATAGTCATTTAAAATAATCCGTTATAACATATATGTTAGACAAAGAGAAATTAATAATAAGAAATATATTTTAAATATTAATTATAATATTTTTATATAAATGAGTCTTATTTATATAAGAATATATAATTTTTGATATAATCTTCAAATGCTCAAAAATGATATTTTATCAAAGAACTCATTTTTATTTCTACTTTGAACAATAATTAAATTAATTTTTTGAACTTTTAGAAATGTAAAATGATAAAATGAAATAAATTTTTAATTATTAATTTCAAATGTATATTATAGTGAATTTTTAGATTTTTTCTAAAAAGTTTCATTTTTTATAAAAAGTGAAAAATATTGAGTTACAATTGAAAAGATTCATTTGGTTTTAATTTATTTGTAATGTTAAATTATATTTCAATTTTATTTAAAATTTAATTATTCTCGTTTTAAATATATTAATCCAATTTATGTTTTTGGAATCAATTTCATATTGAAATTGGATATAAAAATGTTGTAAACATTTGATCATTTTTTATTTAATAATTCTCTTTCTCATCACTCCTCCATGATTAATTTTAAATTATTATTTTCCAATTATATAATTGGAAAATGAAAAAATAGATTCCATATTTTTAATCAAAATAAGTTATAATGTATAATATGTTTACTTTAATTTTTTATCATAGTTATTAGTGAAAATTTTAAAATTAATTATAGTGATTAAGGATAAAAAACAAGTTTACTTAGTGGTTAATCATATAATATAATGTGTAAAAATTACCCAAAACATGTAAAACCCCATTATATGAACATATTTATACCTTATACTTTATAATATCTATAATTAACCACTATTTTGCAATGGTGACATGATAAAAATATGGGTGTAATTTACTCTTTTAAAACACTAAAAGTGTTCCAGTCAATTCCTTTATAAAAGGTTCCACCTCTCCCCCTATATTCACACCATAAAACCAAATGGTTAATCCAATAACTACCCAAATAACTTATAAACATACATTATATTATTCTATAATCCTTAACTTTGGAAAAAAATCCAACCATGGAAGGTTCTTGGAGAAAACCAAAAAGAGATAATCGAAGAAGAGGTAATGTTCATCAACGAATGTTTTTTTGTTTTATTTCATCATAATCCATTTTAATTATTTTTATATGATGGTTATATAATATATTATATATGATACATATAATAAAATATATTTATGTTTATTTTATAACCTACAAAATAACACACTTCAATCAAATTTGTTATCAAACCATTATTCGTGTGTATGGCAGACTACCACCTCGCGGACAGATATTGTTCATTTTTTCCTTATTCCCCATCAAGATTTGTAATGAATATAAAAAAATAATTTTATATTATATTTATGATATTAATGATATTATTATTCTTTTTAAATCATAATATCACACATACCTTCATTCATTCTATTTTGGGTGAATATGATAACATTGATCGTCTGTACGACGGACTACCACCTCGTGAAGTGATGTGATTTGTACATGATTTACATGAAATGTATTAAGGATAGTTTTAATAAACATATGTGAAATGTATGAAATAAATAATATTTTATAATGATAATATATCATTTAATTTTTATTCTTTCAAAATGAAAATAAAATGAAAAAAAACTTTCATGCATACATACAACCTACCATTTCCATAAATGATATATTTCATTTCATATCACTAAATATCATGGATTTCATTAAATTTGTAAATAATTAATATATATAATATTTATATCATGTTTTTCAGTCTGGATATTATGAAATGATGATACATGTACGAAGATGAAAAAAAATAATTCAAACAATATACAAGAAACAAAGCAGTTATTAACTGAAACGTAACTTTAACATGAAATATTTAATAAAAGGTTAATATAAAGTCATAAAATTTTAAATGTTATGATATATATTAATATCTTTTTTTGACATATTTATAATAAAATTAAATTTCTTATACCTGAATTTTTAATGATTATGACGAAACTCAACACTTACGGTAAGGGGATTTGTAGTCTCACTATTAATTATGAGAGACTAATTCCATATTCACCACTCATTTATTTTTTTGGCATATATACTTAAATATAAAATTATATATCATGAATATACCTCAATTAATGGTAATTAATGTTTCCATTTATTTTATTATTTCACGGTAATTACGATTCAAAAGTTACTAAAGCAATAAGGGGGTTTTTCTCAATTTTTCTTCTTTGAGATATACATTATGTTAAGAACCTATATTCTTACATGAGGTGTATATAAATCACCATTGACATAGAATATAATATATTTATTCATCCTCAGGATATTTTATTTCCTACTTTCATGGGTTTTCTATTTAAGGTTACCAGAGTGGAAAAGATATTATGTTATACTCTCATCGGTTATTGAGATTTTTTATGATCAAGTATCCAATATTGAAATATCATGATCTTCCTATAATTGATTATCAATAATTTTCTTCTCCTATGGTTATTCAAGATATATTCATTTAATTTTACCATTTCTCTACTCTTTGGTACATAAAATTATTATTAAAATGTTTTTCAAAAATCCTACTTTATTTCCCTCTTCCGTTAGAAATCTCTTTTCATTCAAAACCAAGATTTCTAAAAAAATCCATTTTTGTGTTACTCTCTTATGATTTTTGAAATATAATTTTACGCATTTTTTACTTTTTTAAAAAAATTTAATGAATCTTCATGACTTTTTCAAAAACAATTCTCTTTTTTATTATGTTAAAAAATTTATAGGAAACATTATTTTAACATGTACGACATGAATGGAATTTTATAAAATCATGAACAATCATTTATATTAATATCATATTACAATATTTAAAGTATATTTACAAAGAAAAAGGTTTTCAATATTTTTTATATTTAAAAATTTATTTTCCAAATTTGAGAGGGTATTTTCCTCAATGAAATATTTTAAATTATATTTCAAAAAAAATTCCATATAAGATGTCATATATTGGTGTAAATTATGCCCTACTGGAGATATGATTCATGCATTCCATTCATTTTATTTATCTTAATGGTTTATGTTTTTATTTTATGATGTTTATAAATATATTTTGTCTTCTACAGGTTATATTGTGAGAAATTCCTTATAAAACCTACTTCTTTTCATAGGCTATACATTTAAGAAATGAGTATGAAACCTATCTCTTTTAAACAGGTCATGATATCATGAAATTTTTATGATACCCATTTCATTTCATGGGTTATTATAGAATGAGTTTTTATGATCTTTTGGAACACATAAATATAGTTTTCATTATGTTATGGGTTGGACATATATATTCCTCTAAGGCATTGGGTAAATATTTATATATCTAATAGGATAGAAATGGCTAGAAGAAGGAGTGAACCATGTATTGTAAGATATGAAATGAATGGGAGTGAACCTGGTATAGTAAAATACGGGTGGAAAGGGGATATAAATCAGTATAGTAAATGTATTTTTATTCTATTATGTAACTAGTAGTGATCATTAACCAATATGGAAATTATTTTCATTATTTATGTGTATACAACAAATTCCTTTTATTATGCCAATGTTATGCTCTTATAGATCATCTTCTTTGATTAACTTATAAACCATGTCTTATGAACTTTCAATCCTTATTTGATGACTCATGTATATGATCATTGATATGTAGGGTGTGGTTTTCAAATGTTATGCTCAAGTTCTCATTACCTTATATTCATGTTATGCTTGTGTATCTCCCTTGTTTACCTTTACTATGAATTTTAGATCACCCTTTATTTTGTTTCACTTCCCTATGTTATGAATATATTAATTATGTATGTTATGTATATGAAGGTTATAGTTGTGAAGAAAATAGTGCGCGATGGCTTAGCTCACTTATGGTCCAGTGTTTATGATTCCATGATTCCAAAGACCCTAAACTATTACAGACCCTAGGAATGTGTTTATGTAATTTTGTAATTATTAATAAAAATTGATGTAATATATATGTATGAAAATCATGGGTCTCTATAAATTTTTCCATGGTCAGATATGAAAAAGTCTTGGAGTTTTCATTACTATAATAAGTGGGGGTGAAATCCCATAATTGTGTTTTTAAAGGTGGATAGTACTTGAATGAATATTCAAGGGGAGTTGTTTAAAGAATTTTAAAGGAATATGAAAATCATGAAATTGATTTTTAGAGGAAATTTTCATTTGAAAATCATTTCTAATTATTATCTTGGATCATATGGGATTTTATTGTATGAACAATAACATATTGACACAATGGATAAGGTAAATAGGTTTCATATCAAATAATAGGATAGTTCTGAATTTCATAGATATAAAAGTTTTGAATCAGTGTTGGTGATTTTGAAGGGTTTTCAACAAACCCAAAAGTTTATATTTTAAAAAAATTCATATGGTGAATTTTGGGTAGTTTTTATTGAAATGATAGTTCATGGATTCCAAATATTCTTAAAAGGTGTTGGAAAAAACATGGAGGATTATTAGACGAATTGTAGATATGTTGTAATAGTTTATTTTGCTATATGGAATCCATGTTGTGACATAACTAGTCACACCATGGAAGTGGGTTTCAAGGAAATGAGAAAGTCGTTGAATTCTCCATATACATAATATTATTCATTATATTACACATGAGTCTTTATAGTTATGCATGAGGATTAATAGTCCTTCTAAAACATCATTGGTTGTGTGGATACCCAGCTGAGGTAGAGGATCCAGTTTCTGGAGGTTAGTATCATAGTGAGATCTCTATCATGATAGGATCCCATGAGTGTTTGGATTTGAGATGGTTTTGTGTGAACACCATATAATATCCTAATTTTTTGTTAAGTATGATTTCATATGAAAATATATAAAATTATATGAGTGTATAGGATTAATTATTACTGTAGTGATGATTATACATAACCTTATTTACTATGTTATTTTGAGGAAACATATAATTCATGCCGCATAAGATTTATCCATGTCATGATGTGTTTGAGGTAGATTTTGGTTTTCTATCAATTTTATGGTTTCCACATCTTAATTGGGGACAATTTCATAAAGAATTTGTATACAAGAATTATTTTTTTTAGAGTCTAGGTGAATGCATCATGAAAATCTGAGTCATTCCATAATGTTTGAGTAAATGGGTAATTCCCAGTTTATTAGTATGACATGTTTTGTTGGTACACACCATGAAATTTGGAGATAAATAATTACATACTCTAATGGATTATTATATGTCATTGAGGTTACTATGTAAGTGGATTTTCAAGGTTTTAGTCTCAAAATTAACTGAATGACGTGTAGTGGTTGTGATTCTTGTGTCATGAAAGTGTCGATTCATTAGGTTTACATATTTACATTTCCAATCTTTCAGGAGATAAATCAAGTAATTAAATGGGAGGCCTTGGTTCTATTTTGAAGAGGGTATTTGGAGATAAAATACATATGAGATGTATTTATTTTTAAAATGACAGAAATAAGCTTTGGGGATTATCAAAGACTTAGAGAGAAATCATAGAATAATGAATTGAATAATGTAATTATAGAACTCTAATAGAAATTGATGAAGCTTATCAAATAGTTATTCTCACTTGAGGTTGTTTTATTTCATAAATCTATTAATGTGGAGAATAACTAATACGTTACTCTATTGTATAATCACTCGTTGTTCATGAAGATCGAGGACACAAGACTCTTGGAGTTAGAGAGATATTCAAGTTATATAGAGTAGATGATTGATTATTTATATTAGTTTTTTAAAAATGTAGGTTTTGTGAGACCACTCTGAATTGTATCCGATGCGAATTTCACTTATTTTTTCAGTTTCTTAGAACATAATTGCTGCAGTCTCTTTACATTATCAAAGATTGGGTGAACCAATTAAAATTTATTGTGACCATACATTAATTTTTTTATCACTTAACATCGATTATAAGGGAGAGGAGTGTTCCTGATAATGATGGCACAAGATTTTAGTTGAGGGGTTATTGGAGAAAGATTCACATAACCTGATTCTTCCTTCTCTATAAATGAATTTACCTTGCATAAGATCAATAATTTTCTAGAAGATAATAGGTTGGGCGATACAATTATCACTATAATATCCCATTAATCCCCTAGAAATTCAACTTGAAGCCTAATGTTTTAATAATAGGTGAGGTTATTTATCCCTAACAAATTTATCTCATTATAATTTCTTAAATGAATCAATACCAGGGTACCTTAATACTTGAACTAATAGAGAGTAAATTCCCTATTTTATTTAGTTTTTGGAATAAATGATTTAAATTTGTTTCTTGATCAATAAAACTTCTTGTTCCAATTATAGCTCTTCCCAACTCAACATATGGGATTTGTTTGGATGTTAATTCTTTAATTGGGAGATATGGAAAACAAATCCAGTTATGGAGTAAATTCCAATTGTTATGAAACATTCTCAATTATTTTTTATATTTTAAAATGTTTAACATACCATGGTGTTAGCGTGTCTTTCCTTCAAAGTCATCAATGACCCAATTGATAAAATACCTTAATAAATTCATGGTCATCAATTAAAAAATCCGAAGGATAGTAATGATGATCAACATAAGCTCATCAATAGTTGTTTTTGAAGAACTTGAATCTTTTGTGTCATGACTTGTACAATGTTTTTCCACACCCATTATGTTTCACTAACATGTGTATAACGGAGTGTGGACAAACTTGAACATACACATAAGTCATTTACTGGATCCATCAATAGTTGTCATTCATAATAGTTATTATAAATAAATTTTATTAATGATAGATTTCCATCCCATTAACCTCATAATTCTAACATCCAAACACAGATAATTCCCTACAAAACATGGATTACACATTTTTTCTACCAATTAATTTGTGGATGGTATGTAATGATTAATTTAATTATAGATTCCATGTCCTCTTGAAGGAATTTAAAAGAACAATAATTAATTCTACCATCTCTATAATAAATAATTATTTATGGAACTCTTTGTAGCTTCATGATCTCATACACATACACTAACCACAGATCCACAACATTAGTGTTATTCGTGATCAATATAAAATGAGTTTATTTAGGGTTTGGATTAGTAACAAACATGGAATTATTCCTCCTTCAGGGGGTATGAGTTAATTAGATTATTAAATCCATCTATATCTTGTCATATTTTCATGTGGGGATGGGATGTTGCTGAATAAAACCAGAGGGCTTTTGATGCTCTACATTAATCAGTTGAAAAGTATAATATATTGAAAAATAATATATTATGTCCTTCCTCAGACCTAAACATCTATATCATTGATTCATTTTATAATACCTATTTTTGGGGCCCAAATGAACTTACAACTATTGTGTATTAAAATATTTCATCATTTATAGATTCATAGAATGGGAAACCACATAGAATTTCTTAAATAAGATGATACCATCATGATATTGAGACCACTCCCTAGTCGTCGCCCCACAATATATCATTCTTTAGTTTCTATAGATTAATAAAATCAATGATCAAAGGTTTCTACTGATAATTAGCAATAAACATAATATATTTATCCTCATATACCTCTATTTTCATCTCAGTGAGGTGGATTACCATGTTCCAATCATCGCTAGATTCCTTTAATTATAGTGATTGAAACTTTTCACTAAGGGAATCATCCACTAGGTGACCATTTTCAGATATATTGATGATGTTGAAGTTAAAGGCTTTATGATATTCCAACTATACTATTTTCTTAAGGATTGATTTCTGTGTGGAATTTATTAACTCATTCATTTATAGTTATTATTCAACATTAAATCCTCACCGAAGAGGTAGTATTTCCTAAATTTGACAACATGCATAACAATAGACTGTTCATGGTTATGGATTGGGAAATTATTTTCATTAAACAAATGGTGGAGAGTACTATAATTCTGAACATGGTCACCCTAAATAATAACATAACCCCATCCCATACATAAAGTATCGATAAGAATCAAGATAGCGGCTTGTGTTAGCTACTAATTTAGTTTATTAAAGGATGCTTGAAATTATGATATATATAGAAATTTAAATCCTTTAGAGTGAAATAAATCAATGTAGAATCCAAATATGAGAAATCCTATGCAAATAAATGATAATACCCCACTAAACCTAAAAAGATATGGATCATGAAGAAACAATTATGTTTTTCATAAGAAAGTATTTCCTTTTCTTTTTTGGGTAAAAAAATACATTATTCTAATTCCAAATGTTACAATGACATGACCTCCTTAATCGAGAAGTTATATTTTCACAACAAATCAAACAAGATACGATCATAAAGAGTTCCCAAATTGATCGTCAAGTGATTCACATGTTTTTACATGATATTATAGTAAACCATATTATTATAAATGTACACCATAACAATGGACTCAATGGATTAATTAAATATCCTAATAATAATACCTATAAATACCATAGGAGGATTAGTAAATCAAATTTCAATAAAAATATACTCAAAATTACCAAACCATCTTATAAAAATGGTTTTATGAATTTTAGACTCTTTCACATTGAGCTAATGGTGCCCTGATAGAAGATCCACCATTGAAAACCACTTTTCCCCTTTTATTTAATTAAATAGTCCATAAATTCATTTATTAGATTTTTTATTTATTGTGACTCAATTCAATTTCTTATAATCAGTTCATAGGCATAGTGTTCCATCTCCCATGTAATAAAATAGTACAAGAGTGGCCTAGTGAGGTAAATAGGGATGGATAAATCACTTGTATTATTAATCATTCAAATATACTTTCAATTCATTAAATTATATTGGTGTCATTTAATATGATGGGAATGATATCAATTTAATTTGGAGCGGTATATTGATAAAAAAATCACTTCCTTTTTAGAAGGAACCCTTGAGAAGCTGATCAAACACATATCATGTAATTCTTTAACAACTAGGGGAAACACTTTTTTAGAGTTTTCTTAATCAGAATTCATTAAGAGAAAAGTTAATTAGGGTATTAATTGAACATTATCAGGAAGATGAGTTCTATCACAGCTCCGACTCGTGTCTTAATCACCTTGGAATAATTACAAAATACCATCATGAGCTGTAAAATTTACCCTCTATTGGTAATAGTAAATGATGGATTTAAATGGACCCATTATTTTTCTCCAAATAATATAACTAAGTAGTTTAATTTCAAGGATAATAAAGTCACATGTGAACTTTATATTGATATAGAAATGGGACATGATAGTAATAACGAGACACACTATTTATTCTTCCAAAGAGCTCTAGATAACTTTATTATATATGACATTGGATTTGTCATTAGATTCAATATATTCATGATACAATAATTAATAAATGATTTATGAAACGTCTATAGATGATGTATTATGAATATTTTCTCTTACAATTTAAAGAGTGAGCCTAAGGCCTACTACTGGTCTTACATTCAACCCTCCTCTAGATATTACCATTAGATGAACCAAATCTACCTCCATGACCACGAGGTTGAGGTCATACTAGATTAAAACCATCAAAATAAACAATATATACCTTAAAATTTGATTATCTTGAACCACTTATCTGGTAAGGATTCACCTAATAAAACTTTCATTGATTTCCCACTCAACCATAAGAATGAATATTTTTTTGGAGTTCCCTAAAAATAGTTCTTTTCATAACATGATATTATATATTTTTTACACATGAGGGACCCACTCCCCATGGGTTTAGATTAAGATAGATAGTGCAGGCATCATGAGATACTATCACTCCCCTTCATAAACTCACCCAACTTACTCTTCTTCTCAATTAAGCCTCATTTACTTCCATGTGGAATGGAAGAATTATGGAAAATTCCCATGATATTGGATAACTCTAACTACAACATAAGGGTTCAATGAACCACCTCATCATAATTTTTTAGATTTAGCACAGTCACTTGATATTGAATTATTTTTTAATGGCCATTCTCAAACCACCAAGATTTTAGCTTATCATTTGAAACTAGTCTAAGGGTAATGTGAACAGGCTCAACAAAATTATTTTCATACATCATTATAGTTTAGCTTCCTTATTAGATGAAAAAGAACTCCCTTTAATTTAATAGAGCCATACTATCAAGGTAAAACTACTGTGTAAATATGTCATTAAAGACCTAACCATTTTATTTTTCATGAAATTTTCATAAACTAATGATTCCCACCACATCTAACTAGGGCCTTAATGAATAAAGGCAACACACTTTACCTTTATATTTTAATTACTTAGCTCAGATCACTCAGATAGAACCCAAGTAGGGTTCACAACATAACCTTAGACACTCCTCCTCATACCCCAGAGGCTAATCACATGTGGCATGGCCCAAAAATGTTCATGGGGAGACTATTCCCTCAAAAATATAATCCCAAATGTCATGCCCAAATCCACTAAAAAATTATTATGAACCATCAGTACGGTAGAATAAACAAAAACATATATTCTATAAATAGGAATCTAATAGGTCTCCTCTTATCTATAATATATGGTTGTAACTATATGATTCACAAAATGAAATAGATTATAATCAAATATTTTAATGTGTGAAATGAAACATAATAAATACCACAACAACACATTGTACAACATGTATGAAAAATAGTAACTAGAAGGAAAACTATAATGGAATCTAGACAACTCACATAATAATATAAATAAAATCCTCAACCTCCACATCATGTTATACCTAAACCATGTATATAACTCAATGCGAAACAAATTCCTAAAAGAAATCATGAAGGTCTACCATTTACATTGAAACCCATTCCATGTACTTGAATAGGGGTGGGTCCAACAACCTAGTAGTATACCCCCAATTTCATTAGATCACTATGTGTTGTTATGATCAAATAGATGTGAATGAAATACATAAAAGGAGTTAAATTTATTCCCATGAAACACACCCACATAGAAAAAAACATAGGATAAACATGCAAGAAAACATGTCAGGTCATCGTGTGCTAATAAGTGTACTGTGATAGTAGACCCCCATTTGGTTTGTCTAATGTTAGAAGGAATTTAGTGGCACCTTTCTGCATTACATATCAAAACATGATCAGTAAATTATCACAAAAGGAATGATCTCACAAAATTAAAACACTATGCCCCACATCATGTCCCCAACTACAGCCTCTCACTAAAGGTTGTCCCAAATCATACCCTCTTATTCATAAAATGTCATACATCAACCTTTCAAGTCAAAAATACATCCTAGAGAATTATAGGTACCCTCTCACTCAAGGAATGACTCTACATCTAGTACCAAGTCATATCTTATATAAATAACCTAATTATTAATTCTCACTCAAGGGAGGACACTCGCCAAACCCATATTGAGTCCTCAACCAAACATTATTGTTATGATAGAGGGTTCCCTGGAACCAACTTTTACAATACTCTTTTATTATCATATAATTTATACAATGATATATGAATGGTGTTTAAATTCCATAATAGGGTTCATATTTTTGTGTCCACTACTTATATGGAAATTTCTTGTGGTTATTTTTTCATATCAAAATGTTATATCAATTCATATGCTATAATTAGAAACTCAATATACTATGATATTAATATTAATTATATTCACTAATGTCTAGATATATCATAATGGTTTGACACAGCTGATGTATTACTATCAAGTGTTGGGGGAACATAATCATTGAGATGTCTTCTCATGAAGTTCGCACATGGTGTTATCTAGTAGGTGATATCAATAGGATAGAACCACCAATAAGAACATCCCATGTTTTGGTAGTGATTAGTTGTCCATATCTATGAACATGTGTATTATTATCGAAACATGTGATATTTTTCAATGTGTTCCATTCGATAGCATACTTAGTTGTAAGGAAAAAACCAGGACATTGAAGTCTTGATGAGGTAGCTTATATCGGTTTTGTCATTGATGGTATAACATTGGTCGAATGATCGATATATAATTTGTCACTTTTGAGTTTTGTAAGTGATATTTCAGACCCAATTGATTAGAATGGTACGACCTTTTCTAAATCCATATTCATGTAAGAGGAAGGTATGTTCATATATTATGTTTAATGAATAATAAAACAAGGAAAAGACAATGACACAAGTGTGTTTCCGAATTTATGAGATATCATGAGATAAAAAGATAATGTTACACATTGTGTGTTCGTATAAATGGTTTTTATTACTATAACTTTTTTGTAACACTTTATGGGCCTTAAAGAGTTTCTAGACTCTTTTCCTAGCCTATAAATAGTTTTCACTACATTCGAGATGAGGGACAAGAGGGTCCCAGATAATATCATATTCAATACTCTGCGTTATTCTATTGAATATGTGTGAAGGACATAGTGGGACCCACCATGAGGCTGACATGTGTCCAAGTATTATTGATCAACAATAAATAGATAAATTAATTACTATTTGTGTATAGATTAATTTGGAAAATTTTATTTAAATTATTCACTACGTATTATGTAAATACGTGAAACAATTTTAGACAAAAAAATATTATTTTAATATTCAGGTTTTCTTTATTATTGTGGGAATTATGAGTCGGATTAAGGAATTGATTTTATCACCTAATATATTTATTATATATTAAAATTATGTGATAAAATATAAATGAAATTTAGGATGTCATTAGTCCATCATAACATTTCATTTATTGGTTATTTAGAGGGAATTGGATATATGGGGGTCGGGGAATCCTTTCTGGGTATTTTGGAAATATAATTTTTAAATAGGGGAAGAAATTTAATCCATTGAAAATTTATCCCAACGAAAATGTGAGTTTATCTCTATTACAACATCCTAGAGAGAGAAAGGTTATCTTGGAGTTGTCAATCCAAGAATTTATTCACGGATCAAAGAACTAAAATCAAGGTGGTCATCGTAACGTCAATAGAATCATCATGCTTTGTGATAGAACTTAAAATTTTACAATCATTATAAATGGGGACTCTTGAATCATGTTTGGATGATATTTTGGTGTTAGAGCTTAGATTCATTGAGTAACAGTCACTGGTAATGAGTTGTTATCAAGCACGCTTAAATTCGAACAAGGTATCTTTTATGTATAAATTTTTTGTTCCTTGAAATATTCAAATGAGATCCATGGAAAACTATCGGGGTTTAGATCTATACATATGAAAATGTTTCATCACTTTGGAGGTGAAAAATTATAAACCCACGACCCACCAGCTTTTGTTTCATGCCTTGACATCAGAAATCGGTATCAGAGCAACCACATCAATTATATAAGCCATGAAAATATAAATTCACATTAAATTAATGATAGAGATTTACAACCATCTAACACCATAAGAAGTTGAGTCAATTCAACATTGGATAACCATTTTGCAACCATATGATGTTTTTAATATAGATTGAAAAAAAATCATGGGTATTAATTTTATGAACATATTTTTTTATATGTTTAATTATTCCCGAAGGAAAAAGTAGGTGATTTTAAGATGTAAATCTAAGAAATCGACTATGGGAAGGTGGTTGAAATAGTGTTTTCCATCCACCCAATCATCCCAAAATATTTCAGAATTCCAAATTATTTTATATTAAAAAACTTGAAAAGCCTAAATACTATATTCTAGAAATCATTAAAAAATTAAAGCATAAGTAATAGGCTTGAAAAATGGAAAAAACAAAGTTGGGGAGACTAACTTTTCCTAGAGAAAAAGATAAAAATATATATATATACATATATATTATTGGGATTGTTCGACACACATAACCAATAAAAAAAGAGAGTAGACTGCTCAACTTATAGGTTAGAAGAATAAAAAAACCAAAATCTAAAAGGGGGTGTAGGGAGAAATGAATTAAATAAATATATATATATATGATAATTGTAAGAACCCGGCTCTTCTATTTGAGGTATGGGATTCATCTTTTATCTTTTCCTTAAGTGGTTTTAATAAAATATGGAAAATCCGGAAAAATCCTAAATTTTAGAACTTCACACCGTGTGATTTTTCCACAAGCCGTGTACTTCTGGCCGTGTTGGGATGAGTACATAGGGTGTATAGCCATGTTGGCAAAAAAGGGTGTAGGGACTGACTACATGCCGTGTAGTGGTCCTTTACACGCCATGTAGTCAGTCGGCATGCCAAAATAGTAAGGCGGTGGAGCAGCCGCTAGCTGGGTGGCAGTACACATCGTGTACTCAGGAGTACATGTCGTGTACTCTTGTCGGCATGTGAACAGTGCCACGTTAGCGGGAAGCCGCCAGAGGAACAATTTAAAATTTGGGAAGTACACGCCGTGTACTCGAAAGTACACGCCGCATACTTTGTTTTTTCGGCTTAAAATAGGCAGTAGTCTCCTCATTTGGAAGAGGAGGCATTTGAGACGTTTTGGAGCCAAAGGAGGAGGTCGAACCTTTAAAGACCCGCGGAGTGTCCGTCTGAAATCCGTTTCTACTTCGGACGGTCTCGTTAGAACTGCACGGGTAAGCCCTCTATTCTCCTAGAGTGTTTCTTACCAATTCTTCTCCCAATGGGAGTTATTTGAGGCTAAGTGAGTTTTGTTCTTCATCAGATCTATGCCGTTCTTGGGTGTTTCTAGAGTCGGCGTTCGGGTATAACGTTCATTGGAGTTTGAGGTAGGTGGCTTGATGTTAAATTTTCGAACTACTATGCATTTTGTGTGTTTTTGTTCCACGAACCCATGTTGGGGTGTCATGTGGCTGAGGTCATTGCTATATTAAACACCTAGAATTGATTAGGTACTTAATCATGATATTAAAATGATGGTTGGGATCGTAGCTTGGATCTGAAACCACACCATGGGTGTGTTTCACTATTTAGTCGTTTGGCCAGGATACTCAAGGGTATGCCTTAAAAGTAGTGATTATAGAATTTACTTGAGAGGAATTGCTTGTTTACTGCTTATTTACATGTTGGTCATGGCCCGGTTACATGTTAGCCTGAGGGCGATGTTGTGATTAGCCTGTGGGAACTACAATATTTAGCCTATGGGCAGTAGTTATTTCGGCCTAAGGGAAACTATTTCCATGCCTGCGGGCAGCTGAATCTGTTCCTGTGGGCGACACTACCTACGCCTGAGGGCAAACTCTGTTATTCCTGAGGGCAGATTCTTGTGTTGGATAATCTTTTCCTGAGGGTAGGAGTTTACGTGTCTGAGGACATTAGCTGGTTATTTAGAATATTCACTATGGTGGAATTTTAAATTTAATGGATTAAATGGATAATAAAATGGCAATATAACTGGTAATTAGTTACTTTTGAGTACTTCTTACTTTATTGTATTTTACTACTGCACACTGCCGTTGCATTCTTGCACACAGTTGGGCATGAGCCATTGGTGGGTGCCTACTGGGAATTTATTTCTCACACCCTTTTTGGGTCACACTTTTCATCCCAAACAGATTACGTTTCTGCAGTTGTGGATAGGGGCAAGAGTCTCTATACAGGTACTTGACTGTTGCTGAGGAGTAGGAGAGAATGGGACCGAGCCTAGGATCACGATGCCACTGCCATCTGTTTTTCTTTGTTCTGTTGTACTATGCTTCTAGGTGTACTGTATTTATGTATAACATTTTCTTTATGTTTTCATAGATCTTGAGACATGTATCATCATTATTTATCTACTGTTGGTTATATCCACTGCTGTTGTTTATTCAGTTGTGTATGATTTACTACTTCCTCTATTCGTTGTATGTTTTATTTGTATTTTGCTATGCTGCACTTTGACAAAAGAGGGCATAGTTTCCCCACTATCAGACCTGGGCCCTCGCTGCTAGTCGGCAGCCTCTAGCGTTTGGGGAAACACTCTTGAGGTCACGTGGCGAACCGGGTTCGGGGCACCCGTTGAGTGGCACCCAGAATCGGGATGTTAAAAAGTGGTATCAGAGGCAGGTTCTTTTCTTTGAATTAATATTTGGAGCCTTAGTCAGGGATAGGATAAACGGTAGTTGGTAGTATGTTGTTCCTGGGTGTAGCTGACCCGTGTAAAGGGAAAAGCCAGTTTACCTCGTATTTTTCAATTTTTCTAATTTTGAAAATTTTACAGTTGATATGATTTCACCGTTGGGTGACACACTTGAGATTGTGCTATTATACTTTATTTGTGGGTTCTATTTAGTTTCATCCCAAGGAGATGAGGGTATTCCATCTCATGCATCATTTAGGAACATTCTATGCATAGTTCCATGCGATGTAGGTGAATTAGAAATTTCATACTGTTGTGATAGTAGTTGTTCTAGAAAAGCATGCTGTTGTGATATCTGCTTGATAAATACCTGCTGTTTGATAGGGTATTTTGTGTAATGCTATTTATAGAATGGATGCCAAACTTGGGTTTTTGGGGAGTATGGGCCCCCATTGGCCGTAATTTGGTGTATCATTGATTTTTTATTAGTTATTACACAGATAATATGTCAAACTTTGATTCGTGGAGAGTATAGGAACTCACAGGTTGGAATTTTACACTTAGGTTTTGGTTTTCGATATTTTCTGGGTTTCGGAGAAGTTTCTGAGACATACTGTCCAGAAACCCACTATACACGCCGTGTAGTATTTTTACACACGCTGTGTATGGTCTTCTGTTCGGGAAAAAAATGATCTTTTAAGTACACGCCGTGTAGTCTCTTCCCGTGTCACAAACCGTGTGGGCGGTGACACAGTGTAGGGAAGAGCTTGAGAAAAAAAACATCGCGTACCAGATCTACACGCCATGTAGTGTTGACCTGGAGTCCGGCTGTGTCACTAACAACACGGGTCGGTGAACTCCTGAATAGAACACACTGTGTCATTGATGAACACGCCGTGTAGTGTGACCTGGGCACTTAGTTGTGTAACTAACAACATTGGTCGATGTCACCATTCCTTGAAAACGCCATGTACCTTTGAGGACACACCGTGTAGTCTTTTCTGAGGACAGACCTTATAGAGTTAGCAGTGTGACTGGAAAACGGGGTGGTGTACACACTGTGTGCGAGTGTAACACGCCATGTAGTGTCAAGCCGAGTAGTCGGCCGTGTCACAAATGACACAGGAAGTTGGAAATAACACCATACATGCCATGTAGATACTATACACGCCATGAAGTTTTTGTTCAATGGGATCTGTGTGGCTTAGCCATGTAGAAGGACCCGGGAAGCGGAAGGGGAAGTCAAGTACACGTCGTGTAGTCAGTATGCACGCCATGTAGTCTTATTTTTCAAATTTTGAATGCCTTATTCCTCTTGTTCCCTTTTGGGTTACTTCATCTGCGGTCTTTGATAATCTTATTCTAAGGCGTGTTTTGACCTTGTAGAGTCATACCGCCTAGACGACTGCACGTTGTTCGCCAAGATAGTGGCAACGAGAATACTCTAGAGATGGTGGTCCATGGGCTACCAATTGATCCTACCGCAGAGCCAGATGCGGCACCAGTTGCTATACCAGACACAGGCACAGAGGCGTAGTTCTGTGAAGCCTTATTTTGGTTCATGCAGACCTTTTAGGAAGCACCACAGGCTACCACATCTATGGCCGAGCTAAGATGTATCTTCCAGCAGCATCATCCGCCTATGTTCTCATGGGATGGTGAACCACCGGCTCCAGAGTCTTGGGTGGGGTCGATGTAGACTATTTTCGAGCATCTTGAGACGCCTCCAGGGCGAAGGGTCAAGCTCGCGACCTACATGCTGCGTGATTCCACCAAGAGGTGGTGGGATGTTACCACCCAGTCAGAGCATCACATGGACATGGTGTGGGAAGGATTTTAGGTAGTCTTCTATGACTTTTTCTTCCCGGAGACATTGAGAGAAGATAGAGCTCTAGATTTCATGAATCTGCAGCAGGGCACGATGTCATTGATGGACTATACTGCTCGTTTTACGGAGCTTCAACACTTTGCACCCGTGAAGGTGGGTGATGAGACATTGAGAGCCAGACGTTTTGAGGATGTTCTTCGGTATGACATCTGAGCACTGGTGAATGTCTTCAGGTTGCCTACTGTACACACTATTGTGAAAGAGGCATTGATCACAGAGAGGAACCTTCGAGAGTCTAGTGGTGTTGGCCCGGGTGGTTCAACACTAGTTACTGTTACTTTTTCTGTTGGAAAGAGTAAGAGACAGACATACTTCTCTCAAGGTGGCAGTACCAGTCAAGTATAATGTTTCAGGTGGCCAGGTTATGTGCTACCAGTGTGTTAGAGAGGGGCACAAGAGTCCACAGTGTCCACGTGATCTTGTGGAGTTATGAAGTTGCGGCAAGATGGGTCATCTGCAGCGCTTTTGCAGGGCATTTCCACCAGTGGCTAGTGAGAGGGGTTCTGTGCAGACTCCACGAGCGGGAGTTGGACCAGTGGCTTCTTACTAGTCGGGAAACTGGAATACGTCAAGGCGTGTAGGTAGGGATGGTGGTCGTGTCCATGCTAGTTAGACACCAGGATCTCAGAGGCAACAGGGTGGGACAACTTAGGGTAGCCAGGCTATGTCACAGGGCCGCGACACTGGGCAGACATATGCGGTACAACAGACCCAGCATGAGTAGGATCCCAGAACTTCTACAGTCAGAGGTACTATTCTAGTAGCTTCTGTATTATCTTCAATACTTTTCGATAAGGGTGCTACACATAGTTTTATATCTGTACCCATTGTGGAGAGACTTGGGCTCTGTGTTTCTACTTCTTCCGATATCATGACGCTAGACACCCTGTTGGGTACTAGGACGGCTGGTGTGAATCAGTGCAAAGAGTTCCCCCTTGATGTTGGTGGGTGTCACTTCCTTTGGTAACTATATTTCCTAGAGATGACGAGCTATGATGTCATTCTCGGGATGGACTGGTTGGTTCCATTTCGTGCCTTTGTAGACTGCTATCGTCGTAGGGTGAGTTTCACGTCACCAGAGGGCAGAGAGTTTTTATACAAGGGCAATTGGGATGTTCAGGCGAGTCGAGATGGACCAGAACATCGTGGGTGAGGTGGAGTCATAGCCCAGATTGCGAGCTTATATATGGATTACCAGAGGACTTGTCAGGAAGATTTCCCTCCTATTGTTTATCATTTTAGGGATGTCTTCCTGGCTGACTTTTTGGGTCTACCTTTAGAGAGAGCGGTGGATTTCTCCATTGAGGTTGTGCCAGGAGTAACACCGGTGTCCATTCCTCCATATAGGAATGCTACACCTGATTTGCAGGAGCTCAAGAGGTAGTTGGAGGAGTTGTAGGAATATGGATTTATCTGACAAAGTACTTCTCCTTGGGGTTCACCTGTCATTTTTGCGAAGAAGGCGGACAATACCCTCATAATTTGCGTGGATTATTGGAAGCTGAACCAGCTGATGGTTGAGAAATGATATCCCTTATCGAGGATTGATGATCTTTTTGATCAGATTCGTAGAGCACGAGTGTTCTCGAAGATTGAAATAAAATCAGGATATCATAAGATGTGTGTGAGACTATCTGATATACCTATCATGGCTTTCAGGAGTAGGTATGGTTTATATGAGTATACGGTTATGCCGTTCGGACTCACGAACATGCCAGCATTTTTCATGGATCTGATGAATCGTGCGTTCTATCCGTATCTTGATTCTTTTGTGGTAATATTCTTGGACGTCATCTTGGTGTACTCTCACACTCGACACGACCATGCCACCCATATTGAGATCACATTGAGTACACTCAGAGAGCATCGGCTATATGCTAAGCTCTCAAAGTGCCACTTTTGGATGGACCAGATTCACTTCTTGGGTCCTGTCATCTCAGAGGCAGGAGTTTTAGTAGACCCAGATAAGGTGAGAGCAGTAGTTTCCTGGGAGCAGCCTAAGAACGTGTTTGAGATACGTAGTTTCTTAGAGTTAGCTGGTTACTAAATGCATTTTATACAGGACTTCTCCTACTTAGCAGTACCGTTGATAGGTCTGACTAAGAAGGGTGTGAAGTTCCTTTGGCCGGAAGCTTGAGAGGTAGCTTTTCAGAACTAGAAGGGAATGTTGACATCAGCACCGATCATGATACTCCCAGATTCGGGGAAGAGCTATACAATTTACTGTGATGCATCAGGAATTGGGCTAGGAGTAGTGTTGATGCAGGGTGACCAAGTTGTGGCGTACGAGTCTCAATAGTTGAGGCCACATGAGAGTAATTACCCAACACATGATCTCGAGTTAGCTGCAGTTGTACATGCGTTGCGCTATTGGAGACATTATCTATTGGGGGAGCATTTTTTGGTTTTCACCGACCACAAAAGCCTCAAGTATATCTTTACTCAGCGTGACTTGAGTCTAAGGTATAGGAGGTGGGTCGAATACCTACAGTCCTTCTATTTTGAGATTTCCTATACACCTAATAAAGGTAATGCAGTAGCTAATGCACTGAGCAGGAAGACTCAGATATAGGCAGTACAACAGGCCAGCGGGGAGTGGCAGCTCATGGCTTTGTTCTCTGAGATGCATCTGAAGGTGCATGATAGTCAGGGGCAGACTTATCTTTCATCTTTAGCTGTGACTTCTACCCTTCAGGTTAGATTAAGTATGGGACAACTTTTTGATCCAAAAGTCCTAGTTCTACGGGAGTCGGTAGCAGGTGAGGACCCTTCTCCTGGTTAGACGATAGGTGACGATGAGGTTTTGCATTTCCATGGACAAGTATGGGTTCCAGGGGATATAGGTGAGGAGCTGATGCGAGAGCTTCATGATTCAGCTTGGGCAGTTCATCCCAGGGTTACCAAGAAGTACTGTGACTTGAGATGTCAGTACTGGTGGACGTGTATGAATAGAGATATAGTTGGTTTTGTTACGAGGTGTTCCACCTATCAGCAGGTGAAGGTGGAGCCTCAGAGACCAGTTGGGCTGTTACAGCAGTTACCCATTCTAGAGTATAAGTGGGACGATGTCGTGATGGATTTTTTGAGTGGATTACCGAGGTCACCTCGTGGCAATGATGTCATGTGGGTTGTTGTGGAAAGACTCACGGAGTAATCTCACTTCTTGCCAATCTAAGAGACCTTCGATGTCGAGGAGATCTGAAGGCTGTATATTCGAGAGGTCGTACGTCTTTATGGGGTCCCTCATTCTTTCATTTCTGATAAGGAAGCCCGCTTCACATCTCGTTTCTGGTAGAGTTTTCAGTGGGCGCTGGATACACAGGTGCTTTTGAGCACAACCTACCACCCTCATACCGACGGCCAGTCAGATCATACGATACAAGTGCTAGAGGACATGTTGCGTTCATGCATCCTACACTTTGTGGGCTCTTGGGAGAATCATATAACGTTAGTTCAGTTTTCCTATAACAATAGCTTCCAGGAGACTATTGAGATGGCACCATACGAGGCTTTATACGGTAGGCCATGCTGATCACCCTTGTGCTGGATAGAGGCAGGTGAGGCAGCTTTACTAGGACCACATCTCATGCAGGAAGCGTCTGAGCAGGTCCAGTTGATTCAGAAGCAGATGGATACCGCACAGTCTCGTTAGAAGTCATATGCTGATCACCGCAGATGAGCTTTGGAGTTCATGGTCGGGGATCATGTTTTTTGCGTGTTTCTCTGAGGATGAGACAGAAGAGGATTAGGAGACATGGTTAACTTTCACCGTGATATGTGGGGCCATTTGAGATTCTGGAGAGAGTCGGGATGGTTGCTTATCGGTTGCAGTTACCACAACGGTACCGAGCCATGCACGACGTCTTCCACGTATCTCAGTTGTGTCGCTATCACTCAGATTCGTCTCACATCTTTCAGTCCGAGGAGGTTGAGCTGGAGGCAGATTCATCCTTTGAGGAGCATCTGATCTGCGTCGTTGACAGGAGCACGAAGGTTCTCCGAGGCCAGTCAGTTCCTCTCGTACGGCTGCTATGGAAGCATGGCCGAGTGCAGGACGAGACTTGGGAGCGGGAGGCCGACGTACATGCTCAATGGCCATAGTTGTTCACGGCTATATCTTTTCCACCATTGGTAGGGAAATTCGGGGATGAATTTCTATAAGGGGGGAAGTTTGTAAGAACCCGTTTCTTCTCTTAGAGGTATAGGCTTCTTATTTTCTTTTTTTCCTTAAGTGTTTTTAATAAAATATGGAAAATGGGGGAAAATCTTAACTTTTGGAACTACACGTCGTGTACTTTTTCCACACGCCATGTACTTCTGGCCGTGTTTGGATGAGTACACAGGGCGTGTAGCCATGTCAGTGAAAAAGGGTGTAGGGACCGACTACATGCCATGTAGTGGTCCTTTACACACTGTGTAGTCAGTCGATAGGCCAAAATAGTAAGGCGATGGAGCAGCCTCCAGCTGGGTGGCAGTACACGCCGTGTACTTAGAAGTACATGCCGTGTACTCTTGTCGGTAGGCGAATAGTGCCATGCTGGAGGGAAGCTACCGGAGGAACAATTTAAAATTTGGGAAGTACACGCCGTGTACTCGAAAGTACACACCATGTAATTGGTTTTTTCATCTTAAAATAGGCAGTATCCTCCTCATTTGGCAGAGGAGGCAATTGAGCCATTTTGGAGCCAAAGGAGGAGGTCGAACCTTTGATGATCCGCCGAGTGTCTGTCTGGAATCTGTTTCTGCTTCGGACGGTCTCGTTAGAACCGCACAGGTAAGCCCTCTCTTCTCCTAGAGTGTTGCTTACCAATTCTTCTCATAACGAGAGTTATTTGAGGTTATCGGAGTTTTGTTCTACGTCAGATCTATGTCATTCTTGGGCGTTTCTGGAGTCGGCGTTCGGGTATAATGTTCGTTGGCGTTTAAGGTAGGTGGATTCGTGTTAATTTTTCAAACCGTTGTGCATTTTGTGCATTTTTGTGCCACGAACCCATGTTGGGGTGTTGTGTGGCTGAGGCCGTTGCTATATTAAACACCTAGAATTGATTAGGTACTTAATAATGATATTAAAATCCTGGTTGGGATCATATCTTGGATATGGAACCACCCCGTGGGTGTGTTTCACTGTTTAGCCGTTTGGCCAGGATACCCGAGGGTATGCCTTAAAAGTAGTGATTGTAGAATTTATTTGAGAGGAATTTCTTGTTTACTACTTATTTAAATGTTGGGCTTGTCCCAGTTACCTGTTAGCCTGAGGGAATTGTTGTGATTATTCTGTGGGCACTGCACTATTTATCTTGTGGGCAGTAGTTATTTCGGCCTAAGGGAAACTTCTTCCATGCCTGTGGGCAGCTGAATCTGTGCCTATGGGCGACACTACCTCTGCCTGAGGGAAAACTCTGTTATGTCTAAGGGTAGATTCCTATGTTGGATACTCTTTACTTGAGGGTAGGAGTTTATGTGTCTGAGGACATTAGATGATTGTTTAGAATATTCACTGTGGTAGTATTTTAAATTTAATGGATTTAATGGATAATAAAATGGAAATATAACCGGTAATTAGTTACTTTTGAGTACTGCTTACTTTATTGAATTTTACTACTGCGCACTATCATTGCATTCTTACACGTAGTTGGGCACGATCCTTTGGTGGGTGCCTACTGGGAATTTATTTCTCACACCCTATTTGGGTCACGCTTTTCGGCCCAAACAGATTAGGTTTCTCCAGGTGTGGATAGGGGAAAGAGTCCCTATATAGGTACTTGACTATTGCTGAAGAGTAGGAGGGCATGGGACCAAGCCTAGGCTCACGATGCCGCTGCCGGCTGTTTTGCTTTGTTCTGCTGTACTCTACTTCTGGGTGTACTGTATTGATGTATAACATGGTCTGGCTGTATTCTAGAACTTGAGACATGTAGCATCATTATTTATCTACTGTTGGTTATATACACTACTGTTGTTTATTTAGTTGTGTATGATTTACTAGTTCTGTTATTCGTTGTATGTTTTATTTGTATTATGCTGCACTTCACTTTGACAAAAGAGGGCATAGTTTCCCCACTATCAGACCTGGGCCCTCGCTGCTAGTAGGCAACCTCTGGCATTTGGAAAAACGCACTTGAGGTCATGTGTTGAACCGGGTTCGGGGCACCCGTTGAGTGGCACTCGGAACCAGGACGTTACAATAATGGGGCCTACTATATACCCTCAGGCACCATGTCCTCCCAGTCGATGAAACCCATCCACCTGAGTCCCCTCCCTCCATCGGGCACCACCCAAACAACACCCATCAATGCCCTGATCACAAGGCCCCTCTTGTCACCCTGATCGTCCTTGACCATCGGTTGGCCGCGTTTCCTAGATCACCCACTATCTCCCTAGCTACTTTTCATCACTACTCATCTACATACTTCTATACCCATATGAACCTATAGGAAAGTTGACCGACTCCCTCATACATGCCACTTGATTCTCTTTCCATCCTTGAAGTCGAGGCTGTTCGGATTCCACCTCCCACACTGGTGATGTTTACCATCTTTCTACAATTCCCTACCTGACCACCAACTACAAGATTATACCTCTTATACTTGAGACCCAGTGTAACATGTGGCTTTACCCCATTCCCTCCACTACCCTCCAGACACTATACATAGCTCGGGTTCCCCCTGGTCATGTTTTTATTAGTTTGGAGGCCCATACCTAAACTAGGTTCTACTAGTGAAGGGTTTCTTGACATGGATCTCGTCTGGGTAAGACAATATAATCTAAAAAATCCCTATATGGTATTTTCCCTCCTGATCTTGTGTGGGGTCGGCCAAACCCACAACACCATTGGGTGGGATTCTATCAATGAAACATTTTAAATATCAAATATTTATTTATTGATATTTAAAATTAAAAAAATATTAATTTTAATATTTTAAAAAATATAATTTTGGTCGAGATTTTAATTTTTTAATTAATTTAACTTCGAAATAAAATTACCTTACTAATGGGACATAAATAAATTGAATTATTTTAATTTAAAATAAATCATTTAATTTATTATTTTCCCTCGATAATAAATTTATTGGAATTTAATTTTAATCACGTAATTATTTTACCTGTAAATTGGTTTAGAGTAGTGACCAAACCTATGTTTTTTATTGTGAATTTTATTTAAATATTTATTAAAATTACATTCAATGTCTCTAATATTTATTTATTTATTGAGGATATCGGCTTTATTATTTTATTCAATATGTATTATGGCATGGATTTACATTATTATTTGTATTTATATCACATTTCTTAAGACCCCTCTCACCAAAATGAAGTACATTTGTACAATTGAAAATGACATTGTTAGACGTGGACCATGTCAACAAAAGGCAGTGACCTGGATGATGCGTGACACCACAAGACTGGGGATGTTCTATTATTCAAGTAAGACCCAAATATTTCATTATTCACCTAGGTCACAGTTGATCCATTGAGTTTAAATAGATCCACCATTAACAGATTCTTATGATCAGTCTTTTAATTTATTTCTTTTATCCACTGTTAATTATTTTATGTATGTGAATGCTTACTCTAGGAACATATAAAATAATAAACAAAAACTCATAAGATCGGGATGAATATATTTTATATTAATGGATTTTTATTTTTGTGTGAAATTACATATTATAAACATATTTAATTGAAATATATTACATTCATCAAAAATATTAAAAACCCTCAACAAATTATTAAGTCACAAATACATTTAATCATTTGGATTATTACACAACTAGGTGTACGAGGTGTTTATAAGCCCTAGTTGACAGCACATCCAACTACTATAGAGTAATTATGAGAATGATTATTAGTCATATAAAGAATACTTCATATTTAGGGGAAATCATTAATGTTTATGATTTTGGAAGTTATGACATCACTCAATAGATCAAGGAGTCATGGAATAATGTATTCATCCAGTCTAGTGGCTACCTTGAACACTCTGAGTAGTATGGTAGCTATAGCTTGTATACTATGAGGAGAAGTTTCAAGGATCCTTTAAACTAGAATAATCATGTGATAGAGTTTTCTGAGTCTAGTAGTGAGGATTAATTGGGTTTGATCAAATAGGGGAGACATTTAATGATATAAATAATAATAATGTTCAATAAATATTTGTGATAAAAGTAATAATCTTCTAGGATTTTTTTTGTATGAAATGGAATATGAAACCAAAATTATTTTTTACAGCATAATGGAAAAATATTAGGACCTCAATGAAATTAATTTCCATGATTAGTACAAGTTCTTGGTAATAGTACTATATCATGGAAGGAAACTATATTTTCTAGAGTCCCCAAAACCTGATCGACACCACATAGATCTAGTAAGGATGATAAATATTCTTATATTATTCTCATGGATGGCATATTTTATGTTTACATCAAAATTATAACATAAATGAACAAATAGTTATATGTGAAACGTGAGTACATGTATGTATATAAAGTATTGACTAATCAATGGGATGTGTTTAAGGAGAATGTAAATAGATAAATCAATGAGATAATGATAAAATAGAATATGTATCGATTAAAAGATAGATCTCATGCTAGTTCCCATGTACTCAGGATGATAAAGTACATTGAAGGACCAGAAGAATTGGGTTTCAAGTCAAATCAAGGTCTTTTAGTTCATCAAATTCTACCATCCTTACATAATATTTTTTCTATTTTCATTGAGAATTATCAAATGAATAGTTTGGAGAAACCGATTCAATATCATTTGGGATAGTTTTTAAAGTAATATGGGAATTTAAAGACACTTAAATCATTAATTATTAATGTGAACAAATAGAAACGCAAGGAAAAAGGTGGACTACAAGTACACATCCAAAGGGACCTTCAAATTGTCATTATAAGAAACCAAAGATAATGATGGAGAGTACTGAACATGAGGATATTTTCATTTCATGTGGCATGATAGATCATTGGAATAGAAACAATAATGAATTGAAGGAGGGGAAATCATGAGATTTTACTTAAGGTATAGTCGTCATTTAGTGTAATATATAATTTATGATCCTTCGGTATTAGATACAGTATTTCATTACATAATTGATTCTAAATAAAGGAGCCATGGAATCCAATAAATATTACCAAAATTCATGGTCTATTTTCCAAGAAACAGAGGAAATGAGATACCTACATCAGTGATGAGAAGTACAAAATTTCATTTCTATGTGAATGGTTCTTGTAAGACTATAATTTGGTGTTGATTGCTACCAGAACATTTATGAGTGAATTTTGGTTATGGTATTTGATTCACAACCAATATTTAAATAATAAATTAATTATAGGAAATACATGATGAATATAAAATATAATACATTAATACCCAATTTTGGTGAGATGATACTTTATCTAGAAAAATAATGAAGTTTCAATAATATACCCTATATGGTTTTAGAATCCTCATATTTAAATACCCTAGGTGTTTTTTAAACATGTACTTATTTAGTTTTTGACAAATAAAACTTTATATGTAAAGGTAGGGAATAAATATTTGATAATTGGTTTAGCTAGAAACTGTGAACTACTCTATACGAATACTAGTGGTAACTATACTACAACAGATTCATTTAAGCGTTTTTAAAATGAAAATTTGAAGAATGACATATTCATGGTCTAGATATGAAATTTTATTTGGGCTCATCTGCTGGAGAATATATTGACTAAGCATTCACCGATTGACATAATGTATCATGAAGTAATTCCTAAATTCACACTACCTTATACACATAAAATAAATGATTTTAGAAAGGAGGATCGATGATGAGTCTTACATAAAAAATCGATAAAAATATGTAGTGTGGATTAATTCCTAAATTCACATCCACTTATAAACTTCATATTCTTGTTGTATGTAAAAGTATCTTCAATGTTGATACATATATGATTGCAGAACATCAATTATTTTTTAGACATTTTTCTCCATCAGAGGTGTTATCCCATAACCATATTCCTACTTTAATGAAAAATGGATATCATAGGAGTTATAGTATGATATAAATCCATCAATGTCACAATACCAAGTGTTTTGATGAATATATTTTATTAACTAAATAAAAAAACTTGCATCAAGAAAAAAATGTGCATTGAAAGTAATTAACCTAAATGTTTCTAAATATATTACGGAAAAACATGAGATAGAAAAGTTATATTCAAGTAATATACTATATTTATAAAAAAGGATAATGTTTTTATTTGAGATAGTGGGGGAAATAATGAATTGGGTTAAAATAATTCTGAAGTTGAAAATTTGTTGGCATATGAACCTCTTACACAGGATCTTGTGGAAGAGGTATGTTCCTAAGACACATAGTATGTGGGAAGGATAAAAAATTTGTCATGGATTTATATTCAGTATGCCTGGTGATACATTATTCATTGAGAATAATGAATCCTACAATTATGAAATATATTTCAACTATCTACAGTTGATAAGATCAAATTAAAATTAAAAAAATGGATTCCATGTATCAATGTATTTGGGGTTATTATTTTGAATACTGTGGTGGGTATTCAATTGAAACTACATATGGGTGGTACAAGTGTGGTAGTAAAAAGGATTAATTAGTTATATCAAGGTTATTTCTAAATCCATTATAATTTTACTTGTCATATACATATTCAAGGATAATTAAAATTGGGTACTGGATGACAAGACCACAAATCCAAGAAGGAATCAATATGATGAATCTAGAAAGGGTTGGTGACCCCATAGAAATCCAATAAGGGGTACATGTTAAAAATATATATCTTTGGATTGAATTAAGAAACAATATCACAAATTATTCATTTAAAATGAATATTTTCGATGTGTCTATAAAAGATCAATGGGAGTACCACTGTTTTCTTTATAAAATATGTTGAAAACATATGGAAAACAACTAATTCTATTACAGTTAGTTAAGACAATAATAATTATAACTCTCTAAATATTGACTTTATGCAATAACCTATGTTCTAGGAAAAAAGATCTTTTGAGACAAATCTGATGGTTTCTTAGACCAAGTCAAAAGGACATAAATGACAAGTTATTGGAAAATACTAAATGTAATAATTAGAGTGAGAATTATTATCTGCATTACATGGAATAAGTATCTTCAAGATGATATGTATGGTACATAAGAGGAGATTAATGTGGTCAGTTCAATCCCATGTGATTCTACGATGGATCAGTCAAATATTCCATGATATTTAAATGAAATGACATTTCCAACATTATATTTATAGTAGGAAAATATTAGTTTTATCATGGAGAAGTACATAAGAAGCAATCAAAGCTCTCCAATCATTCTTAAGAAAGTACAAAAGATATGTAACTAGTATTTTGTGAGGAATAGATACAAGTTATAAGTGGATAAAAACTAGTATTCATGTACACTAATATGATTCAATATCATATTTAGTCTAAATAATGAGAAAGAAAGATAATTCAAGCTAGTTGAAACTATATCTATAGATAACTAGTATGTTGCAGCTTCTGAGGAAGCTACAGAAGTAGTGTAAAATACACTATGATTTGTTCATGTTCTTGGAATATCACCTAGTAAGTAAAATTTTAGCATTATTATAATTATTTTACTAGTACTAGCAATGATGTAGAGATTAGATAGTGGAAAAAAGCTATATACTCTTGGTTTACATCTCTTGAGAAGTATTACACAAGAAGATAAGGTTTCTTATAGTATAATTGTCATATAGAAGTGAGGTGGAAAGCCCATAACTAAATCCATAAACTCAATAGAAGCATGATCTTTCATGTGAGTTCTAACGAGGTTAGTTTTCAAGCTATCTCTATTGAAATTGAGAGTGTTTCAATAGTTGGTATCCTAGATGCAGCTTGAGTTTAACTTTTTGATTACCATATCAAATATAAAATGAGATATGCATGATGTTTACATTCTATAGTAGTGTTGATATATCAACATCCACTATTTATATATTAATGTCCATATATTAGTTTTCATATCAATAGGTTATAACAGTTCCCTATATATAATGAGAACCTTGAGAAACTATGGCTTTAATCTTAATCATTTGTCCTTTGGTCTTGATATATCATACTAACAGGATATGGTTGACTTATAACTATTTGGTGATGGGAGATCATATTCATTGATGCTTGTTATCATGATTTTTTCACATGGTGGTCTCTATTTAGTTAGATGAAGAGGATATAAACACCAATAGGAATAAAAAATGTATTATGTTTCATTAGTTATTCCTATCTAATAAATTGATCATTGGTCCCCTGAATTGATATCATTGTTAATCTTTTCTTTTTGATCGTGTACTATGATTAAAATAAAAAACCATGACATTAAATTCATGGTGAGGTATCTTGTGTTGTGTCAATCATTTTTTGAATTTCATTAGTTCAATGATCAAGTGAGAATTTTTCACTTCTAATTTGAGAATGTGATATCTTGATCCCATTTAATCTGGATGGTAGTAGCTTCACTAAATCCACGTCCCTATGAGAAGAAGGTAATTTCATCTAGTAAGTACGTTGAATACAAAATTAAATAAAGGGTGATAAAATAATTGTTCTTTTTTGCTTTATGATAAATTGTTAGAAAAATATATTATATTACACAATTCGTGTTCATTAGATGGGTGTTGTTGGTATGACATTTACTCATCTCTTTATGGGACTTTTTTTCTTTATAGACTCTTCTTATTGTCTATTAATAGTATTCACTGCTATCAATATAAGGTCCTAGAGGGTCATAGACAATAATTTATTCAAGATTCTTCCTTATTCAATTAAATTGATTTAAAGGAAACAATGTTCCCCACCAAAGGGTTGAGATGTATCCATGAATTATCAATCACCAATGAATATATAAATTCATTATTCTTTCTTAAATAAGTGAATACCCGAGAGTTTACTTTTCAAACCCTCCACACCTAGGAAACCCCTTCCCATGAAGAGGTAATCTGGAGACGCCCCTGCCGGGAAAGATTCATTTCCAGCCAAGATGGCGTAGCATCCCATGGGGTAATAGTCCTATCAGTGATGGTTCAATGTAGAAATCTTTAATATGGTGGTCTTCAACCTTATGACTACCCGGCAAGACACCGGGTGACCTGACAAGGTGAGAAGATCATGGGAAGTACAAATTCCTCCAAGAGTGGGCTCCTAGGAATCAAACCTCATGCCTCACCGAACACCATTACTATGGACCTAGACAGTGCCCTACCACAGCACCACCGAAGATACATATTTAAATTCATTATTATTCATGAATAAAGTAATTGGATTTAATTTATTTTTTGTATTCACATGGTATTTAGTGAATTTGTTGAAAAATATTATATGAATTTATATTATTTTAATATTCATGGTTTGTTTAATATTGCTGGAATTAAAAGTCAAATTAATGAATTGGTTCTATAATTTAGTATATTTATTATATATTACAAGAATGTAATAAAATATAAATGATGTTTATAAATTATTTAGTTCATTATAATGTTTCATTTATTTCTTATTTAGTGGGAATTGGGTATATAGGGTTCAAGGAACCCATTTAGGGTATTTTGAACTCCCATTATATAATCAAGGGATGAGCTCTATACCATATACTATTCACTCCAACAAAATTCAAATATTATCCCACCTAAGAAATCTTTATGTGAGATTGGCTCTACCTAGGAAGTTTATCTAATAATTCCTTTTTATATTGAAGGGATGTAATCAAGGTGATCATCACAACGTCAAAGGTATTTTCATATATTGACTCTAGCAACTACAATTTTATGAATGACATATGATTGGACTCTTGAAGAATTTTTGGTTCATGTTTAGTGATTTGAGCTTGGAACCTTTGATCAATGGTTCCTAGTGATGTTCTTCTATGGAGCACACTTTTATTCAATCAAGGTAACCAATTGTTTTGAATTTTTGGGATTTTAAATATTCATGTGATATCCATGGACCTATACCAAGGCTCAGATCATTAGAGATGAAAACTTTTCTTCACTCTGGTGATGAAAATTTTGAAATCCCCGACCCATCGACTTCAATAATGTTCCCACATACTATAACTTCACACTCAATGATGATCCCACATAATATATTGATGAATACCTTCCCACTAATTATATAGTTCTATATCACATCCTACCAAATCTTCTCACTCATGGTTGGGAATTGAATTGTGTCATGACCACTATTGACAAGACTCAGTTTACTTGGACCCTTCCTAGTTGGTGGTAAGACAAGTTTTCCACACAAATCACACATTCAATAGTGTAAAGGGTGATGACTGTAATCAGATATGAATATCACACCTAATATAAGGCCTTATACATATTAACATGTTCAAAAAAAATATATCCATAAAAAAAGATAACAACGATGAATAGAAAAATATAACTAACTATAATATTTAATAAATATAATAAATTTATAAAGGTGTAATCAATGCATAAAACAAAGTGAAAAGGGGGAAAATATATTAACAATAACCTAATTTAGAGAAACTGACCTGAACACCACCTGTAAAGGGGTCCCGACAATGAATAAGATCTTTACATGAATTACATCCACTACCAACACCTCAAGGTAGCACCAGGCTTTACTAACACAAAATCTACTAAATTTATCACTTAATAATCTATTGTCTACATAATAACTAGCATGTTCAAGAAATGAAACCCATTAAAGGATGCATATATCCATACATAATATTATTCCTTGAAAAATATACAGGAATAATAAGAATAAAAGTCAACTAAAAACCATAATGGAAATAAGGAAAAAATAACCTAGAGAAGAAAAAAACCATATGTGAATTCAATGAAATAACTTTGGGCCTAGGAGTGAGTCTAACTCTGTACAACCCAACTACTAAATAAATTAACAAAAAAACCATGAATATAAACTACTGAACATTAAACCCATTTCATCTCTCTATAATTATAATGCATAACCATTGCATTTTTTGATTATCACACTATAGAAAATGGAAGAAAATAATTCCATAAGTAGTGGGAAAAAATATTTAGTAGCACACAATAAATGACAATGTACATAAATATATGGTTAAAGTACCTGCACCATGATCATGTGGGGTGTATGAAAATATATCATTAATATGGAAAACCCATGCCTTTATTAGTAACACATAATATATTGGGGAATAGTTGGATATTTGAATTATAAAATCACAATACCCAATCCCCATTATTGGCCCTATAGAGATATGGAGGCTAAGCTTCTTATATTGCCTAATGTCTCATCACTGATGTTGTAATTAACCTCAAATATCACTTCTAACATTTAATAGAATCATATCATCACATTTTAAGTGAAAAAACTCATTAATGACCCCTCATATACACAAATCTGAGTTCTATGAAAAAATATTTACGAAAATAAATTAAACCAGGAAAGGTTATTGTATATATTATAGGGGAACATGTCTTATAATACCTCAATAATATTTTTTTCATATATTTCCATGTTACTAGGTGTTCATATCTACAACTACATGGAATGAGTAATATGGTACACAATGTGTGTTGTTATTTGACCTCACACCCATATAATGAATTTTGATTAATTCCTTCATTGGCTACACTACATGTCCCAATAAGGGTTAATGACTTATGGAATCTAAAATATAAAATAATTTGTAATTATGAGGAGGTTGATTCATCTACCTCAAATGGTAAATGAAATGTGTTCCTTACCTATATGGTATTTGTGACCAAACAGTCACATAGACATTTAATCCTTATACATTCCATGACAGTCATCTTAGGAGAACACAATATGTATACCAATGTCACATGTCGTATAATACATGTTATCCTTGAAACCATTATCACCAATGGATGGATAATACAATTTTTTTTTGATCTAGATCAAATTTCATGTGATCATGTCATTGAATCCAATATTTTTAGGATGCATACAATTTTCTATATGTCATTTTTCCCTCTTCTCGGACCCAAAGCACTATCAGAAGCCTCATTATTTATTGTTACATCTCTAGTAGACAATTTCTAGAGATTACTCATCAAAAACTAAAATCTAATTTGATTTTATATGACCCCAAATCCCTCAAAAAAACTTCAATTTTATAATATATAACTCCATATATTATAGTTATCAAATTTTGGCAAACATCAATCTCACACACCTCAAACATAAATTTTTCATCCAAATCAATTGGCCATTGGACCCAAATCTAAATTACTCACTAATATGGGTTCCATTTTTCGAAATGTTTACCATATATATTTTTTATGTGGAAAACACATAACAATTCATGGAAATTTTAAGTTATCAAAAAAATTAAGTCTTTTTTTTATGTTCTTCTCACCATTATTTAGGCACATATCTTCCAGGGATGAAGAATAGGAGGGAAAGGATGTAAAATTCATAAATATCTGGCCTAAGTAGAAAAGAAAACATATATAAATGTATATTATTTGGATAAAATTTTATATTAAAAAATAATATTTTGAGAATAATAAAGAATGGATATTGATAGAAATAAAAAAATACATAAATTATGTTTGGATTGGTCTTTGGTGAAAACTGCATCTGTGTTGGGTTATCCTTTCTAGTTCATATAAAAGTGCATTCATTATTTACTTTGTTATATATCAATCTTAATCTTTTGGTTTAGATTTTATTTCATATAATTCCTTAGGTTATTGATTTTAAAAATATATAATAATGGTTTTTGGGGTTTCTAGCAGTTAGAAAATGAATTTAAAAATAATTAATTTCAAAATTAATTCAATTAATTTTACCAAATAATTCAAACTATGATGACCTAATCTTATTAACCTAGAGTGATTAATCCCACATCTATTTTCCATTCTCCAATGATATCTCTTAATGGTTACCATAATGGTAATATACAACCCCAATAGAATTTCTCACCCATAAAGATCCCTCTCCTATATGTCCCTAATCGCTTTTGGATACTCCTAGATGATGGAATAATATTCAATGTATATATTACCCCGGTCAATTATTTTTCAGGTTTCATTCACATATCTCCTCATTTGTGATACATTGAAAATTATATGCACTCAATCCAAATATAGGGATAATTCTATATGGTAGGTAACATCCCCAATCCTACAAAGAACTTAGAAAAGACCGATGAACTTTGAGGATATCTTACGTCCCATAAAATCTATAAAACCCAAATTATAGATAGAAATTCAATAAAATATGATCTCAACCTTTAAACAACAATTTCCTCTATTATTAGTCTCTATAAGACTTTTGATGGATCTGTTCAGTCATCATCCTATCATGGATCACCTACACCTTAATCATCATCCCATGCACTAAATCTAGACACATAAGTGATGAATTTTAAATATCTTTCCATTATAGAGGTGAACAGAAGGGTCTCACATATAGGGCCTCAAAATGATCCATGAAAAATATGGAGTTGTAGCTATTATTTTATGTAAACTCCACTAAAGGAAAGTGATACTTCCAACTCTAGATGAAAACCAACACCTAATGCCTCAATATATCCTTAAAAAGTAGAATGGTTTTATCGATAAGTACATCATAATGGGGAATAATCTATATTCCCATTCCCAATGTAATCCTAAATAACTCTTATAATATCATCCACAACCTATATTTTAATGCATTATTTTAGTTATAAGTGATCATTGAGGGAATCACTTGTATCCTGATGATTTACACCCAATTCAAACATCCCATCTCTCTACTAAAATATTCTCTTAAATATTATGAATGTGGTGAAACATGGATAGTATGCATGGGATCACTTAGATAACATCATAAAATCATTCTTAATGTTGAATCCCCTTTAGAAAATTCATAAATATGGTATCTCACTACCACTTTGGAAGTCGTGGGTTTGGGTAAAATTTGGTTGATCCTAGTACTCTATCTTCACCTACTAAAATGTGAGGAACCACCTTTTAAAATTAGAGAAAATCCATTTCATACCTTCAAAAAAATGAATGAGAATGTGTTACATATTTTTTACTCAAGGATGTATAACCAATGAAAGATTATAGATCTTCCCCAAGAATCTCCTCACATAGAAAGAATCAATCTAATATACATCCTTGGAAGAGGATGATGTTCTCCCTATTCCTAATATATCCATATGGTTCATTTCATGAAAATATCTATTTTTTTGAAACTTCATAATAATTCTCTCATAGTTAGAACTCCCACATGCACTAAATAAGAAGAAGGGACATCAAAATCATCCAATTGTAAGATTATTCTCCATATTCCAAAAAGAAAACTACAAAAAGTCTAGATAATTAGATACCTCCCCTAAAATTATAGAATAAAACTAAATATTAAATGAATTAGACACCACATTACCCTTTCCCAAAGTATAAAACATATCAATGTCATAGTTCAAAAGGTGCACCAACCAAAATATTTTCCATAGGTTAAGATTTTTTTAAGTAAAGATGTACCTAATACTGTTATGGTTTTTAATGCATACAAACCACTCAACAAGAATGTAGTACCACTATGTTTTAATAGTAAACACTATCACTAAAAACATTAAAATTTTATTCATGTGGTTTTATTAATGTTGTATCATATATTGGGACCCATAAGTAGTCACCACCCACCTTTTCATCAACACATAACCAATAATATATCTAAAAGAATCATATAAAACTATGTACTCAAATACATCCTTTGGAATCCTTAGGATAATAGAACTCATCAACCATTACTTAGAATCCTTCAAATCACACTCACATATCTCTGAACAAATTAATGGATTCCCCTTTTGAGTAAGGGAATTCATGGGTTCTATAATATTTTATAAATCAACCATGAATCACTAATAGTACCCTACCGACCAATGAAATCTTTATACCTCAATGATACTCATGGGAGGATCTCAAGCTAGAACTTCATTTAACATCACAAGTCCCATGTCTACTCCACCCTCTGAAATGACATACCCAAAAAATTGGACCTATTGAAAAAGAAGTTAATACTTTAAGATATTTTCATATAACTAGTGATCCCAAATTAAGTCTATGAAAATCCCCATATTCTCTACATTCTCATCCTATGCTATTGAAAAATGATGATGCATTATAGAAAAAAACATGAAGTGATTAAAGAAGGGATGAAATATCTGGTTCATATATCCCTTGAACAAAGTTGGGGTGTTCGTAAAACTGATAGGCATCACTAAAAAAGTATTATGGTCATATTAGTGTTGAAATTAATTATTTATATTTTTAGAATTAAATACCAAAAAATGATGGTATTTGGACCTATGATCAATATTTGAGTACCACATTACACTCTACATCTAGTCAAAGTGGTCATACATAATTGGTAGAGTGTACTTGTTCTTTGATTTCACCTAATATAGTTGGTGATAGTCAATATAGAGCATCATGATCTTGTCTACCTTCTTGGAAAGAAACACCCTATCTTACAAGGATGAACAATATTTCTAATAAAACCATTATTCATAAGGTCCCTTAATTTTAAATTTATCTCCATGATCTCAATAGATTCCATTTGATAAGCAAAAGAAGATATCAGAGCGGTCCTTGTGTATAAGCATATTCATAAGTCAACCTCTTGATGAGGGGAAACCCTAGAAAACTATCCATATATATATTTATATTCCTCTACAACTATAGAAATATGATCATCTGAGGTGTTTAGAACACATAGATCCAAACTCAACATCATATGGTTAATCAATTATAACTATTGATACACAATCACCACTCATTATGATTGGATTTCCCAATCTACCATAAAATAGAATCTCAATCCATAAATATAGATGAAAATCACTATATGATGGTAGCAACCAATCTAGATACAAACTGAGGATATCTAGTCAATAACAAGGATTATTTTTTATGGATTTATCATAGACACTATAATGCTAAACCTAAAAATTTCTCCATTAAGAACAAGCTCACATAATTGGATGATTCTGGTGAGCATATGATCACATATAGTAGGAGTATCTAGTTATATTAGTTAGGTCATGGAATGTCACGACCCCTCCTCGGGGCCCGTGCCGTGACTACCCCAAGTCCGCCTTCCATAGGCCAGGGGCTGGCGACTAGCACCAAGGCGTAAATCACAACAAAAAGGGAAGGCATTGCCTTTGAAAAGTAAACAAGCACCACAGAGTAAGCAAGCGGAAAGGTAAACACTAAGTATAAACTGTACAAGTTGTGATGAAAGTAAAAGAGTCTAGAAATACAAGCCCAACTGTAAAGTACAACTGAAAGAAAAAACATCAACTGAAAGGAAAAGCTGCTACACTGAGCTGTCCACCGGGAATCCCACCTGAAGGGTGGGTACAGATAGCTCTACTGCTCCTCGGTCCAGCCGTCCGCTCCGAGTGCGTCCCGCCCAGTCGTCCACCTCAAGGTACCGTCCTGCTCCGCACGCCTCCACCACGATCAGCGCTGTCCGTCGTCTGCAACCAACACAACGAAGTGCGGGCATAGCCCGTGCATGGGTGAGTATAAGCTACTCAGTAGGGACCCCAAGACCCCCGGAGGTCTCCCGAAATCCACAAAGGATAATAGACAAAGGAAAGATACAATCACAAAGTAACATCTAACAGGGCTTAGTATATGCCCATACATATACCTAAGTCATCAATTCCCGTTCGGTCCCAACATCCGAGCCTAAGCACAACCCAGTCCACACAGGAAAGAAAACGTATACCCACACAGGATAGCACAACACAATCCACAAGGAGAGTAAATAGTAAATCCACACAGGATATCTCAACACAATCTACAAAGGAGAGTAAACATTAAATCCACACAGGATAGCTCAACACAAGATTCAGCTCACACATGAATACTTCTTCGGATGACGATAAAGATGATCACTTATCCATGTAAGTCATCGGACCCACAAAGGATCGATAGGTAACTAAGCCCCGTAATGACCCACACAGGATCGGGCCCACATAGGACCTGTAGGCGCTGGCTCACACAGAACCGCTGAGCGCTGACCCACACAGGATCGGACCCACACAGGATTGGGCCCACACAGGACCGGGCCCACACAGGACCTGTAGCACTGATCCACGTAGGATCGCTGAGTGCAGTAGTTGTCGCAGTCCACTGAGGATCTCTGCATAGTTGTCGTCGCAGTCCACTGAGGATCTCTGCATGGTCCTCGCCGCAGTCCACTGAGGATCTCTGCACGGTCGTCGCTATCGAAGTAGCAGTCGCCGCCAGCACTAGGGATCCCGCACACAGCAAGATCGTTCGGGAGGGTCCGCTCCACGAGCCGAGAGGCTGATACATCAACTGATACAAAGTCCGAATTTGATTATCCAAAAGTTCTGTATCGTCAACAGGAACTCAACGTCGCAGACGGCGCGTCGATCGGACGCCCGGTCTGAGAGTTATTGGCTTTTTCGTCCCACGGGCCCTGTTGGTTTTTAAGGAAAAACCAACCCGACCGTACTCCACCTGCATCCAAACCTTGGGCGGAGTATGCCAAAAGATCCTTCTCACATAGAGGAAAACAACAAAGCTGACGGCGCATCAATCGGACGTCCGTAGCTCAAGATATGAGCGTTTCCGCTCCGAGAGCCCGGTTGGTTTCGTGTACGAACCAACCTGGCCGAACTCAAAGTATTCTGAAACCTTGAGTGTGATATACCAAAACAACCGTCTCGATCCAAGGATTGTGTTTCCGCTGACGGAGAGTCGTTTGGAGGCCTGTAGCTCAAGTTACGGGCATTTGAACGAAAACCGTCCGAAGACGAGGGGGTCCGGGCCCGCGGCCGAGCCGGCCCGACCCCCCCTGGGTCGGCCGAACCGGGTCGACCCGGTCCGACCCGGTCAGACCCGGTCTGGCCCGGCCAGGGCGCGGCCCAGCCGGTCGGACCGACCTAGCATGGCCGGCTCGGCACCGCTCGGCCGAGCGACGCGGAGGGGAGCCACCACCACCGCGTGACACCCCCGCGGCACCCGCGGGGTGTCTCCCTAGGCAGCCGAGCGACGCGGGGGGAGCCGTCGCCCCCGAAGGACAACCCCGCGGCACCCGCGAGGTGTCGCTCAGACAACCAGACGGGGGGTGCGACAGCTCGCGGGTGCCGCGGGGGTTGTCACGCGGGGGCGGCGGCTCCCCCCGCGTCGCTCGGCTGCCCAGGGAGACACCCCGCGGGTGCTGCGGGGGTGTCACGCGGGGGTGGCTGCTCCCCCCCGCGTCGCGCGGCCGAGCCGAGCCGGGCTGAACAAGCCAGGCCGGTCCGACCGGGTCGACCAGGTTTGGCCGACCCAGGGGGGGTCTGGCTAGCTCGGCCCGGGCTCGGACCCCCCGTCTTCGGACGGTTTTTGTTCAAATGCCCGTAACTTGAGCTATGGGCCTCCAAACTACTAGACGTTAGAGGAAACACGATCATTGGATCGAGACAGTCGTTTCGGTATATCGCACTCAAGGTTTCAGAATACTTTGAGTTCGTCCGGGTTGGTTCGTACACGAAACCAACCGGGCCCTCGGAGCGGAAACACTCATATCTTGAGCTACGGACGTCCGATTGACGCGCCGTCAGCTTTTTTGTTTTCCTCTAAGTGAGATGGATCTTTTGGCATACTCCGCCTGAGGTTTGGATGCAGGTGGAGTACGGTCGGGTTGGTTTTTCCTTAAAAACCAACCGGGCCCCTGGAACGAAAAAGCCAATAACTCTCAGACCGGGTGTCTGATCGACGCACCGTCTGCGACGTAGAGTTCCTGTTGACGATACGGAACTTTTGGATACATCAACTTCAGACTTTGTGTCAGTTGATGTATCAGCCTCTCGGCTCGTGGAGCGGACCCTCCCGAACGAGCTTGCTGTGTGTGGGAACCCTAGTGCTGGCTGCGACTGCTACTTCGACAACGACGACCGTGCAGAGAACCTCAGTGGATTGCAGTGATGACCGTGCAGAGATCCTCAGAGGACTGCGACGACGACTGTGCAGAGATCCTCAGTGGACTGCGACGACTAGTGCACTCAGCGATCCTACGTGGATCAGTGCTACAGGTCCTGTGTGGGCCCGGTACTGTGTGGGCCCGATCCTGTGTGGGTCTGATCCTGTGTGGTTCAGCGCTCAGCGGTTCTGTGTGAGCCAGCGCCTACAGGTCCGATGTGGGCCCGATCCTGTGTGGTTCATTGTGGGGGTTAGTTACCTATCGATCCTTTGTGGGTATGACGACTTAGATGGATCAGTGATCATCTTTATCATCATCCGAAGAAGTATTCCTGTGTGAGCTGAATCTTGTGTTGAGCTATCGTGTGTGGATTTACTGCTTACTCTACTTTGTGGATTGTGTTGAGCTATCCTGTGTGGATTTACTATTTACTCTCCTTGTAGATTGTGTTTTACTATCCTGTGTGGGTATACGTTTGCTTTCCTATGTGGACTGGGTTGTGCTTGGGCTCGGACGTTGGGGCCGAACGGGAATTGATGACTTAGGTATATGTACGGGCATATACCTCAGCCGTGTCAGATGTTACTTCATGATTGTATCTTTCCTTTGTGGATTATCCTTTGTGGATTTCGTGAGACCTTCGGGGGTCTCAGGATCCCTATTAAGTAGCTTATACTCACCCCTGCACGGGCTATGGCCGCACTTCGTTGTGTTGGTTGCAGACGACAGACAACACTGATCATGGTGGAGGCGTGCGGAGTAGGACGGTACCTGGAGGTGGACCACTGGGCGGGACACACTCGGAGCGGACGGCTGGACCGAGGAGCAGTAGAGCTATTTGTACCCACCCTTCAGGTGGGATTCCCAGTGGATAGCTCGGTGTAGCGGCTTTTCCTTTCAGTTTCTATTTTTCCATTCAGTTGTAATTTACAGTTGGGCTTGTATTTCCGGCCCCTTTTACTTTCAGCACAACTTGTATAGTTTATACATAGTGTTTACCTTTCTGCTTGCTTACTCTGTGGTGCTTGTTTACTTTTCAAAGGCAATGCCTTCTGTTTTTGTTGTGATTTACGCCTTGGTGCTAGTCACCAGCCCCTGGCCTATGGAAGGCGGGCTTGGGGTAGTCCCAGAACGGGCCTCGAGGATGGGTCGTGACAAATTGGTATCAGAGGTGGTCGGTTCTACCACAGACTCTGATCTTTCTTCCATGTGAATAAATAGTGTTTAGCATATTGAGTGTGGTTATCAGTCCAGGGAGTCTAGTGTTGGTGCGGCGGCCGACGTATCTGTACACCAGGACCCTGACTTCTGATTTCCGACTTAATGCACGAAAACATTGATTGCGTGTGTGTTTCAAGTTTTCTTTGTGATTACTTGTGTCAGCTCACCCGGTATATTGTTCTGACCGTGGCGCACTTGTTTCCTTTTCAGGATTTCCCCACGACGGCAGCCAGCTAGGGTTCTGAGTGTAGAGCACGACGACAGCTCACCGAGCGACGAGGCCTCAGTACATGGCCCGTTGACAGCAGAGGCACCGACGGTACCTTTACCCGCCGAGCACCCGATGCTTCCAGTGCCGATCGCTGACGATGCACGACGCCTCGGAGCTCTGCACGAGTTCCAGCGCCAGCGACCACCCAGTTTCCATGGGGTGACGGACCCCCAGGCAGCCGAGGACTGGCTGGAGGTGGTCGTCCGAGTTTTCAGGCATATGGGTGGACCCTGGGGTGGGCCCCACATGTCTGCGGGGGCAACTGGTGGCACCTGGTGGGCCAGGACCCGACGGCCATGATAAGGCAGGGTGGCTGTGCTGTCACCGCGACCCGGTTGTCACATGGAAACAATCAGAATATCTAGATGTCAAACTGTGGATACATGAATAAAATAATGGTTGGATCCAATATCTACATGTATGAGTGTCATTATAGACTAGAAAAAAATATTAGATCATATCATATCATCAACATCCTAGTTCATTCCCTCCATGGATGACATTTGGTTACATCCATGACCAAAAACCATATGATCCAAGTATGGATCTCCTAGGTTATGTGGTGGCATAAAATAATCATAACAATGTCTTATGATATCATATCCTAATGGTACACCACCAACTCTTCTACTGAAACTAACACCCTGATGATCACCCTAACCACCTTTTAGAAGTCCTTGATCATATTATTGCCTCTAACATAGAGGCCCATCTACTTCCTAACTTCCCAAAGCTATATGTTGGGTCAGAAATTTACATGTCCTATGTCCATTTTTTCTATAGTAAAAATACGGTCATTCCCCTATATTACTGAATACTTTTCATAAATACTAAGTTTAAAATACTGTTGTATGAGACAACACATTCACTTAACACTATGTTGTCAAAGTTATGCTTATCGTCAACCGACTACAGTTGATGCCTCTACTTCTAAATGACTGCCAAAATCAATTTCTATCAACTATATCTATGCTATGAAGATCCCTCTAACTATGGTTCACTCTATAACACTGAAATAGGTGGGGATAGAGAGAGGAATAATGGAAGGTCATATGTATCTACAATGTCCATGCCCAAAACATCAATCTAAAAAAAATCCATCGTGGATCATATTGAGGTAGTACATAATGAGATCAATAAATCTTAATATTTAGTAAAAAACATACATCATACCCTATAGAAACATCAAAATATATAGGATGTGTATAGACCTTAATGTCACTAGGTAACTCTACTGAAGAATAAGGCACTCAAAAATTTTCCATGGAAGATCCACCTCTCCATGGGGTGGATAACCAAGGTCCTCCAGTGGCTATCAACACCATGGATAAGGATATATAACAACACTAACATCTAATTAGTAGGTACCCAAACCAGGTTCAATAGTCAAACCACCATCTCAGGATAGTCCTCATCCACCTAAGGTTTAGGCTCACATTGAATCCTATGTGGTCTCTATCATAGGAACTCATGTAACACACTTAGACTACATGCAATATCATCCTATCACATTGGAATAATAGGAATCTCAACAAGTGATGGAACATAAAACTATACTATGGGATTTGGGTATGGTCACTACACAATATGAAGAGTTACTTTTCACTATAAACAAAGATAAAATACCACACAATCTGGTCCTTGGATGGAAGCCTCATCAATTAGTAGATCAATGATAGGAGGTTCAATTACTGGCAAGGGAACATCATGAACCTAGTTTTAGATCCCATATAGCTTCCTATATGGACGGATCTTGTGATTTAACAAGATTGAAATGGTTATCAAGGAAAATATGGGGAACTAACATGAGAAGGACATAGAAATCAATGATGTATTCCTAAATGATGAATGTACCATTTATTTTCTCCCTATAACTGGTGCCTCGGAATACCACGTCAATAGATAGGATATCAATGTATGGGTGAATGAATACATAGGTTTCCACACCAACACTATGTTTAATATATTGAAGGCCCAAATCATGACCCCTAAACACTTTTTCCCAAAATTTCTAAAACAAACCTTGCTGAAAATATAATTAAAAAATCCATCTTAAGTATAGACCCACATTGATACCACTTTGACATGAACTAACCCAACATGACCCTTCATAGCCAATGGTACAAAAAATATACCTCTCTAAGATTTCTACCAACCTAATAGGGACTAGTAAAAATCAATCAGAATGAATGTCAAACCTAATAGGAGGCCTTAGCATTCTACACCTATACACAAAATACATCTCAATATATGACATAATAATGTATAATGATCAAACGAAAACAACTATAATATTTAATACATGCTACAAAAGATAAGATAAAAAAAGGAGTAACATGTTCATAAAACATAGTGAAAAGGGATGAATATACATGCTAACAATTTAATAGAAAAAAAATTAATATTTAAGGTGAGAAGTTTCCCACATTGGAGAAGATCCATATATAAATGTCATACACTATCAAAACATCAGGGTACCAAATGTAATCACCAACACTATATCCCCCAAATTCATCATCAAACTATTCATAATCTATATAATACATGAAACAAGTTGGTTATAATATATATTGAAGGGGTTAGTATATGTATAAAAAAATTATTCCTCAAAAAACAAAAAGAAATATTAATAAAACAAGGTATATAAAAACCATAGATAGAAGAAGGAAAAATCAACATAAAGTAGAAAATAACCAAATATTCATTAAAGTAGAGAACCTAGAACCTGAGAGAGAGTCTATCTCTAAAAAACATGCTACTGGAGAAATTATAATTCAATTTAAGGAATCAGATCCACCCATCATGGGAATTACTAAGTGACCTCTATTGGTTACAGTATGTTGGTCATTCCTTAAGTGATAATGACCATGGATTCTTCCCCTCCCCCATTAGCAAGGAGGGGATGCCTTTCCTCAATAAAGATCCTTCACTCATGATTTCATTCACATCATCCATAAGTAGAAACATTTTACATATCTGTGTTTGGATGTTTTGGGATTCATGAGTGGGGGACTATTGGACACCTTGATAAGGTGAATATCATGGATCATTTTCCATCCTCATAATATTTTATCACTTCATGGTCCAAAGATCCTTAATCTTGTAATGTGTTCCATTTACACCTATTAAGATGGTCCAATTATTTTCAAATTAATCAGGATGCCCCCGATAATGAATCTGTGGGTAAGCTTCCCCAAGCTCCATATTCCTTTTCAAAAAAATTTTATAATCTGAATACAATGAAATTTGGTAAGACATTTTATGGGCATGAAATCCAGAACCATTTTTTCTATCATCCAATTTCCCTATAAATTTGTATTGAACATGAAATTTCAAAATCTTCGATCGGGTGGGTGTGGATCTCAGTTGGGGAAGAATGTTTTTTTTAAACAACCGGTGTTTTTTGAGTCCTAGATGGATTTTAGATAATATGGATTATTCCTGGGGAACCATTTATCTTTATACCGGTGAGGAAGAATGGAACTAAAAGGGGTCTTCTTGTCCCTAGGTCAAGAGGGCCTGTTCTTGCTCCCCCTTTAGTTTATCATACATATAAAAGGTAGGTAACCCATGGTGATCCTTTAAAGAAAATCTCAGGTACTGTGGGTGTTGAGTCGAAGGTAGCTGATATCTTTGATAGATTAAAATTAGATATGGGTTTCTACGATTTGATATATCAGTTTATGGGCGATGATGGCCGGTCCCTTCCATTTACATCCTTTTGTTTTGGTAGTTAGAGTTAGGAGGATGTAAATTGGATAGGATTTCTCATGATTCTGCATGAATACAGTCCCTCTAAGGTAGAGGTCACATAGTCAGAAAGGACCTACTGGTCATTACAAATCAAGAATCATATCTCAACATTGGTTGGTGGAAAGAGGAATAATGTTGATATAGAATCATGGTGTAATTTTATTCCAAAATGGAAAAATAAACATGTATAATAAATCCCATTGGAAAATAATGATATGAGAAATAAGGAATTAGACTTGTAAAAAATTTCGTACCATGGGCAGGACACTCACATGGTTATAGATGTTAGGTCTAGATCAAGAAAAAGGAAATTATAGAAATATTACATGTAGAAATTTCCCAGTCAGTAAGGGGAATAAATCAAGGCCCCGCAAAAAATATTCCACCTTACCATAAATCATGATTACCAGATCTTCATGCAAGGAAAAAAAACCAAGGTCATAGTTAAGGCCAACTGGACAAGTATGGGTCGATGATAAATGCTTGGAGAACAATATGTATGGTATGAAATAACAAACCTCTATTATTATAAGGGTTGAAGAGGATCAAAGAAACATAATCATGAATTCAAATGTCCTAGGGGGATCTTGAGCTGATAGGTAAATCAAACTAGTGCCTAAGATGGCTGAAAATGTTATTTCACTAAAGGATTCTAAAAAGAAGGTCACTGAAAAAGAATTGGATCAGAAGATTCTCAATTATTCTGATGAATAAATATAGGAGGACTATTTCAACATCAATGCCTATAAGGAGGATTAACAGAACATTTCTGAAAGACTTCTATAGGTCAACATGAGTGATGAACAATAGTTATGGATCGGAAAAAAAACTGAATTTTTATATGTGGATTTAATGAGGGGATGAAAATCATAGAAGAACATGTAAGTGAATGGGAACATATGGCTATCCAATTTGAGGATCTAATCAAGGAAAATCAATACATTAAGGTAACTTCGATCTAATAAAAATTATACAGATATTGTCAATATAACTCTTTTAATTATATCTAGAATGATCAATGTTTCCCATTTTAGGTTTGATGTTTCTTTGTTTTCATGTACTCAGTTTCCCACTTTTCATTAAAAGTATATCCTTTAATAAAAAAATGTATTTTTTCTAGTATTGAACCACCCAACTTGTAACCATGTAACTTCTCTAGAACTATAATTGATGACCCATGAATCATAAATTATATAACATTATATGATGGAGGAAAACACTCCCTATATTGAGTAATCACATCTGACAAGAACAATAAAAATGAGGTAGGGCCATAGTATATAGATAGAGGACCCAAAACCCAAAACATTTTTAGATTATCAAACTCTTTAAATTATTCAAGGCACAATGCCTAACCAAGTTGCACACAATAGAAAAGGGAGTATATAAACCCCCTGATAATTATAATAACCATGATTGATCCTCATCATTGAATCTATAATGCTAAAGAGTATAGGTTGAAAAACCTAATTTTTATGAAATATTTTTTCAAATAAATTAAATTTCGTTAATAACTTGTGTTACACGCAACAATGTGTTTAAACGAACCGTGATATACAATTAAAATCATATTGTTAAAGATATAGTTGTCACATAGCCATTGGATAATAGCGTATAAATAGAAATATCAAAATTATGAAAAATAGATATTCAAAATATTATAAAATTAATTCATTTTTTATTAATTGAATATAAATGAAAAAAATATATGTTCAAAGAAAATGAAATATTTTTTTTAAAAAAAATTATTGGCAATATAATATATTTTCATAAATTAAATTAAATATTATTTCTGAATTATTTTCATGGAATTTATATATAATATATTAAATAAAATATTTTAACATTCATATAAAATTATTATAAGTATTGTAAATGAATAAACCAATTTTTATGCATAAAATAATTGTTTTGAAAAAAATTATTTTTCATCATGTTTCGTGTGGTTATTTTTAATTTATTTTTCCAATTATATGTATTAAATTTGAAAAAATTGATTCCATATATATAAACACAAGGAAAAAATTTGTTAAATAGTCCAAATTTATTTTTTACCAATATGAATAGCAATTGTGGTAAAAAGTTTCACATCGGTAAAGAGTAAATCATGTTAAAATATGTTAAAACTAAGTGACAATGCTATAATTTTTCATCCTATTTATAATTGGATGATGTTAATTATAATATTATTACCTTAAGATTTAAATTTAGTTGTCTAATGGAAACTTTTTCATGGAAATGTATTATATAATATTTAAATCAAAGAATGTTACAAAATGTTACACACTTAGTTTTAAATATATCTTATGTATCCACATAGGGAAAAAAATAATGTTATGAGTGAAAAAATTATCTATTTTTAGATTAATGAAATTATTCTCATTATATAAATTTATATATAATTTTTATAAATTATATAATTTCCTTAAATGATTATGAAATGATGATTTAGTATTTTTTCAATTAGTATAAAAATATAATAAATGATATTTAATAAAAATAATAGTTATATAAATTGAGTGTTGTTAATTTTTTCAGTGAATATTTTAGGTCAATAATATATATTTATGTTTGTTAAATAATAATATTATAATTTTAAAATTTTAATTATTTCTTTTATGTTGAATTAAATGAATGCTGTCTAAATTGAAAATAATGCAATTTTTTGGAAGTAATAATTTATTAAATTACATAAAATCACAAAAAATATTAAAATATTAATATAGGGATTATATGTAGTCTAAAATTAGATCCCTTACCCATTTATAGGATATTTGGAACCATATTTCATAATAATGACTTTAATATATTTTACTCTTTTAAGAAATATTAATGGTTCCCCTCCCCCTAGTTATAAAAGGGAACCCCTCCTTTCTCTTATTCACACCACATTGATCCTACTAGATCGACCAAAATCTACCATATTATCTTCTTTACTCCCAAATATATTTTTTAAGGGTTTTTTTTAGAGACCATTCCAAGATTCCTTAAGAGGAGATCTAATGGAATTATTTCAATGAATAAGTAATCAGATTAACCTATAACTTTATTTTAAATTATTATTTTTCTTCCCATAAATTAGTAATATTAATCATTAAATAATAAATTGAATTTTTTAAATATATTTAAATTTAATTATGATTATTAGAACACCTTTATTCACACGTTTTAAATCATATGGTATGTGAAAATATCGCATGTGCGAACATATGGCTTACCATCTCCACATCAAGTTTCAATTCATTTATCATCACCATATTTTATGGATGGGTATAATGATGAAAATAATGTTTATATATGATACTTATGACATATTTATAATTATTTAATGATAATATCATATCTACCATCTTAACTTCCAAATAGTGGGAAAATGATAACATTGAACGTGTGTTCGGGTATACTACCACCTCCACAACGTAATGCGATCTATTTTTCATTTATATTTTAATTAGATTGTAAATGTGATAAAATTAATGAATATATGTTATATATTTTAAATAATAATTATTCCGGAAAGTTTATGTGTTGTTAACCTTTATTTCGTTACTTCTTTTGAAAAATAAAAACAATGTTTATACATGATGACACCACTATCCCCTGGTTCTCCCTCTCACCATATTCTCAGTGTCCACTATGGTCTCCTCCTATATATTTTTGTGGTTTTATAGACAGTTCATCTATTAATTTCCCCTTCTCAACTGGTCTCTCCCTCTTTTTCCCTCTGATGATGATCACTGCTTCTTCATGCTACCTCTACTCACCCTCATTTCCCATATTGTCATGGGTTACCTATCATCTTAGTTTGCCATACTATTTGGTTGTATTATGGAATCAAGACTTCTAATCTTCTTTTAAAACCCGAACTATCATGTTTAACCCCAAATTTTTTTTATAAGATTCCATCCATGCAGTTTATGATTTTTTGTGGTGGAATTTGGTGGATTCTCCCATCTATTTTCTTGTCAGATCTTAGTGGTTTCAGGCCTCAAACGCTGCCATCACTACACTTAGTGCCTAACCCATCATTTCAAAACCCAATTTCGGGTTGTCTCAATGGTACCTCAGTTGTGTGGAGTCATTTTGAAGGTAGATTTTGGTGTTCTTACATTATCATCATGCTCTCTCAATCCTCTACTCTTGCTGTCGAGCCCTTTATTCTAGACCCCATCTCAGTCACCTACGAAAGTGACTATGGTTACTTTAGACAGTTCTAATGTGGGTGGGATGACATCGATGTGTGGGTTTTGATTCCCCGGGTTTTGCTTCTAAAATTCTTCTAGTGAAATTTTGGGCGGTCTTCCATGGTTGTTGATCCTCTTTTCATGATGATTTGTGTATATTCATGGATGGTTCATGAGGTTTTTTTGTAGTTCCCTAAAGCTCGATGATGGGTCCATGTCAATGACATGTTGTTGGGTGATAGTGGTTCTTCTCTAGAGGTGATGATGTCAGGAGAAGACTTGTAACTGTGAGAAGGTGGTGGTTGGTTTGACAATCAAAGTTCATGCTGCTTGCATGGTTCAATGTTCTTCTTACCAAGGCGATGTGACAATGCTCTTTTTGAATGTTTCAATTTGAATTTTGATTACGGAAAGGTGATTCAGGGCTCAATGTTTTGATTTTGGTGTGGGATCAAGGCTCCTTCACTTTATTAACATATGCGTGAAATTTTAATTTTTCTTTTAACTAGTTTTTTCATCTTTAAATTTGATTGTGAGGATCCCACTTGACCAAAAAGTGGTTTAAAAAAACAAATTATTTGTAGGTTCATGCATATGTAAAACATAATATCTTCATGAATGGTGAAACTAATTTTTCAATATCTATAATTATAATTGAAAAAAACATGTATTTAATGATTATGTATGATACTTATACCATTATGAATATTTTTTATATGATGGAACCATGATCAAAATATAGGGACAAAAACTAATGAACCAAAACATATGTAAAAAATGAAGTGGATGTCACCAGAAATAGTGATTTTAATAAATAATTGTTAATAAAAAATTTATAAAATGTTATAATTAAATCATATATAGTGTGATATATATGATTATTGTTCGATAATAGATTTTTTACAATTATATATTTCTTATATATGATATTCCAATGCATACCATGAATTCAAAACTAAGGTAAGGAATTTTTTTCTCACATTTATTTATATGGGACTCATTCCCTATAAAAGATTTTTTTATTTTATATGGAATATATACATTACATAAATTTATTTTATATTTCTTAATATGAATTTTAGGGGGATTTAAATATCCATATAATCTTATTTATTTCATGGGTCTTGTGATTCAATTGTAACTAAAGTAGTAAAGGGATTTATGTAACAAACTCCTTGTTTACTATAATTATGTATGATTACATTTATAATGATAACTTATTTTGATTTACCTATAAATAAACTTATGAATTTTATTCTACAATAGTTACTTAATTATAATAAAATTTTCCCTTTCATTTAATTGACATTTAGTAATGAGGAGACCAAAAAATTATTTTTAAGAAAAATGATGTCATTTCAAACTTCGGTCGAAACCCCTTTTTCATTCCTATACAACTTTTATGAAAATGTTTTAAAAATTATTTTTACCCCCTATGATTTTTTAAAATTATATCCATATAGAATTTATAAGAAATGGTTCAAAAAGAATCTTATATTCATTTTCTAAAAAATGATATTTTCGACTTAATCTATAAAATATTAAAGGATTATTTTCTTTTAACTTATAGAAGATGAATGGAATTTAACACGTTCATGAAAACAAATGATTTTAAAGCTTATTTTATATTTTTACAAGGTTATTTTTTATGAAAATTTCTTCAGTACTCTTTTGTTATGTATTTTTATTTTAAAAATTTTGTTCAAAATGAGGAGGTTATTTTATTTAAGAAAGATTTCAATGATATTTTAAATGAATTTTTATATATGATAACCTCATTTGATGTAAATTTTTTAATTAATATGGATATGATATAATTATACCATTATTATTAATTATATAGATTGTTTATGTTAATGATGAAATGATATTTATGAAATATGTTTCTTTTCCTTAGGTTATTCTATGAATTAATTATTAAATATTTATAAAACCCATTAAACATCCATATCATATACTATGATGAAATGATGAAATTTTTATGAAACATGTTTCTTTTCTACGGGTTATGTTATGATGACAAGTTTATAAAAACAATTTATTTTTAGGGTTTCTTATATGATGAATGTTTTATGTTCATTTTGCACACATATGCATAGTTTTCATTATGTGATGGTGGATAAGTAATAACAAAGGATGATGGTTGCATTATAACAAAGGATGATGGTTACATTATAATAATGGATGGTGGTAATGTTATTACCAAGGATGGCAGAGACCTATATCTCCCTCCATTTTATTCGGTAAATATTAATATACAAAGTGATAACCTAGACTAGAATTGGGAGTGAAACTAGTTTAGTATGAAACTTTTACACAATGATATTCTTGGGAGAGAAACATGAGTACTATGATGATTTGGAGATTTAATAAATTCCAATTTTAAAGTATTTATAGTGATCTTTTAATACTAATGAAATTATTTTCTATTCTTATCTATATTCTCTAAATTATATATTATTCCAATTTTATGATCTTATGACTCATGTTCTTTAAATCCTTTATTAGAAAGACCCAAACTTAAAACATTACATAATATTGAATTAAATTAATAATTCACATTGAAGATATTTTCAGGTTTAGATTGTTAGAGAATTAGGTCATAATCGTTACATAACATCCCCAAAGTTACAAAGTAAACACTTCTACTCAGTTCCTATATTTTTCAAAAAATAAAAATCCTTGAAAAAAGTGTGTCATGTATAGTTCTATGTTTTAGAAATCATTACATTTCCTTGATCTCATCCTTGACCCTATTCAAGTTTATGTCCTGTGGAAAACATTTCAAAAAACTTGGGATGGGCATAAAAATCACAGTAAGGGATACACAGAGAAGGAAAACTGTTAGTTTTTTTTAAACAATAATTATACCATGAATAATTTATCATAAGTAATACTTTTCACCTATATGAAGTAGTAAATACTCTTGACTGAAATAAAATATCATTACATGCCCTTTTGTAGCCAAATGATTACCATAAAACACATATAAAGAACACATAAGATATAAAGGTAACTTAGTACCTAAACATACTTAAATAGAATAACCATATGGTCGACTTCCATACATATCACTAAATGGAATAACTATACGGCTGACTTCCATACCCAATACATTGGAGGTTATAATGTAACCACCCATATTGGTTTATCACGGCACCACATGTCATTTTTTTTATCATGTAACCACCCATCAAATTTCTAAGTACCATTAAAAAATCATAACACATACAAAAAATATAAACGAAAGAAAATATTTCCACATTTAAATCACAACATATCACATAAATATATTGACAAAACAAATCCATTATCAAAATCATTTTCAATACCAAAATACATAAATTTGTATATGGTATTTATTTTCCTTTTAAAAAAATATGGCTTGTTAAGGAAGTCAAAGATCAAATAATAATTGTGGGGGATGAAAGGTCGTTGTCACCGATTATGTTAAAAGAAACATTATTTTTTTTTTCATTCAGTGAAACGATTCATAGAAAAATATTACCTTTGAAAGAAATAAAAATTAAAAGGTGTTTAAATAGCGTATAAAACAAAGTCATGTATTAAAAAAAATATGCCTCAACGAAAGGAGAATGAGACGAAGTCCCTTACCTCGTGTCCGACTTGACACGTTCATTATTTAATATCCTGAATAATAGACTAAAGTTAATTTATAATTTCTTAAGAACAATTTTTTTCAAGTTTATAATTCCTTTTAAATCACTTATTACTATGTTATAATATTATGTAATCATTTATGTTAATAACAGTTGTTTTGTCGATATTTGGTACTTGAGTCAAAATTGAACTTCTTATAGTTACAAGTTGTTCATGAGGTAAAATATCCATTATCTCCATAATAATATTCATTATGTAGATATCATATATATCATATATATCCAGTATATTTATGTATTTATAATAGTACATAACTTTTGGAGATAAGAAAAGAAATGCACCATTCATGGAGACTGTATGTCGTACGTACACATGAACGCTACATTCATTTCAATTTCTTTTTTTAATAGAATTAAAATATAATGATACATAGGTATTTTATAATTCCAGTATAATTTCATATATAATATAAATAAATCCATCATTTATACAACTTACATATGGGATTAATGACTCATATCACTATTAGGGGCGGTAGTCTGCACTTCCTCAAACAAAATTATCACATTTACCCATAATGGAAACCATAATGGTATGATATAAATGGAAAATACAGAATCATAATGAAAACATAAACATAATATATATCATATATAAATATATTTCCATCATTATTTCCACCATGTGAGGTAGTAGGAGATAATTGAACAATCATCATTTCGTGAGGCGTTAGTTTGCCATCAACAGAAACAATATGTTCATTACCCATTAGATGTAGGTGTGTCAAAGTGTAGTTAGTATCCTTCTCATAAAAATTTTTAGTATACTTATGATACTGGTGTTGTTATAAAATAATGAAATAAAATGATTTTATGGGGTTGGATAAGTAAAATAAAACAAAATAACTTAAGAGAAGGTGTTGCCTTTAAATCGTGTAACACCCTATGGTTTGAACCAAAAGGGTTTTTTGAAGTGACTTAAGCCTAAGTTAAGGATTATAGGAGGAGAATAAGAATTTATGGAGCTTAATGGGGACAGAGTGTGGATGATCCAAGGGGCTTTAGAGGTGCGAGGAATGTCATGGAGGTGAGGAATTTTTATAAGGGGCGGAGGGGCTCTTTATGATAGTGTGAAAATATTATTCTATTATATAATGATTTTTGGTTTCTAAAGGTCCAAAATATATTAATTTAGAAGATACTATGACTAATTATTGAAATAAAACCATCCAATAATATTTAGAAAGGTTTTGGATATTATTTTAATCTTTATAATCTTATTTATTCAAATCATTTATTAATGAGGTAAACACTACATCATTATTGTGTCATAAATAATTTTATTTATTTGATGTCTAAAAATTATAAAAAAAATACAAATATGTAGTAAATATTTTTATCATTCCAAGTAATATATATAGTCTGAAAAATAATTTATATAATAACCCTTTGTAAAAATTTATTTACTAAAAGATATTGGTTTATGTCATTTTTGTCTTTACTTTAAGTTAATTAAAATAAAGTGTCATTATCACTCTTAAGTGGCTCCATGGGGTCCAAAAATAGACCCAATGATTCCCATGGTCAGATATGTATCAACCAATAGGATTAGAAAAAATTTTAGGGTAATTTTATATTATTATAATAATATTTTTTTACCCTTATTTACCATATTTATAATTTAACCATAGTAAATAAAATTCTCACAGAAGTAAATATTCATAATGTATAAAAATAAAAGTTACATATTTACACAATTTAGACCTCCTGATTGAAAATATGAAATCCATTTTTCCAAATTCAAAACATTGAAGTGGAAGAAATTAATTTAAAATTAATTCCTGCTATCAAAATAAAAAGCGTGGTTTTTATAAATATTAACTATCCAAAGATTGACACTTTTTTTATGACCAATTTCAAAGTGATATTAATTAAAATTACCAACATTTGATTAAATGGTAAAAATTTAATCTAATTAAACCTTAAAACCAATTAAAATGTTAATCTATACATTTAAATTAATTAGATTAGAAGGCAGTTTTGAATTAAAATATAGTATTTTTCACTATTCATCAAAAATTGAGTTTTATCAGAAAAATACCAAAATTTTACCCAAAGTGAATTTTGATGTCCCGATTATAATGAATAATTTTATTTGGTCAAATAGAAAATATAAAAGTTACCAAATATATATTTAAATAGGGTTCGCCATCAAAATACGGTAAATCAACCTTTAAGGTAAATTATGCTTAAAATTATATTAATTCACATATTAAGCCTCTAAATTTTATTGTATAAAAGTAAAAAACATTTAACAAACATGTATAATCATATTGTATTTATTTATTTTAATTCACTCCAATACAACGGTTAGGTGTTAACTACCATTTAAAATAATAATATTATATTGTTATTGTGCAACGTAAGATTTCAAAGAAATCTGTTGTTGCATATCAGGTATGTCATTGAACATAAAAACCCCTTTAAAGTAAAATTAATATTTAATTCAAAAATATTAATAAATATGAAAATTTATTACTTCATGATTTACATGGGATGTTACATCCTTCCCCCTTTTGGAAATTTTATCCTCACAATTTTATTCACTTATCAAATAAATGGGGGTATTTATCCCTCATAGAATTTTCAGATTCTCGCGTTGCCTCTTCAACCAAATGGTTTTTTCACAAAACCTTTACCTGGTGAATTGACTTATTCCACAATACTCTCTCTCTTCAGTCAAAAATCTAGACTGGTTGTTCCTCATAAAAGAGATTCTCTTCCAACTGAACTACCTCTGGACTTAAAACATGAGATGGATCTAGAATATACTTTCTCAACATTGAAACATGAAAAACATTATGCACCTAGGAAAAACTTATAGGTAAATCCACTCTGTACGCAACTGATCCAAATTTCTCTTAGATTTCATAAGGTCCAATGAACCATGGAATCAAGTATCCCTTCTAACCAAAATGAATTACACTTTTCCATGGAGAATATTTGAGAAAGACATGATCTCCTACCTCAAAAGAAATATCCTTCATCCGATTATCCACATAAAGTTTCTACATACTCGGAGCTGTTCTCATGTGCTTTAGAATCAACTAAACTTTTTCTACCATCTGGTCTATCAATTCTGGTCTCATCATCTTCCTTTCACCTACCTCATCTCAAAAATCTGGAGTTCAACAATGCATTCCATATAATGCCTCAAATGGAGCCATCTATATACTAGAAAGAAAATTGTTATTATAAAAAAATTCAACCAATTAAAGATGTTGGTCCCAAGTTCCCTGTAATCCAGTGAACAAGCACGTAGCATATCCTCCAAGGTCTGAATTGTTCGTTCTGACTTCCCATCTGATTGATGATGAAAAGTTGTACTAAAATTTCATTCAGTAACTAATGACTTCTGAAGGCCTTTCCAAAAGTTGGATGTAATCCAAGGATCAAAATCAGATACAATAGAGAGGGGAACACCATGCAACCTGACTGTCTCTTTAACATACAACCGAGAAAGTTGATCTACAGATAAAGTATCTAGAATAGGAAGGAAATGAGCAGATTTAGTTAATCAATAAAAAATAACTCATATTTCATTGATACCACGAGATGTCTTTGGAAATCCCACATCGAATTCCATGGATATATTTTCTCATTTCCACTTTGGAACTGGTAAAGACTGAAGCATCCGTTTCAGAAACTGCCACTATGCTTTGACCTACTGACAAGTCAAACACTTCATAGTAAAATCAGAAATATCTCTTATCATTCCATCCCACCAGCAATACTTCTAAAGATCTCTGTACATCTTAGTACAACCAGGATGAACTGAATTCGTTGAACTATGGGATTCACATAACAACTCATTCTTCAACTGTTAATCACAAGGCATGCATAATAATTTTCGAAACCTCAAAACTCAATCATTATCAACGTTAAAATTTAGGAATCATACCCTTCTTAACCAACTCTTACATTTTTTGAAACACAATGTCTTCCTTCTGATCCTACTTTATTATGTTTGATTGAGATGATTTCATTGACACCTGAATCAAAATAGAAGAATTTCCTGTACCTAAAACTTCTATTCAAAAGTTCATCTACGAAAAAACCAAAGGATCTTTTTCCAAATATAGCATAATCAATGAAGCATTACATTTTTGACTCAATGCATTAGCCACTTTATTTTCTTTTCCCATATGGTAAAGGATCAAGAAATCATAATATTTGATTAATTCCAGTCGTCTCCTCTGTCTCATGTTTAATTCTTTGTATGGGAATATATTTTTCAAAATTTGGTGGTCCGTATATATTTCACATTTTACTTCATGCAAATGATACCTCCAAAATTTTAAATAAAAAACAACAGCAGATAATTCCAAATCACGTGTATGGTAATTTTAGTCATGAGGTTTCAAATGAAGTGATACATAAGAAATTACCTGATCATTCTGCATAAGGACACAACCAAGTCCTTTTAAAGAATCATCGTTGTAGATAACAAACTCACCATTTATAGAAGGGAGTTCCAAAACTAAATCATTCAGAAAAATTTCTTTTCAATTCCTAAAAAAAACATCACATTATTTTGTCCAAAGGAACTTAACACCTTTTCAAGTTAACTTAGGCACTGGACTAGATAACCATGCAAAATTCTCAACAAACCTTCGGTAATAACCAGCTAAAACAAGAAAAATATGGATCACGTTTATATTTCTGGGTCTTGGACATTATTTAACAACTTTTTTTAGCAGGATCAATAGTTATGCCATTTTTTGAAAAAATTCCACCATGGAATGAATTTTTTTGTAACCAAAACTCACACTTTCTGAATTTCCCATTCAGTTTCTTTTCTTTTATAGTTTTCGATAAAACCCTTGAATTACTATCATGTTCATATTTTCTTTTATAATAATTTAAAATATCATCAATAAACACAACCAAAAACATATCCAAGAACTGATGGAAGACTCTATTCATAAGATCCATGAATATAATAGTTGTATTGGTTAACCCAAAATCCATAAGTACAAATTCATAGTGGCCATATCTAGTAGAAAACATGGTCTTCAGAATGTCTTCTTCATTTACTTTCAACAGAGGGTACCCGAACCTCAAGTAAATTTTTGAAAATTACTGAGCTCCCTAGAGCTAATCAAAATAATCATCAATATGAGGCAAAGGATACTTCTTCATAACAGTGATGTTATTCAATGCTCTATAATCAATGCATAGTCTTGTTGAACCATATTTCTTTTTAATAAACAAGATAGGAGAACCCCATGGTGATGTGCTAGGTTGAATGAAACCTTTATCTAATATCTCCGGTAATTGATTCTTTAACTCTAAATGTTCAATTTGAGCCATTAGATAACAGGGTATTGATATTATCTTAGCATCAGGAACTATGAAAATAGTAAATTCAACTTCCAGATCAGGTATAATACCATGAAACTCATCAGAAAAAACATCATGATACTCATTTACCATGGGCACATCATCAATATGAATAGTTCATTTCTTTTCAACAATATGTCCAAGGAAACATTCATTTTCATCTTTTATGAGTTTTTCAGCTTCCTGATGTATTATCAAGAGTAAGGGTTCATTCTTTTACACAAACTAAAAATCAATCTGAAAAGAATCCTCTTTAGCTCTATAGTCAATCTTATCATGATAAAAAAACATCCAATCCATACCCAAAATAACATCAAATTCTACTAGAGGTAAAACAAAAAGGTTTGCAGGTAGATCCATTCCACACAAAAGGACAGGAAGGTTCGTATAATTTATTTTTGTCTTAACATTTCCTCCAAGTGTTTTTACCATAAGATCAGGATTCATATCTTGAGTTTGAATTCTAAATTTACTAGAAAAATTCTCAGAAATGAAAGAATGTATAGACCCCGAATCAAACAACACATTGGGATAATTTGAACAAACAAACAGTGTACTTGATACTACTTCATTTGATGGCCCAACATCTGCTGAAGTAGTTGTAAAAGATTTTAGCACCCCATTCTACTTGTATTCTGGATTTTTCCCTCAGTTGAGTTCATTGTTGGACTCTTATTTTCATAATGACCCATTTCATTTCACATGAAACATATTACTGCTATCTTTTCATTGTCAGCTTGATCATTTTCCTTACATTTATGAGAAATATGACAAGACTTACGACACTAGAAGCACTTTCAATACTTTGATAAACATTCTACAATATTATTTTTACCACACTTCTCACAAGATGGATATTTAGTTTTATTACATCTTTGAATCTTTGATGAATTCATTCCCTTTTCTTGCCAACTGGACCCTTTACTCTGTTGTTTGTCAAAGAACACTTGATGATATGTAAAATCCTTTTCCACCTTCTCTACACATCGAAAATGTTTTTTCATAACTTTTGAACTCATGAGAGGCTAATGCTCTTCAATATCGCAGCTTCAGTCCTGAGTCAAATAGATTTATCTTATAATCTTTATCTCAGATGAAATTTGGATCATACCTTGCCATTCGAGTGAACGTTCCTTTGTAAGCAGCCACTAAGTCATCCTCCTACCACAATTACATCAATTGTTTTCCATCCTATGTCGAACCACCTTAGGAAAATATTTCTCAAGGAACATTCCTTTGATTTCATACCCATAATGAGCATCAATATCCTAAATATATTTGATATTTTTCACCATCGACCACCACTGATCTGTTTCACCTTTATAATGATAAATAGAGAGAGTAGCCTTCTGATGTTCTGAACACCCAATGACATCAAAAAATTTCTTTAGTGCTTTAATCCACCCTTTAACTAGCACATTGTCAGATGATTCTTTAAATGATGGGGGATGTTTCCTCATGAAATCCCCACTACTTACATATTTCTCTATGGTTGATCTGGCTGATCTCATGCATGGATACCCCCACCATTTATAGCATGAGTCAACTATGCCATCACTACAACAAACTGTTCACTTCCGATTCTGACCATCTCTAGTTTTTGATTTGGAAGGTTGTCTTCCACCTGATGTCGTCCCAACATAGTTTCCTTGTTTCCTCTATAGAAAAACATTATAAACATAGAAATATCTTAGGTGAAAAAATAGGGCAATTGGTAATTACTATATCACTTCAATCTTATCATAAATTTATTTACAGATATTAATTTAACAATATCCTAACTCAAAAAGTTATCTAAACTAAACTCTGGTACCAATAATGATGAACCAGACACAAAACATTACATAATTATGAATTAAATTAATAATTCACATTGATGATATTTTTAGGTTTATAGTTTTAGAGAATTAGGTCATAACAATTACATTACATCCCAAAAGTTACAAAGTAGACACTTCTACTCAATTCCCATATTTTCACATAATAAAAATTCTTGAAAAATAAGAGTCATGTCTAGTTCCATGTTTTAGACAACATGACTTTTCCTTGATCAAATCATTGACCCCATTCCATTTTATGTCCTATGAAAAACATTTCAAAAACATGGGATGATCATAAAAATATTAGTAAGGGATAAATAGAGAAGAAAAAATATTAGTTTTTTTAAACTACAATTAAACCACGAAAACGTTATCATAAGTAATAATTTTCACCAATTTGAAGTAGTAAATACTATTCACTAAAATCAACGATCATTGCTTATAATTTTTAATCCAGAAGATTACCATAAAACCCATATAAAGAACACATAACATATAAAGGTAACTTGAGACATAAACATACTTAAATTGAATAACCATACGGTCGAATTCCACTCATATCACAAAATAGAATAGCCATACGATAGACTTCCATACCCAATGCATTGGAAGTTATAATATAACCACCCATCTTGGATTATCACAACACCACCCGTCATTTGTTTTATCAAATAACCACATGTAAAATGTCCAAGTACCATTATAAAATCATAACACATTCATCAAATATAAAGGAAAGAAATCATTTCAACATTTCAATCATAATATATCGCTTAAATATATTAACATAAAAAATCCATTTTCAAAAACATTTTCAATAACAAAATACATAAAAGATTATATGGTATTTATTTTCCTTTTAAAAATAATACAGCTTGTTAAGGAAGCAAGTGATCAAATAATACTCGTGGCAGCTGAAAGGTCATTATCACCACATACGTTAAAAGAAACATTCTTTTCTATCATTTAGTAAAACGATTCTTATAATAAGATTCCCTTTGAATGAAATGAAATGTCAAAGGTGTTTATACAGCATATAAAATAACGTCATGTATTAAAACAAAATAGGCCTCAATGAAAGGAGATTGAGATGAAGTCCCTTACCTCGTGTCTGACTTGACATGTTCGTTCTTTAATCTACTAAATAATGAAATAAAGATAATTTATACTTTCTTAAAACCCATTTTTCATGTTTATAATTCCTTATAAATCCCTTATTACCATTTTAAAACATTATGTAATCATTTAAGTTAATAAAAGTTGTTTTGTCGATATTTGGTACTTGAGTCAAAAATAACATCTTATATATACAAGTTGTTCATATGGCCAAATATCCATTATCTCCATAATGATATTAATGAGTTAGATATCATATATATCATATATATATATATATATATCCATAATATGTATATATTTATAATAATACAAGACATTTGGAGATAAGAAATGAAATGCACCGTTCATGGAGATGGTAAACCGTACCTAAGCATGAACACTACTTTCATTTTTATTTCTTATTTTAATGGAATTAAACCATAATTTTACATAGTTATATTATAATTCCCATGTAATATCATAAATAATATCATTAAATCCATCATTTATACATCCCACATATGGCATTAATGAGTCATATAACTTTGAGGGGGCAGTAGTCCGCACTTCTTCAAATGAAATTATTGTGTTTTCCCATAATGGAAACCATAAAGGTATGATATAAATGAAAAATACATAAGAATAAAGAGATAATAAACATAATATATATCATATATAAATAATGTTCCATTATAATACCCACCATGAGAGGAAGTAGGAGATAATTGAACATTCATCGTTCTGTGAGGTGTTAGTTTTCCATCCACAGAAACAATATGTTCTTTACCCGTTAGATAGAGATGTGTGTAAGTATAGTTCGAATACATCTCATAAAAACATCTAAGTATATTTAGGATACTGGAGTTTTTACAAAAGAAATAAATAAAAATATTTTAGGGGGTTGGAGAAGTAAAATAAAACAAAAGAACTTAAGAGAACATGTTACCTTTAAATCGGGTAACTCCCTATGGTTTGACCCAAAAGGGCTTGTTGAAGTGTCTTATTCCTAAGTAAAGGATTCTAAGAGGAGGATTAGGATTCAGGGAGCTTAATTAGGTAGAGTTGTGAAGATCCAATGGGCTTCAGAGGTGTGAGGAATGGGTTAGAGGTGTGGGCTTTTTATAAGGGGGTAGAGGGGCTCTTTTGGAAAGTGTGAAAATATTATTTTATTATATAAGGATTTTCAGTTTATAAAGGTAAAAAATTATTAAAGTCAAATATAAGATGACTCATGGTAAAAATATAATCATCAAATTATAATTGGAAAGGTTTTGGATATTATTTTAATATATATAAACTTATTTATTTAAATCATTTATTAATGAGGTAAACACAACATCATTATTGTGTCGTAAATAATTTTATTTATTTGATATATATAAATAATTAGAAAAATTACCATGATGTAGGAAATATTTTTATATTTCCAACTAATATTTATAGTGTAAAAGATAACTTATATAACCCTATGTAAAAATTAATTTATTAAAAGATATTTGTTTTTGTCATTTTTGTCTTTACTTTAAGTTAATTATAATAATGTGTCATTATCACTCTTATGTTGCTCCATGGGGTCCCAAAATAGACCCAAAGATTCCCATTGTCAGATATTTATCAACCAATTAGATTAGAACACATTTTAGGGTAATTTTATATAATAATAATAATATTTTTTTACCCTTATTACTAGATTTACCCTTTAACCATGGTAAATAAATTTTTTACTGAAGTAAATATTCATAATGTATAAAAATAAAAGGTACCTATTTACACAATTTCAAAATCATGATTACAAATATGAAATCTATTTTTCTAAATTAAGAACAAAAAATTTGTTGAAATTAATTTAAAATTAATTCCCGCATTCAAAACAAAAAAGCATATTTTTTAGAAATATTAACTATTAAAATATTGACACTTGTTTATGTCCAATTTCAAAGTGAAATTAATTACAATCACCAACATTGGATTAAATAGTAAAAATAAATATATTTACACTTTAAAACTAATTAAAAATATAATATATCCCTATAAATTAATTACATTAAAAGGCATTTTGGAATTAAAATACTGTATTTTACACAATTCATCAAAAAATGAATTTTATCAGAAAAATACCAAATTTATACCAAAAGTTAATTTTGATGTCCCAATTCAAAATAATAATTTTATTTGGTCAAATAGTATATATAAATGTGAAATAAACTATATTTAAAGAGGGTTCTCTATCAAAAGGCGGTAAATCAACCTTTATGGTAAATTATGCTTAAAATTTGAATAATTCACATTTTAACTCTCTAACTTTTATTGGATAAAATTAAAAACATTTAAGAAACATGTATAATCATATTTTAATTAGTTCTGTTCATTCCCACCAATAAAATGGCTAGTCGTTAACTACCATTTAAAATAATAATATTATATTGTTGGTGTGCAATGTAAGATTTCAAATAAATCTGTTGTTACGTATCAGGTACGTCATCGAACATAACAATCACTTTAAAGTAAAAGTAATATTTAATTCAAAGATTTTAATAAATATTAAAATGTATTATTTCTCTATTTACCTTGGATGTTACATCTATGATTTATATCTTATGAACTACCATTATTTATTCCATGACTTAAGGTTATGATCTATTATATGAAGGATAAAACTTTCAAATGTGATGATAATGTTCACATACCCTTATACTCATCTTATTATCGTGTTATCATTTATATCTCACTAGTTTATCCTAATTGAGCATATTAGATCACCATTTCTTATTTTTCCTTTCCTTGGGATTTGAATAAAGGTACTAGGTATGATATTTCTAGGAAAGGTGATAATTATGAAGAACTTAGTGGGAGATGATGCAGATATTTTATGAAACAATTATTTATATGTCGATGTTTCCAAAGGCACAATAACTATACACTTTTTCATATATAGTTATATTATGTAATAAATATTCATATATTAATATGTGATATCTATGTATGAAAATTAATGTTCTATATAGTTGGTATTAGATAAAATATATTTAACCTTTGGAAACTATGATGAGAAAACATAAATGATTACCCTGGGTATAAGTATTAGTATATGATAACATCTAAAAGTTTTAGTAATGATCCCAAATTACCTTATTTTTAAATACAATTTCATAGAAGAAGATTTTAGTATTTATTCATCCTATAAATTATATTTTATAATTATGTAGTTTTATATTATGATTATTATATCTCACATGATGAATTTTGGTTTTAGTCAATGGTCGGAACCTAAATAAATCATGTTAGTGCTGAATGAGATATAAAATTCAAGGATTGTACTCCAAGAGAAATAATTAATGGGAGATGGAAGAAAAATTATCATTGTTATGCTCACACAGATTTATCAAGATATGAATCAAACTGATCTCACAAATGAGAAACGGAGGAAATAATGTTATGTTGAGTCCTTAATTAGGCAACATCCACCATCTTTTAATGGTCCTGTAGAGGTAACCATTCTTTACTAATGATTCAGTACAACTAAAAAGCTATTTTTAAATATTCAGTTCTCATAACATGAGAAAGTTATTCTATCTATTTACCATTTGGAATGTGAATCATATTAATGGTGAAATATTATCAAGAGCACGGCACAACATGAAGAAATTTACTCCACAGAGAAAGATGAGTTTTAGTTCTTATTTTTCAATAAGCACATTACGTGTATTATTTTTATGAAAGTGGATAATTAATTACATGATTTAAGGAAGAAGGATGAGGAATATATGGATACTTATAATGAATATTTTACAATAATTGAGGGGTATTCTTATAGTTTTATCATCCAACATGAATATAAGGTCAATTGATTATTTAGTGGATGAAAACAATTTCTCCAAGGTGTGATGGTCATAACGTACTTCAATGGCTATTAAGAAATTGTCTAATATTACATGGTAGTGATGGAGATTGGATTTACCCATCAATGTCATTGCTCTGATAAGAAAAGAATGATAGAATTAAAAGGAAATTCTAAAAACCATAGATAAAATAAGATGAACCTTCCTTTATGATCCAAATATGGAAGGAAACATGGTGGAAATTGTATTCAGGGAACTAGTAAATGTTTCAAGTGTGAATAGGATGTTTATTAAGTAATTTTATGAATAAATGATGGTTATAAGTTATATAATGTTGGGAATATAAAGAAATCTCTAAATAATAAACCACTCACACTCTAGTGTGTAAAATTCAAGGAGAATAAACATTATGCCAACTACTGCCCAAATATGAAGTTCGATGATGATGATTGAGATTAACAATCTCTTAATATTAGAGAAAAAGTGAAATATCTTTCAATCACTATATCTAATGAGGGGTATGACAACAAAATAGTAAAAGGTAAACATACCATCCACTTTATAACTGAAAATTACATTATTTGGTTCTCAATCTACCAAATCTTGTATATCTATATAATTTTCAAATGGTATTACAATACCATGTCAAGGATTAGATATTAAAATAGTAGTGAAAAATCATAATTATTTAATGATCCCATCCCAATTCTATGATTCTTCTCCAGTTGAAGTTTCTAGGAATATGATTCCTTATATTCTTATTACATCCCATTTGGTTGAGATTGATGTTATATTATTAATGTATTGACTTTATTTACAAAAATACCACATCAATTTTTAATTATAGAGTCACGTCTGATATTTTTATTCAACAAAATATCACTTATTAGTGTGACAATAAATATGAGATTCCAATGGAAATTACATCCATCATATGGGTTAGGATTCCTATTAAAAATGGGTGTTTATCTCAAACGATTGAAGAGAGAATTAAAATACAAGATATTCATATTATGTAGTAGTTTTATAATGTATTTTTAAAACAATTTCTTGGATTTCCAATAAATTTTTAGGTTAAAATCCTGATAGAACTCATAACTGATTTCACACCTATTTCAATGACTCAATATAGAATAGTCCTAACATAATTACATGAACATGAAAAAAAACTCATAGAGAATCTTGAAAAGGGGTCAATTTAGCCATATGTGTCACCATGGTGTCGAGCAGTTAATTTTTTTATGAGGAAAGATGGATCGGTGTGACTTTCATTGACTATCAAGAATTTAACAAGATCACCATCAAGAAAACGTATCCTATAACCCATATTGATGACTATTTTTGATCAAATCCATGGATGTCATTACATTTATAATATCAATATTCATTCTAGATATCATTAACTAAGTGTTGATAATATGGATACACCTAATATTTTATTCCATACAAGGAATGGACACTATAAATTTATAGTGATTCCATTCGATCTTACCAATTCCACTACTATCTTTATATATTTAATTAATAGTGTCATTAGATATTACCTTGATCATTTTTTTGTTTTATTTATAGATTATATTATTATATATTAAAATATAAAGAAATATCATGAAGATCTCTTGATAAATTTACTAAAGAAAATGAGGAGGGGGTCTTTATGAAATATTTATGAAGTGTGAATTCTAGAATCAGAAAGTTTCATTCTATGGTCATATTATTTCATGTGATGGTATATAAATAAATTATTCAAATAAATAAGTTATTTAATGATGTATCAAACCAAAAATAGTGATGGAGACCCATATTTTTCATGGTTTGGTTGGATATTATGGGTGACTTGTGCAGAACTTTTTATTGCTGTCTAATCCACTCACCATGTTAACTTAGAAGGGATATAATTTTCATTGGATAAATGAATGTAAATAAAATTACAAGGAACCAAATAGAATGCTAATCATTTAAAATATGATTAGATTAACCTATAGTTGATAAGGGTTTGTATTCTATAGCTATGGATCTAAGAATGGATTGGGATTCATTCTCTTTTAGAGTGATATGGTGATAGATTATTAATCATTTAATTAAAGGTACGTGAAAAAAAATTAAATAACTCATTATTTGGAGTTAGATATGGTAAATTATATATTAAAAATACTAAGGTATTATCATTATGGATAAATGTGTGATGTATATATGAATCATAAATTTTAATAGTTATTTCCATGAAAAAGAGTCCAATATGCATCAGAGATGATGGTTGAAGCTAATTAAACATTATTATTTCTTAATACATTACCATCATAGGAATTTGAATAAGGTGGTAGATACTCTATGATGAAATGATAATGATATATTAACTATGATTTTTATCACAAAAGATATTATTTTTCAATATTTTATAATGATGAATCTTGAATTCTTAATGGAAGGGGGATATTATATTTTAAAAATGACTGTTCAACCATCTATCCAAGTGAAAAATATAAAGGAACATAAGGAATATACAAAAATATATAATAGGGAGATAAATGTTCTCTATTTTAGGCTTGTTTGAGATTGAAATATAAGGTTTTAGAACCATGTATGTGTTCTGTCCACACTAGTTTTGAAGAAGGGGAAATTGGGTAACACTTTAAATCATCATTCCCTATTCATCCTAGAAGTGCAATGATATATATATTTCTAAAAGAGTATTTATGGTGGGAAAATATGAATATATATATTGTTCAATATGTATCTTAGTAATTGGTATGTCATAATGTTAAGAAAGATATGAAATAGTATAAGGGTATTTTATAACCATTACCCATACTAGATTGGAAATGGGAAAGATCACCTTGGATTTTTTCATTGGATTCCCCAAAAAAACAAATGTGAAATTGTTATATGCGTTGTATTTGATATACATACAAATCTAGAAAACGTAATTTCCATTAGTGAATATTTATCTTTAGATAATATTAATATAATTTTTATTAAGGAAGTGTAATGGTTTCCAGGAGTACCACATTCTATTTTATCTGATCAGGATCTGAGGTTTACCTTGATGTTATTGCAAAGCCTTCAATAGGATTTGGATTTGGAGTTTAGTTGTCGTATGGATTATCAACCTTAATCTAATTTTTAGTATGGGATAAAAATTAAAACCCTATAAGATATGATATAATTTTATTCTATGGATTTAAAATCGGGTTGGTATCAACACATTCCTCAAGTTGAGTTTTTTTATAATACTTACTTTCAGTATAGCATGTAGATGGATCCATATGAATCCCCTATATGGAATTAAGTGTATAAATCCAACATATTGGGATGATAATGGGGAAAGAAATATATTAGGACATGATCTATCTAAGGAAAATTACATTGAATATTAGATCCATTCAATATCACATTGAGGAAGCTCAGAGTTGAGTGAAAAGATATGCTAGCAATGGTTAGCGCGATCATGAATTTCATGTTAATGAGAAGGTGTTACTACAAATTTACCGATCAAAAAGGTTATTATATTCATAAATAAGGTAATTTTGAGTCCTAATAATATTTTACCTTTTGATATTCTTCATCAAGCAAGGATGGAATCATATCTCTTGGTTCTTCTAAGGAACTTCTCTCTAGTTCAGGACCCGTTCCATGTATCTCTCCTGATTAAGTACATACCTTATCCATCATGTGTAGTAAGATTATTGGTTGTACCAATGATAAATTATTTTTCATATAATGAAAAAATAATATAAATCTGGTATCCTAGGATAAATTCATATGAAGCAAGACTAATCACATAGTGAAAGTTCTCTTTTGAAATCACAAATTCGAAAAAGCTACATGTGCACTTGAGGATGTAATGAAATAAGGATATCAATATTTTTTTATCCAGGTTATTAATTTTGGGGAATGATTTTTTAAAGGGGTATAATTTTACACCCCCTGGAATTTATAAAATATTATTTCCAAATAAATTTAATGTCATCAATAGCATGAGTTACACGCAACACCGAGTTTAAATGAACAACGATATACTATTAAAATAGTATTATTTTATGGGAAAGTTATTTCCTAGACATTCATTTGGAAGGGTTGAATATGAATTAAAAAATTATAAAAAATATATGGATATGCATGTATAAAATTAATTCATTAGTTATGAGTTTACTTTAAATGAAAAAAACAGTTAAAAGAAACATAAATATTATTTTGGTGAAAAATGTTTTTTTAAATTAAATAAATAAATATTTATAAATTATTTGAATTATATTTTTATATTATAAATAAAATCAACTTTTTACAATTAATTTAATATTTTTTAGATAATGGGATAACAATAAACCATGTTTTATGCATAAAAATTCATTTATCTGAAAACCTGTTTTCATCGCCTTTTCACGATTATTTCTTAATTGATTTATTCCACCTAAATGTATTTCATTTGAGAAAATGGAATTCATATTTTGATTCAATATGTCCAATTTTTTTAAATAGGCCCATTTTAAATTTGACCAATATGGATAGTAATTATGGTAAAATTTATCACATTAGTAAAGGGTAAATCAAGTTGATCTTGGATAAAAATAAGTGATAAGGTAATAATTTCCCATCATAATTATTAATGGATGAATTTAATTCAAAATTTAACAAATTATGCTTGAAATTTTGTTTTCCAATGAACAATTTTCCATGAAAATGAAATATATAATATTTAAATCCAAAAAATATTCAAAATGTCACTCTCTTATTTTTAAATATATCCTTTGTTTTCACATATGGAAAAAATTAAGATATTAATAAATATAATTTTATATTTTAAGAACAATGAAATTATTTTCATTATATTTTTTTTTATATTTTTTATAAATTATATAATTACCTTAAATGCTTATGTAACACTTATTCAATATTTAAATTAATGAAAAATGTTGTAAATGATTTTAAAATACTAAAATTAAAATAATTTGGGTGAGTTGATCTTTTACAAAAAAAATTAATAGAAATATTTGTTTTATGTTAAATAATTATATCTTAAATTCAACATGATCTTTATGTATTTTATGACAAAATAAAGTAATAGTTCCTAAATTGGAAATAATGATATTTTATTAAAATCAAATTTTATTAATTAATAAAAATATAATGAAAATATTAAAATAGAAAAATTTAGATAATATATGGTCTAAAATTTCATACCTTACCCAATTATATATTTTTTGTAAAACTTTTCATGAGAATGACATAAATATATATTTTAATCTTTTATGAAATTCAAAGGGTGCCCTTCCCCTCAATTATAAAAGGGAAACCTCTCCTTTATCTTCTTAATGAAACTTTGAAATTTATATATTGACCAAAATATATCAATTTTTCTTATAAACTCCACTAGACACATTATATGTGAAATTTGTTTCCCAAATTACCAATCATAGAACCCTTAAGAGGAGATCTAAAGAGTTATTTCAAAGAAAAGGTAATCACGTTAACATGTCACTTTATTTTTAATTATTCATTTAACTCAAATAAATATTTTATATTTATAATAAAATAATAAATTTGGTATTTCTAGTATATTTAAATGTAATTATATTTATTAATCCACCTTTTTCAACATCTTTTCATCTATTGTAATGTCAAAATATCACTTGTGTGTACATATGACTTATCATCTCCCCAAAGAGACACGATTAATTTCTCGTTATCTTATTTTATGTATGGGTATTCTTATACTGGATATTTCAATGTGTACGATGGAAGCCGGACCTATGGTAAGGGATTTTCATCTCGCTTTTGTTTATGTGGGAAACATACCACACTCAACAATTCATTATTATATATGGTGTATATAATATACATTAATTTCAATTATTATTATTATTATTATGAATTCATTGGTTATTTAAATATCTATCTAATTGTATTTCATTTAAGGGGCTTATGATTTACTATTACTATATTGGTAAAGGGTTTTATCTTATAATATCATTGTTTACTAGGATTGTTTATGATAATGTTTATAATTATGAATTATTTTGATACAAAATTCAAAAAACTGATTAATTTTCTTCACCTATGGATAATTCCTAAGAATATATGTTATCATTAAATTTTCCATACCTTAAATACGCACACAACCCAAAATATTTTTTTAAGAAAAAACAGATTTATTTCTATTTTCATTCAAAAAATATTGTTATGACATATACATGTTTTCTTAAAACAATTAAATAAGGATTTTACTATTATACTATTTATTTTTAAATTAACTTTTATACATGTTTATTTTTTTAAAAATGGTTAACATTTAATATTATTGTTGTTTTTAGAATGGGATAATTTTTTTAATTTTACTATAATAATTTTATATTTTCTTTGAACTTATATATAATGAATGGAATTTTCCACAGTCATGAACACTCAATGATTTTAAAAATACGTTGAATTTTTTGCATCATTATTTTCAAAGAAAAAATATTTCCATAATATTTTATAAATATTTTTATTTTAAAAGTTATTTAAAAAATTTAAATGTTATTTTCCTCATGAAATATTTTAGTGATCCTTAAATGGAATTTAATATATAATAACAATATTTGATGTTATTTGTCCATTACATTGATTATGATTCAATGATACCGTCAATATTCTTTCTCTATATGGTTTATATTTATGATGAAAATTTGTTTACTAAATCAATTTCATTTTTGTGGGTTATACTATGATGAAATAATGAAATGTTTATGAAACCTATTCTTTTTCTGTAGCTTATTCTATAAAAAAGAATGAAATTTTAATAAATCAATTTTCCTTTTACATGATTTTTACTATGTTTAAATGTTTATGAAACCAATTTATGTTTATTTGTTATTATTTAATTATTGATTTATGGTCCTTTGGAAATTGTATGTATAGTATTCAATATGTGGCAGTGGTTTCAATATAACCAAGGATTGTGTTTACTTTATACGCAAGGATGGAATTTACATTATAACCAATGAAATTGGCCACATTATAACCAAGGATGGGTGGGACCTATATCTCCCTCTAATTTATTGGATAAATATGGATATCTCGTTAGATAAAGTAGACTTGAATGGGTAGTGAACCTAGTTTAGTAAGGGACTTTATACACTATGAGAGTCTTAGGTGTGGGCCTTGATTACTACCATGGTTTGGGTAGTGAACCCATTCCACGATGGCAGTCTTGGAAGTGATCTTCAACTACAAAGGAAATGATTTTCTATGCTTTTTTTCTAACAAAAACGTTTGTATTATTCCAATTTAATACTCTCATAGATCATGTTTTTTGATTACTTTATGATTAATGTCATATGAAATTCCAATATTTATTCGATGACTCAATATTATGATATATGATATGCAAGGTATGATTTTCAAATTCTATGACAATGTTCTCATAAATGTATGTTCGTGTTATACTCTTTATGTCATTGATATATGCCTTGTTTACACTTAATAATCATACCCTTTGTTATATTTCCTTTCCCTAGGTTATAAATAATGGTACAAAGTATGATGTTCATATGAAAGGTGATAATTATGATAAACATAGTGGGAGAAAATTTAGATATTTTATGAAATTGTAGTTTAAATGTCCATGTTTTCAAAGGAACTAAAACTATATGATTTTGGAATACATCATTACATAATTTAATGAATATCCATTTATTTTGATGTGATATCTATATATGAAACATATTGGTCTCTAAAATAGGATTCTTATATCACCTCATGTATCACCTCTGATACTATAGAGAACCATGAATATTTCCTCTAACACCGAATATAAGGGTACTATCACATCTTATAACAAGAAATTCTCTGGATATACTACCTGCATGAAAAAATCAATTACCTGAACAAGAAGATATAAAAAGGAACCATTCTATAATATTATAAGTCATTTATTATAAAAGTACATTGCATGTATCCCCTTAGTAACTATCGAGTTGTGTACTTCCATGCTACATGGTTTGTCCCTTTCCACCTATATGACATGTTTATTATGATACACAACATGCAGGGTGATTTTATATCATACGTATAGAAGGAATTATAGATGATTAATATGTGTAATACACTATATGCTCCAAGAAGGGTGAAAATGTGTGGAAACATCTAGTACATTCCTCGTGGGAATCTATGGAGGCTGAGTCATATACTATCGAGGGTACACAACCTGTGGTCCTGAACCACAAGGTATGTCGGGATAGAGAGTCACCGGTGAATGTACTCATTGTCAATAGTATCATGGTAGACTTAGGGAAACATGGAATGTGTAGCAATGTCACACTCTATGTGGTCCTGGTCTCCCATGAAACCCTAGCCAGCATTGTTGAATGATACAAAATTTGTTGGTATGTATAACACATTGTATGAACTCTTCTTCAAACCAAGAATTTTAAGAATTCCTGAATTTTTTATGATTTCCTCATTCTTTCCTTTGCTCATCCCCACAACACTCTTAGAGGCCTCCTTCATCATTTTGAACTTCCACTAGATGGTTTTATTCCACGGCTCAATGAAAAAATTGATCACATTTTATTTTCATTTAGCCTCGATAATATAAATGCAACTACACATTGATAATATGAATCCCTATACCATTTAGTGATCTATCATCATCATTAATCAATATTTTACACCTCAAACAAAGATTTCATATCCAAATCCACTAACCTCATGAAATGAATCAAAATTTCTAACCAATTCAAGTATTATTCATATAACTACCAATCATGGTGTTGTACCCTGGACTGATAGACCACCGATAAGGGGCATGAATTTTTGGTTTATTTTTTTCAAATTATTATCTTTTGAAGAAAACATATATAACTTGATAATTTTCTTTATCCACTCAATGATATCCCACCATCTCACTTATTATATATAAATAATTACTGAGAGAACATCACACGATATTTACATAGTTTAATTCAAATACCAACTCCATTCAATGTGGGTTAATCCCACAAATATAGATTCTACGCTATATAATAATTTGATTACAATGAATAAGGAAACAACTGGTTATACACCCCAATAGTCAATTATCCAAATGATCCCAATTTTACACCACATCAAGCATATCTTATTCCTTGGTTGGTTAGATGCCTTATAAATCTTTTCTTATATTTATTCTAGACCATTTAGTCATGCCCGCCTCAAGAATCTTCACTAATTTGTTAGACAACCCATTCACAATCTATTTATTTTCAATGTTATTGACTAATAAATAGAAATATATATGTTTTCTTCTAGTTTATTTTTCAACACTTGAAATATAAATTCCATAAGGAGTGTGCTAGATCTAATTCATTTGTTTACAACTTCAGGATTTTCAACAGCTTCTTGAAGTATGCCTATTGGTCTTGAATCTTATTCACGCCATATCTTGAGTGATCTGATTCTTCATAGATTACTAAATGATCATTCTTTACAGTCTTCTCTAAAAATTATATTTTGGATTCAGCCTCTTTGACTTCTGATCTCTAGTAATGATCTGATCTTTCTCAGATTATATCTTGTTAAATTATTATTCCTTATTCATATGAAGTAATGCCCTCAAATCTTGTCTACAAGTGATGCACCCAATTTATCCATTATTATTTTATGCAAGATTGACACTTTAACAACATAGAATAATATTTCATCAAAACATTAACTCAAATACATCATTTACTCATGTATATTTCATGGACTACCCATCTTCTTATCCACTTTATAAACTTCAAATTTTATGCTAAATTGATCTTGTAAACATCAAGTTATATTAGAAAAAAAATATAATTTATTGTGTATTTTTAGTCTACATTCATCACGATTCATTTATTAATTCCTAAAATAGTAAGTTGTTTCATCTTAAAGTATATTACACTCTCTTTATGAAACTAAAAATAAGTGAAATTAGAAAATAATTCCTTCTACATAGTACTTGTATTCAAAAAAATTGTACTTTTCTAAGAATCAAAATGTTATTTATGGAACTCAACCGTATCGATGTAAGATTGTTTCCTCATGTTGGCATATTTCTCAATAAATATTATTTTTTAGTGAATGGTTTAGAATTTTTTAGATGAAATAATCCACAATTGATAAAGTAGTTATCAAATGATAATTCTATGATCGTGTGAAGCAGTTTGAAGTGGTTCATTGGTATCCTCATAGAAACTCTACTTGAATTTTTTTTTATTCTTCACCAAAAATCATTTTAATAAATATCTTCAAAGAATTTTAGTCTTGTATTCAAAGCTCCTTAATTATTCTCTAAAAACACACACTATAAAGAAACACCAAAAATATTTTCATTTGGGGTTGATCATGGTACAATTAATTATTTCACAAACCACTATCCATGAACTCAAATTTTCAACCCTCCAACTCCAAATAGTATTATAAAATCCATTATCATGTGCTGAAAACATGTATCAAAACATGTTTGCAAAATTCCTGTATCCAAAACTATCTTCATCCACATAGTACCTTCACCTCACATCATGAATTAGAGTCTTAATTTTCCAAAAATGAAATTAACGAAAAACACTTACCTCATATAAATTGGGTTCATTCAAATAACAGATTTATTTTGTACAACTAGACCATCCACATGAACCTCAAGCATAGACCAGTTGGTTTTAATGTGATTCGCGAACTCTAATAGGTCATACATGATAGAGCTTCAGTGCATAGTTCATGTATTTTTTTGTTGAGTATGTGCTAATTTATTTTCCTTCCTATAATTTAATTAAAACTTCCATTGTACTAATGTCATATATCTCTACCAATCATTATTCATTTTCATGGAACACAAATTCGTAAGGGATATCTTCACAATTTATTTTATGATTTTCTAGAAAACTGTCTTTATCCATTTATTAGAACTCTCGAAGAGTGTTTTACCACACATGGAAGAAGAATTCATTACTGTTAAACATAAAACACTTCATTCTTGGAAAATTTTCATTTGTGAAGAGATCATGTGAGGGAGAAAGAAGGCGATCTCCAACATTGATCGGGTGACACATATTCAAACAATTAAAAAGGTTGTATGGTTGGCATTAAAATGGATGATCCTATATATGGCTGGTGTTATTAAAATAATTTAATTAATGGGTAAATAGTACCCACATAGGGTTCTCCCACATAGTAAAATCAAACCATCGTTACTCCACATTATAAGAAATGTCATTCTATGATCCAACTAGAAATCCTAACCCTCTACAACAATGATGCCCTGAATGGTGGAATCGCCTATGCCTCATATATGAGTTCACTTTTACACCAACTTTTGCTACCTTTGGGCATGCACTATTTGGGCCCTATACAGTCACTACCCATGCCTTGTAGGAACTCTAACTTCTATAGGCTTGGCTAGGGGAACTCCCTTGGCTGTGGTTGACCATATGATCCCACATGAGCCCTTGGTTTAGTGGCTTATGCTACCATGTGGGTTAGCCTAATTTTTATTAGTAATCCACCATAATATAATTAGATAAATTATTATATACATAAATAAATTCTAAGCATAATGAAATACAATTAAAATCCTTCTTAAAATAAATTAAAATATAAAATCTTGAAATAACCAACCTTTATTTCAATCATATTTATGAAAAATATATTACATGACCTTAAAATGGAATCATTAAGAACAAATAAATTCCATTTTCCAGGGCCATAATTTTTAGTAATAATGTTCACACTTTAGAACATGTCTTCAACATTTATGATCAATTCAAATAATCATTAGAGTTATTTATTCTTCATGATATATATATATATATATACATTTTTCATGGATATATACTTTAATTATTATTCTTTACAACATGAAAATAAACATTTTCATGGCCTTCCACTTGTTGTAGACAATGTTTGTCTTTAATTCCTTTCAATAGCAGCAAAAATATCATCAAATTGTACAATATATATAATTTCTTAAGCAAGAAACTCAATGATATGAATCCATAACAAATCTCCAAGAATCTCCACTTTATATAATAACAGATTACAACATTGAGAATTTCTCAAGCATGAAAACCAATTCTATGAATTCATAACAATTGTTCATGCATCTTCAATTCATATACCATCATATATTGACTCATTGAAAAAATGACCCTAGGGTCAATAAATTCCCCCATTGTATTTTTTTGTCAATATAAGAACATATCACATGTCAATATATTGTTCCAACTTTCCTCCCATTTATTTACAATCAATCTGAAAAGGACAAGTGGTGGATCTTCTCATATCATATTTTTCTCAAAAACATGATCATATCCCTTATATGAAAATTTCATAATCGCTTCTAATAGAGGGACAATATCACATGGTTATCTTATCATAGAGACTTTATTTAATCAACTCTATGTATATTTGGGCCGAACTAATATAGAAAATAAGAGAGATGCAACCAAGGTTATATAATCTATCCATAAAATAACATACATGTGAAATCATGCATAAAAAATCCCAATTATTCTTCTAGGTGCTATTAAATAACCTGATATATCATTGAAATTATAGATCCTTCACACACTTTAACAAACACATCATACTGTTAAAGTGTGATAGATATAGCGCTACCCACATTAACTCCCCCTCGATAGTAATTATAAATTCATTTAGATTATATATTTGAGAGCTATTATCATACCTCAAACTTTATTTTTTTCAAAACTATTCAGAAAAATTCAAATCAATAATTCTTTGGCAGTATTACTTCTTAAATTGGATCCCCTATTAAGGGAAACATTTATTAGCATCATCATTAAGGTGAGCCTCTTCAAGGATGTATTTTAAGATAATCCAATTTGAGAATAGATAAAAATGGATTTTTTTTCTTCTAATTTTGACAACATTCACATATCCTTGCTATCTAGAATATAACAAAACTCATTGATTCTAATGTTTTATACCTAATACCTGGATACACATTTATTTACCTATATTATTAACACAAATAAATGCAAAAACTATAAAAGGGAATAAGGTGTATTTAATGATATTTAATGTGAATAGAAAGGTTGAGAAGATATTCATAACCTAGGTGATCCACTTTATCTAGTCTTCATGCTTCAATAAGTGATTTTAAAATCTTATGTATACATTGGTAATATGGGTCATATCACACCAATTATTTAATTTAGAGATATAGATCTTGTTTCTTTATCCATCTTTTCTCATACATATTATAATGCAAGATTTATTCACATCAAGGCTTTTTATTCTTCTGGAAATGTGGTTAAACATTATCTTCCATTATGTCTAGCTTTATTACATCCTTATCAAAAAAAATCAATACAAGAGTTTTCCTTTTTTTAAACCTCTTGTGAAATTCATCTTCTTCATGTGGAATCTTCATTTTGCCTTTAATATGATCTTTTTCTTATGATTCCTTTAACTTTTTTTATTCCTAAAAATCATATGGAAAAATAAAAAAATCATTTTGGAGTTGAAATATCTTTTGGAGTTTCCATGTGGTTACATATTGTAATACACTGATATTTTGAGGATTTTTTTATTTAATTTAATCTATTGATATTTTTCCACTTCATGCAACAGTGGAAATAACTTTTCATTAATTCAAACATTACTTTAACATAGATCCGACATGGTATACATTACACACAGTCTCTACTTGGCATATTCTACATGAAACAATAATGTTATTGTACATTGCAAGTAATATTGTCCTTCCTTTATGGATTGAGTAGCACAAAAGATTGAGTGTAACCTAACTATAATATATTATTAAAAATAGTATTATAATGTAATATAAAAAAGCCATTAAGTTTATGAATATGAATAGTATTAACTAAATTATGAAAATATGTGGTGTAAACAAATATAATATTAATTCATAGGTTACTAATTAATGAATATGAAAATAGATTGAATATAATGAAAAATATTTTCATAGTCACAAAGCTATTTTAACCAAGTAAAATCAAATTAACTATAATTTGTAAGTGATATTAATGTAATAATTATGTTATATATACAATAAAATATATTTTATATTTATCCAATATATTCAATAGAAAGGAGATAATAACATGCCCTATTTTATGATTGAAAAACCTATTTTTTTATTACAGCATTTTTTACAGCCTTTTAAAGGTGAACAAATTTTAGATCAAATTTTTGGAAATTTTATTTATTTAATTTTTTCAAAATATACAATATATTTTGATTAAAAACATAAAAATTAGGTAGGATATATTTTTTTATATTTATGTAAGGTTTAATCGTTTAATGAAAAGTTGAAAATACGAGATTTTAATTCAAAACCGTTTTTTCATCTAATTTATTTATATGGTTAAATTATATTTTGAATTTGTTTAATAGTTTATTTAAATAATAGTATTATAAATTAATCCAATTTATGTAATTGGAAAAAAAAATTACATTTAAATTAAATATAAAAACTTAGCAACATTTTGAACATTTTTACTTTAAAAACCCGTAGCATTGTCCCGTGAGCAGGACTAATTTAAAACTAATTTTTTCCACTTCTATGATTAGAATTTTTCTTTATATATTCCATATTTTTAATCAGAATAATTTATAATATCTAATAAGTTCAAAAAAAATTTTTACAAAAAAATATTAGTGGAACTAATTAAAATCAATTACATCAGTTAAGAGAAAAATTAGGTTAACAATATATTAAACATTAAATTTAAGACCCAAAATGACCTAAAATCAGGTCCAAAACCCATTTTATATCCATATTTCGTCACTATAATCAATTTTATTGACCTTTTCCCATTATTATATCCACTTGAAACATTAAAAATGTTGGTGGAATTCTCTCTTCAAATATTTACAAGACCGCCACTCCTTCTCTACTTTAAAAGACCATCATCTATACCCATCCCAAAAACCTCTCACACCATTTAAGTTATACCATAATATGACCAAGTAGCCTCCAAAAATCCTCCCTTATATCTTGAATCATCTCTTTGGTCATAAAGATTATCATGTAAACCTTTTGGCATAAATCCAAAGGAGTTACCCTATTAAGAGGTAAAGTCTTCTCTCAAGCTCATTTCCTTTATTTTCCATCTTCACCAAATACACTATCTTTATTCCATTATTGTTTTCCAAAAACGGTGTAAAAATATACTAGTATGTATTTATGAAAATATTTTGACGTAAAATTACACACACCACCAGCTAATGGATATTGAACAAATTGTTTCTGTGTACAGTGAACTACTGCCTCACAATACTATGATTGTTCATTTCTCTTTTAGCACAAATAATGGTGGCCATAATAATTGAAACTATATTTATATATGTCATAAATTATATTTATTATGTATTTAAGCTTATGTATTACTTTTAAAAGGCATATATTTTTACTTTCCATTTGGTGTTGATATGATAATCTTGTTTGAGGAAGTGTGGACTACCACCTCTCAAAGTAGTGTGATTCCAAAACAAACCATATGAAATGTATTATTAATGGGTTTAATGAAATTATATGATATATATGATATATTAATTCTAATTTAATTATGATATATATACATATATATACATATTTCATTTATATACTTTCTTTCATAATGAAAATAAAAAACAAGAACAATGTTCATGCGTACGTACAACATACCATCTCCGTGAATGGTGTATTCCATTTCATACTTTATTATGCTACAGATTATTATAATATAAAAATACTGTATATAATTGATATTTATAAAATGTTATACATTCGTAAATCATTATATAATTACAAGTATTAATGATATAATAAATTATGACGCATGCAATGATCAAAGCGAATATTACCCGAAGTGAAACGTTAACATATGATCATTAACAAGTGGATAATATAAGGTCATAATAAAACATTATATGGTATTATGTATAATAATATTAATATTTAAAATCAATATAATAAAATTATATGTATTATACAAGATTCTTGTATGAGTACAGAGAGAGTCAAGATGCAAGGTAAGGGGATTTCATCTCACTTTTAATTTCTATTAGATACATGTTATGTTCACCACTCATTACATTAGTGTGGTGTATATACTAGCCATTATATTATTATATGAATATTATTATTAAATTTATTTGTATTAACATGTCCATTTTTATGATCCTTCATTCATGGGGTTTAACTATCAAAATTTAACAAACTAGTAGAATAGTTTTGTATCAATTTTCCTTCTTTGATACTCATGTTTTTTATGCACTGAAACTCCTTTTTAAGTGTATATACTTTTATTTTACATTTTATCTCATGAATCGAGTCTTTTCATGATATCTTAAGCTTCATTTAATTTCTTTTCTTACAAGGAGAGTATGATCTTATGTTACCATTTTATAAGAGTCTATTTAGACAATCTCATTATTTTTTTCGTGATTGTTTATGTTTATGCTTCCTTTAATGAAATCATATAACCCATATCTCAATAAATTCATGAATTTTTTTCTCCATAGGTTATTGATTCCATATTCATGTATTGGTACCATTTTATAATCTTTGGTACATAATAAATTAGGAATTTTTTTTTAAAGAAATGGTGACTTTACCCTCACTTCGGTTGGAAATATAGGTTTTATTGAAACATTTCTCCAATAATATTATACCATTATCTTATAATATTTAAAATACGGTTTTAAACATTTTTTCTTTTACCAATATCATCAAGGAATATTCTTAATACTTTCCAAAAAAAGAACATTTCTATCCTTTTCTACCTTAGAAAAATAATGTTCATATGATATTGCATGACATGTATGGATTTACACACCATCATATCATTGAATCTCACTTTTCATTTTTATATGTTTAGTAATTAAGAAAATGTTTTTAAAAGAAATTTTCATGAATTTTTTTTTTTCAAAATGTTTTCAACCTTCTTTTATAAATTTTCAAGAAAAATGGTTTTCAAAATGTTTTCAAGATTCCTTTATAAGTTTTCAAGGTATTTTCTAAGAAAAATATTTTCAAATGATTTTATGTATTAAAAATAATTTTTCAATAAATCAATTATATTTTACAGAAGAAATTTTTTTAAAATATATTTCAAAATTATTTTCCATCTATGCTGACATCTATTGGTATTACTCAATCCAATTTAATGGTTCCATTCATATCCATTTTACGAATGGGTTTTTCTTAATTTCATGGTCTTTATGAAATCGATTTCTATTTTACGAGTTATATGTTTAGGGAATTCATTTCTATTTCATGGGTTATTCTTTTAATGAAATGAATGTGAAACTTGTCCCTTTCTACATATTATGATATGTTTCTATGCTTTGATACCCATTTCAGTTCATGGGTTAATATATGAATATTTCTGATACTGTGGAACATGTATGTATGATTTCATTATGTGGTGGTGTGACCTATATCTCTCTACAATTCATTGGGTTAAGTTTTATATCTCATGAGATAAACTAAGATAGCCTCGGGAGTGAACCTTCACTAATATTATGGTCATGGGAATGAACCATGGCAACTAAGATGGTATAAGGAGTGAACTAGCTCTACTATGATAGCCATGGGAGGGAACCATGACTACTATGTTGGTATGGGGATTGAAACCATAATACTAAGATGGTCTTGGAAGTTATTCCTTGGATACTATGGAAATAATTATACGCTTATGTGTTTTCCACAATTCCATGTCTTATTCCCATGTGACACTTTCATGGATTATGATATTTATTTCATTTGATTAATGTCTTATGTACTTCCAATATTTATACCATGATTTTGGTTTTGATCTTTGATATGTAGGGTATTATCTTATATTTTTAGGATCACATTCTCATACCCTTGTACTTAGGTTTATACTTACATTTCTTCCTTCTTTACCCTTACTAAGCATTTTCACTCACCCCTTTTATGTTTCCTTTCCCCTAGGTTATGATGATATGTACAGTGTTTGATATGTCTAAGAAGGGTTCTAGACAATATGAATCTATTGGGAGATGATGTTGCTCACATATTTACTAGTGTTTTGGTTTCCATGTTTCCAAAGAAACTATAAAAACTACAATCTTACGACATCTATTTGTATAATGTTTAAGTATTATGCCAATGTTATGTAATGTTAATGTTTCGAAAATTGAGGGTCGCTATATTTGGTATCAGAGCAAAGGTATAGTTATCCATTGTAAGATATGATGACAAAACAATAGATATATCTCTAGGTATATTTCTAAGGATATATCTAGGGATGTATCTAAAGATAAGTATAAGGATGAGTTAATGTTTATGAAAATTTCCTGGAATTTTGGTGAAGGATAGAGTGGCTGGTTTCCTAGAAATACATCCCTGCCTAGAAAATACTAGTGGATGTGGCTCTAGAATAGATTTACCTAGGGGTAAGTAATGATCACACTATGCTTATGGTTTTAGTCATTGGAAGGAACCAAATCAATCTCGATTAATGTTTAATGTGATCAAAGATTTTATAATGAGTAGTCAGGTGGGATGATCACTAGAGTGAAATATTTTGTGATCATGCCTAATAAATTTTCACACAACATGATAAATATTTTTTACCTTAACCAACTCTCAGACTCATCATGGAAGAGAAATAAAGAGTTCACAAAGAGTTTGGGTAATGCAGAACATGGAGCAAAGAATATTCATTTTCCTTTGTTTCAGTAATGTGGAATGACTAATCTAAGTAAAATTCTTAAAGTAACAAGAAGGTGTTTTTACTATGGAAAATAACGACACAATGAAAGTGAATTAAAAGGAAAAATGAAGAGTTAGGTTAACTAAATGGATGAGAATTTTGGCCTCCTAAAGTCGAAATCTGAGGCTAATTGTTTTAAGTGTGGAGAAAATGGGCATTATGAAACCCAATGTCCCAAGAGGAGAGTTCCTGAAGAGAATCTTCAAGGTCGTACGAGTAATGGTTGTACTGTAGATGAGGAAGAGACAACATATGAAATGTTAATTTAAATAGGTGTTATTATTAATTGATTAAGGATTATGTAATGAAATTATTTATGTATTTGGATTAAAAAATTAAGAATGATTAAATATAAAATTATTGTTGTACTATGATTTTTTGGCTTAGTATTTACAAGTTTAGGTTGGACTGGTGAAGTGATTTAATGATAAGATGATATTTTGACTAGGGGAATCTAACCCTTAATATGTTCTTTATGATAAGATATTATTGTATTCATAATGATACGTGGGATATGAATAAGTAAATTGGATTGGATTTATTACCTTGTAACTAAGTATGGTCTTATTTATAGGTAGTTTATTCTATTGCAAATGATGTTTAGAGTATTTTTTGGATTTAAGGAGTAAATCCAATATACATTGGAATGAAGAAGCATGAATGTTTTCTAAAAGGATTTATAGTAATTCAGAAGAAAATATGATGAGGTTATTCACATGTTTGGAATATGACAACCAAGAGACACATTTTAGTATATAGGGGAATCATTGTTAAGCTAATTTCAAGACACTCTTGGTAAATATTTGGATTTTCATATTCTAGAAAGATGATAAGGTTCACCGTTAATGAAAAGTCTATGTTAAACATCGAAGAAAGTATTTCCGCACTGAGTTTGTATTGGAAATAATGCTTCAAAGGCTATTTAGTGATTAAGATTATTTCAAGGATATCTATCTTTTATATTTTTTGATAAGGACATCATGTATGTCTCGTGAAAACCAATCATGTCTGGAACGACTGTGGGTCTTGAACCAATGACCGAAGGAAGATAAGGGTTTCATGCCTACCATTGGACAACGCAATGTCCGGTTTAAGGTATATTTCATTTTAATGAATAAATATTTATGATGAACCAGTACTTTTAAATTTTAAGTTTATGCATGTTGATTTTGAATAAACAAGTAATAAGATTTTTTCATTATTTTAAGGCCTTAAGACTTGTTAAAAGTGTATTTTAGTGATTTATGCATCAAAGTTAATTTATGGACATTCATTATATGCGGTAATGTATGTATTATAAATTTTTCAAAGCACAACCCCTGAATGAAATTTTTATTATAGAAATTTATCAGTAATTACTCAATGTAATGAAATTGATAATTTTTTTTATCCCAATAAATTTATTTTCATTGAACTGATAGCCTTTTAAATTATAAAAAATTTAAGAATTTGATTCCTTCAACATTACTTTGACCATTGAATTTATTGTGATTGATAAGCTCAATAACTCCCTATAAATATTTACGCTTTTCCTACATACCCAATGTTCACTCCCAACATATGTTGTAATATGCGGAAACCCAGTCATATAATACTTTGGGTAACCATTATGGTTTCAAATTTCCCATCTTAAGGGAAGTTTTATTATCCATTTTTATGATGTGTTTTTCAATGAACAAAACTTTCAAGAATTAAACCATTGATAACACAGATGAATTTTGGGGAAAAATTCATTTTAAGAGGGGTAGAATGTAACACCCCAATATTTTTGTGAAGTTTTTTTCAAATTAATTTAATCTTTTGATATATTTTCACATCATCCAACACTGATAATATATTTTCACTATGTAAAACATGCATTTTACACAAATACGACTTGGCTTATGTTACACACAATCCCAACTTGGTGTACGTTACACGAAACAACTAGGTTAGCATACATTACACACAAGATTGAACTTCTTGGATGGCTTCTGTAACACGCAAGACTAAGTGTAACCTAACTATAATATATTATTAAAAATATAATTATACTAGAATATTACCTAAACTTTATGTTTATGTATATGAATAGTATTAACTAAATTATGAAAATATGTGATTTAAACAAATATAATATGATTTAATAGGTTACAAAATTACTGAATAAGAAAACAGTTTGAATATAATAGAAAATATTTTCATAGTCACAATGATATTTTAACCAAGTAAAATTAAACTAATTACAATTGTTATGTGATATTAATTTAATATTTATGTTATATATTCAAAAAAATATTTTTAATATTTATACAATATATTCAATAGACACAAGATAAGAACAAACCCAATTTTATGCTTAAAACCCCTATATTTTTATTAAGGGATTTTTACCGCTTTTTAATTGAGTACCCATTTTAAATCAAGATTTTTGGAAATTTTATAGATTTAATTTTTCAAAAATAAACATTATATTTATAAGAAAAAAAATAAAAGTTTGGTTAGGATAAATATTTGGTATGTTTATGTAAGGTTTCATCTTTTATTGAAAAGTTAAAAATACAGGATTTTAATTCAAAACAGCTTGTTCATATAAGTTATTTATAATGTTAAATTATATTTTAAATTGGTTTAATAGTTTTTTTAGATAATTTTTTTATCAATTAATAAAATTAACGTCATTTGAACCAATATACCTTGAAATTGTATATAAAAACTTTTCAATACTTTTGGATGTTTTTACTTTTAAAAACCACAGTGTCGTCCCGTAAACAGGATTAATTTTAAATTAATTTTGTAAACTTATGTGATTAGAAATTGATAAAATGGAATAACTATTGTCAATAAAAATAATTTATAATTCTTAATAAGGTTAACATTGTTCTTTAAACAAAATATATTAGTGAATTTGATTAAAATTAATTACATCGGTTAAGAGAAAAAATTAGGTTAATAAAGTTGTAAATCGTATATTTAAGACCCAAAACGAACTAAGAACATGTAAAACAACCATTGTATGGCCATATTTAGACGCTATGATAAATTGGGTCAACCATGGTCTATTATTTGATCAAAATTAAACAAGAAAAAAACTGAGTGGAATTCTCTCTTCAAATATTTACAAGAGTGCCACTCCTCCACTATAGAAGGTCTCTATATCTACCCATTACATACACCTATAAAACATATTAACGTCAGTTAATATCTAACCAAGTAGAATCCCTACAATACTTACTTTTTTTATGTATCATTTTTTCATAAATATTCTCAAAGAATCCTTTTGGCATAAACTAAAAGGAGTTACCCGATTAAGAAAAAGCGTCTTCCCTCAAGCTCATTTACTTTATTTTACATCTTCACCCCCTCAATACTATTTATTCCATTCTTGTTTTAAACAAAATTATAATAAATATAATAGTATTTTTTTTATATAATTATTTATATATAAATTACACTCACCTCTATCTAATGGATATTGAACATACTATTTCTATGTACGGTGAACTTGTACCTCATGAAACAATGATTTTTAATTTCTCTTTAACCACAAATAATTGTGGCCATTATGATGGAAAATATATTTATATATGTAATGTATTATATTTAATATGCATTTAATATTATTTATTACTTTTATAACAGACGTCTCTTTACTTTTGATTTGGTTTTAATACGATAATCTCGTTTGAGGAAGTGTAGATTACCGCCCCTCAAAGCGATTTGATTCGTTCATACACCACATGGGATGTATTAAGGATGGGTTTAATGAACATTCATGATATATATGATATATTCATTCTGATGGCATTAAGTTAACTATATATATAAAAATATATATATATATATATACATATGTCATTTACATATTTTCTTTCAATAAAATAACAAAAAATAGAAACAATGTTCAGGCATACATGCAGCTTACCATATCCATGAACGGTGTATTCCATTTCATACTTAATTATGATATAGTTTATTGTAATATAAAAATACTGGATATACATGATATTTATATCATGATCTACATTCTTTAATCATGATATAAATCTAAGTATCAACAATATAACAAATTAATATGCATGCGATGAACAAAGAGAATATTTCCCAAAGTGAAACATTAACATAAGATTATTAACAAGAAGGTAATATAAGGTCATAATAAAATAATATATGGAATTAGGTATAATAATATGATTATTTAAACGGTGTAAAATAAAATTATATTTATTATATAGGAAGCTTTTTTGAGTATAGAGAGAGTCAAGACACAAGGTATGGTGATTGAATCTCACTTTTATTTTCCATAAGATACATGTTAGGTTCACCACTCATCCATTTGGTGTGGTGTATCTAATGGACATGATTTTATTATATGTATGTTATAGTTAAATTAACGTGTATTCACCTATCCATTTTTATGATCCTTCTTTCATAGGGGTTAACTTTCAAAAGTTACAGGATAGGTAAAACAGTTTTGTCACAATTTTCTTTCTCTGAGACTCTTGTTTTGTTATGCACCTACTAATATTTTTTGGGGTGAATATACTTCAACTTCACATGTTATAACATTAATACCTCTTTTTTATTATATATTTATCTTCATGTAATTTATTTTATTACATGGCGAGTATGATTCCAAGTTACCAAGTTATAAGAGTTTAATTAGACAATCTCATTGTGTTTTTTAGAGATTGTTTATGTTTATGATTATTTTTATGTAGTATTATAAACCACATCTCAAGAAATTCATCAATTTTCTTTTCATCTGCTTATTCATTCTATATTCATGTATTGGTATGATTTTCTACTCTTTGGTACATAACATAGTAAGAAAGTTTTTTTAATAAATCCTGACTTTACCCTATTTTTGGCCGGAAATCGTAGTTTTCTAAAAGACATTTTCCATGAATATTATACCATTATATTATAATAAATAGAAGAAAATTTAACTATTTTTTTAAATTACCAATCTGTTAAATGGAATATTCATGTCTCCTTCCAAATAAGGAACTTTTCTAACATTTTTTCCCGTATAAAAGGAATCTTCTTTTGACCTTATACGACACGTATGGATTTAGCTACCATAATTTCTTTGAAGCTCTATTTGAATTTTTAATAGGTTAATATTTTAAAAAAAGTTTTAAATACATTTTCATGAAAAAGTGTTTGTAAATATTTTTTCAATATTCTTTTATAATTTTTCCAGAAAAATGGTTTTAAAAATGTTTTCTTTCTTATTTTATAAGTTTTCGAGTTATTTTATAGAAAATATATTTTCAAATGGTTTTTTATATTAAAATGACTTTTTCAAACAAGAAATGATATTTTCCTCAAAAAATTGTTTAAAAAATATTTCTAAATTATTTTTCATCTAAGATGGCATCAATTGATGTTACTCGTTCCGATCTAATGGTTCCTTTAATATCATTTCTTTGAATCGGTTATGCTTAATTTCATGGTATTTTTAAAATAAATTTATATTTTATAGGTTATATTTTTATGGAATTTTTTCTCTTTCATGGGTTACGCTTTTAATGAAATGATTATGAAACATGTGTCTTCCCATCGGTTATGATATGTTTACAGGTTTATGATACCTATTTTATTTCATTGGTTATGATATTTTTAATTACGATCTTATGGAACATGTATGTGTGATTTAATTATGTGATGGGTGGGATCTATATCTCTTTCCAATGTATTGGGTAATATTTTATATCTAATGATATAAATTAAGTTGCTCTTCAGAGTGACCCTTGACTACTATGACAGCCAGGGGAGTGAATCATGACAACTAAGAAGGTATGAGGAGTAAACTCATGCTACTATGATGGCCATGGGAGTGAACCATGACTTCTATAATGGTATGGGGAGTGGACCCAAACTACTAACATGGTCTAGGAAGTGATTCATTAGCTACTATTAAAATCATTATATGCTTATGCGTTTTACACAATTCTATGTATTATTCCTATGTGATGAATTCAGGGATTGTGCTATTTGTTTCATATGATTCATGTCTTATGAATTGAAAATATTTATTCCATGATTTCAGTTATGATCTTTGAAATGTAGGGTATGATCTTCTATTTTCAGGATCACGTTCTTAACCCCTTATAATCTTGTTTATGCTTACATGTCTTTATTATTTTCTTTTACGATGAATTTGAGCTCACCCCTATTAAGATTATTTCCCCCCAGGTTATGATTGTATATACTATGTTTGATATGTTTAAGGAGGGTTCTTGTCAAGATGAACCTAGTGGGAGATGATGTATCTGACATATTTACCTGTATTTGTGTTTCCTATTTTCCAAAGGCACTATACCAACTACAATCTTTGGGAATTTGTTTTTATAATTTGTATGTATTACATAAATGTTAGGTAATGTAAATGTGTTGAAGAAAGAGCGTATATATACACATGATTAACTTTATTCATATTTTTATTCATAGATGTAGCACTCTTTTTTATCTTCTTGAAGTTGAATTTGTTTCTTGTATTTCTTATGTATCGAGTCCAAGGATGACTTCTCCTAAATCTTCCTCAGAAAAATCTTATTTACATATTTTTTCATATTTCAACACAAGGTTTAAAATTTTTTCTCAAGTGGTCCAAAAATTTTATATACATTATTTTATATTCATACATAACTTTTGTGACCACTTATATTAAAAACGTGATATAAATAACCAAGAAGTTCAAATCTGTTTGAACATGAAATTGTTTTCTTAGTCTATAAACATTGTTTCATCTTAATATATATAATTATTACCCTTTGTAAGGGCTTAATTTGTGTTTTATAAATTAATGAATTGTACCAAAAATCCATAGAACAATGCCTGAATCTATTGTAGCACCAATATTGACCCACAAACCTTAATCTTATTTTATTTTATAAATGATACCCAAAATTTCTTACATGATTGTTTTGGGACTTCTTTATTAACTTTCCGGATTCCATGTGGAACCATCACTTATAAATATTATTCTATAAATAATTTCCATTGTGATACGATATTCACCTTTTCTCCTCATCCATATTTGTACATAATGTTTTTGAAAATTCTTTTTCTTAAAGAGTAAGAAAAATTATTACATTCAAATATGGAAAAAACCTATTTCTTCACTACTTATTTGGAGAGATAATTAGATAATGTAATTATATTCTTACCATATGATAAAGATTTATTAATATTGAATCCCTCAGATATTATTGTGTGGTTATAGAAACATTAATATTTGATTATGAAGTATCAGTGTAAGTCTTTTCAAAATTGTCTAATTTAATTTTCAAATCAATATAACTTTTTATAAGGTCATTCTTTTGGTCTTCAACAAATTCTATTTTATCATCAAATTAATTACTCATCTTCTCAACACCCTATTCATGAAATAAAACCTTTTCTTTCAATAATGAGTCCAGATATATGATGCTCTTGGATTAAATATCAAATTTATTCTTCCTGAGATATATAGATACTTTCTTCAATTTCACAAGTGTATGAATGGATTCTAAAAAACAATATCAAACACAACATTCTCGTAGATTTACATTATCAAAGCTTCTTCCGTTTGAAAAATGTATTATCACCTTACTTCCACCAGGTCTGTGATAGTGATCCACATTCGGAAATTCATACATAGTGCATTATATTATTCATCTTCTTCTGATTCTATCTATGCTTTATAAAAAAGAGACCCTTTATAGTACCAAAAATACACTTGACCACTTTTTTAGGAAGGTTTACAAAATTTTATTTTAATTTAAAATTAATATATAAAAATGATTCATTATCCTTGAAGCTTGAACATGGAGAGTTATAATACTCATAACCATCATAATAATTACTACTTGTACCACTATGATTACCTTCCGTTACTAGAATTTCTCCATTAGCTAATGGATAATTCTTTATCTTCTATTAAACTCTTCTCTTCTTATACTTATTATTTTTTAAAAAACTTTCTATATGTCTATCCTTATGAGTAAATTAAATTTTGGTCATGTGAGGTAACTAAGGGGAGTCTTAAAATATACACTTCATAATCGATGTTAAAAACAATCAGGGAAGAATTTTGGAACTTAAGAGGGACCTGTCTATCTAATACCAATTATAGTTACCTAGCCCATATTGACCATTGAGAAGAGGGTGTTAATGAATGGTTTAATTTATAAAAATTATTATTTTTTGAATTAAACATCTTATAATTGTTAAGTTTCTATATCTTCTCAGTTATATCTCACAATTTCACTTTTTATGTAGAAATAATCATCAAGAGAATAGCCCACAATATTTATAGGGTTTGATAAAAATTATTACTCTTTATCATTTTTTATTACCCCAAACAAATATTATCCACTATATAAGAAGTTGATAACAATTAATAAGGAATAAACTCGTTATACACCCCAATACTCGATCCTCCAGTTCACCCTTGTTCTACATCTCCACAACCAACTCTAATGCCTTGGTTTGATAGACACCCCAAAAATATTCTATTATCTTTCTTCTAGACTATTTATTCACCATATACTCGAGCCTCTTCAACAACTAATTGGACATACCAGTCATAAGATCCTTCTCTGTGATGTTTTTCATCAAAATATATGAACATCATTGTTTTCTTCATGTTTCTTTTTTAACACATTAAATATATAATCCTCTAAGAGTGCATTGAATTTGTTTCAATTTTTTTGAACATTAATATTCTCAAATGATTCTTTAAATTAGCTTGTTGTTCTTAAAAATTATTCACACCATATCTTGAGTGATCCAATTTTTCTCATATTATTGAATGCTCAGACTAAACTATCTTCTCCTTCAAGTATATTCTGGATTCAATATCTTCAACTCTTAATCTTCAATGATGATCAGAGACTTCTCAAATTACTTCTTGGGAAGTGATTATTCATTCTTAAGATTATGTATCATCCTCAAATAATGTGTTCATGTGATGCACACATTTTGATCAATATTATTTTATTCATTTTAATAACATTCACTCCTCATAATAACATCTATTATGAATGTCAACTCAAATACTTAATGAAATCATGTATATTTCATGGATTTTCCATTTTCTTCTCCCCGTTAGAATAATAAAGCAGTACAATAAATTGATCTTGTACATATGAAATGATAATAAAAAAACATGGATAATTTATTCCATATTTTTGGCACACCTCATTCATACTTCACATACTAATGCTTCAAATTACATGTATGTTCATTTTGAATTACGTGACAGTATATTTATGAAATTAAAGTGATGTGAAATTAGTATATAATTCCTTTTACATAAAAATTCTATTCATTAAATTTACTACCTTTTAAAAAAGCACAACGTGCTTTGCAGAATTCTATTGGAGAAATATAAGTTATTTTTATCATGATGAGAGAATTCTCCTGAAATATTGATTTTTAGTGGGTGAGTTAGGCTTCTATTTATAGAAAATAAATATGTGTTGATCAAGTAGTTTTTCCTTGATAATTCTATGATTTTGTGAAGTAATTTAATGTGTCTCATTTTTCTCCATAGAAAAAATCTACATGGAGTTATTTGTTCTTCTCCAAAAATCATTTTAATACATATATGAAAAGCATTTTTAGTCATGACCACAATGAATATTAATTATTATTTAGAAATACTAATTGTCATTTTTATAATTCACTATTGATCACAAGAAAATTAAATATTATGAAAACCACTATCTGTGAGCACAACTGGATGATCCCTGAAATCTGTATATGATTTTAAAATCCATTCTCACATACTAAAAACATGTATCACGAAACATGTCTTCAAACCACCTTTGTTCAACATTGTCTTCATAAATGTATCACCTTCACCACACAATATACATGGGTGTCTTGGTTTCTCACAAACGAACTTCCCCGTAAATATTTACCGCATAACAAGCAGGTTAATTGAAATGCATGTTTTATCACATACAACTAGAATTTCAGAAAAGACCTTATTAAAAAAAGATTAGGTCATCATGAGATTTGTGAACTCTTCTGTTTCATCTACTAAGAAGCTTCACCTTGTATTGAATTTCATTTTCAGTTGAGTATGGACTCCTTAGTATTCCTACATAGAATTTAATAAAAAATCTTAGCATATTGATGTCTCATATCTGTAAAAAGAATTCTTCATCAGTCGGGCACACACATCCATATGACATATAATTTCGAATAATTTTATGTTTTGGGGGAAAATAATCACCATTTATTCAAACTCTAGAAGAGTTTGAGGCCTTTCATGATACTAAAAGCCTTTACGGTTCAACATACTTAAATTGTTTATTCTTGAAAAGTTTTGTTTGAAAAAAATTCATATGCGGGAGGAAGAACATGATCTATTGATTAAGAAACTCATATTCGAACAACCAAAATGATCAGATGGTTATCCTTTAAATGGAAGATCATATCTACGACTAGTGTGAATCCAAAAATCCTCAAATACCCTAACTTTCTTTCATTCATCTTCATGAAAAATATTGTGTAAGGCCATGAAATGTAATCCTCATGCATAAATAAATTCATTTTTCCTTGGCCATATTTTTTAGTAACAATGTGCACTTCTTAGAACATTTCTTCATCATTTATGATCACATTAAACAATATTTGGTGTTTTTTATTATTAGTTCTATACACACACACACACACACACACACACACATTTTTCAGGTATGTATTATTTAAGTTTTCTTCTTAAATTCATGAAAATAAAAAATTTCATCTTCTTCTACTTTTTGAATAGAATTTTCCATCATCATTAACACTTTTCTTAAATTCCTTTTCAGATCAACACAACAACCCTCACACATCACAACATGGAGATTTTATCAAGCGTGACATCCAATGGTATGAATCCATAACCATTCTATAAGAATATCCACTTCATATACAAACAAATTACAACATGGAGAATTTCTCAAGCATGACATTCAATGACATAAATCCATAAAAATTATCCAGGAATCTTCACTTCATATAAAACCACATATTGACTTATTGACAACAAATGGAAACTGGGATAAATATATGGTGATGTTCGGTGGTTAAAACATGTATAATATTGGAGAAATCAATGACAAATAATTAGAAATAAAAAGGCTGTGTCTAGTGTAAGAACCCATTTTTTTGGAAGGTGTGAAAATCCTGACCATGTTTTATTTTTTTTACATGTTTCTATGAAAACTGGAAAAATCTGGGAAGCTCTGGAAATTTCCAGATTACACACTATGTACTCCAAAGTACAAGTCGTGTATGTGTTAGGCATTTACCACCCACACGCTCACCAAGTTCATACCGCGTGATGATCGTGTAAGAATTTCCTAATACACAATGTATAATTTTGCTTCACGCACTATGTATTTTTTCTTCAGCATACTGATTGGGTCATAGTCGAGTGTCGACCTGTGTGGTACATCCAAGCCGTGTGGAAACCTCTTCTTAAGTTAGAGTATGGAAAAGGCTACTACATGGTGTTTATTCTTTTATACAAACCATGTCTTTCTATTTTTATTCTCTCAAATAAAAGAGAACCACATCTTATTTCCGAAAACACATTATTCTTCCCCTAAATTAGAACAGATCTATTCTGAAATTCTGAAGAATGTTTTCTACCCTGGAATCATCATCTGGAATACATTCTTCAATTCGTCGGTGGCTTCGGGACAGCATCAGGAAGGCTAAACCCGCGCACCCTTTTTTGTTCCAGTTTCTTCGCCTCACACATCGCAAATTTCTTCCGAGCAGAGTTGTCAGGGTTTGATGGAAGCGTATATCTACAAATATTAGCTTAAAATTTGTGCTCTATATTGTACGTTCTTACGTCTATGAGTCTCAGATTGGTGGTGCATACCTTCTTACATGTTTTTGTGGACATTTGGGTGACACGACCTAAGGTGCATATTTGGGTATTTTGAGCAAAACCATGTTTTGTATTCTATTTCATATTAAATTTCTTATTTGACCTATGGGATGCCTTTGGGTATTCTCTTTCACCTATTTTCTTTGAGAGGGTTCGGGTGAGGGGTCATTGCTCAATTGGGGCATTTTAGTCAGGTATGCCAAAATGTGTTAAAATGAATTTTTTTGATTAAATTGTTGAGTTAAATTTGTTAAGTGATGATATGATTTGTAAGAGGCTTCCAAGACCTTGGTGCTGGTATGAGACAACACATAGCTAGTGCAATTCAACTGTTAAGTCTTTTTGCTTATTTAATTTATCTCTTTTGATTATAAATATTTGATGTTTGAATTGCATATATTGAAACCTTAGGGTTGAGATGGGAATGGCCTGGGTATTGTTGAGTGCTTTTTATCATAGGTTGTTCTTGGATCGAGTTACATTGGGTGGTTCTCACCATGCGATTGGGCATCATGGACGTCGAGTTGATGTAGTGTGACTATCAATTTGGGCATGATTGAGTTACACAGATGGAGAGACCATCAGAATTGAGCGACATGGTCGCAGGTGCACGAGGTGTCATAGATGTTATGGCTTGAGAACTTATTTTGGTGATTTCCACTCACTCAAAACATTAAGTAGTTTTTAAATAGAGAGACTCGTGATGAGGTGGTTTTGACCACTCATATGGGTAGAGCCCCTATTAGTTGTGGTTTAGGTACTATTGGTTTAGGGGTTCTGACTGTAGGAAGCCATGTGGATGGTGAGGATCCTTCAGGGGATAACGTTGAGGCTATCGGGTTGGGGGTAGAGGCTCACCATGGATTGAGGGAAGACATTTATGTCCCTCCGGTTACTAATTTTAGGGACGAAATTATTGTTCTTATGGTTACTTTATTGAGGGTAGACATAGCTGTCCCTCTGATTACTTATTTGTGGATAGATATCGATGTTTCTCCAAGATAGTATATCATTGGAATTACTTCGGAATGTCAGTAATTGAGACATGATGTTCCAGGGGTCACATTGTGTCAGGTTACATGACATAGATTCCGGCATTTTCTAGGGAAGGTGACACTCGAAGATTCTACTGATAACCACTAGAGTTTTTGTTTATTTTTGCATCTTATTTTTTATTGTCTTCCTTATAAATGCATGTCTACATAAACACATATAATAGGTACGAACTATTGGTTGGCATCCTACTGAGATTCATCTCACACCCTACACAGGCCCTTCAGGACATGTGTAGAGTTTATGGATTTACATGCTAGAAGGAGACTAGCTTCAGAAGCAGGACTATTTTAGTTGTCTCTTGGAGATGGTAGGGACCTTGAGGTCTTTCCCAGTTGGAGTTTACTTTAGTTTCTTTATTTCCTATACCAGCATTCTTACCTTGTGTATTGTAGCTACTTTTGGTTAGCCATTGGCGCCCTTTTGAATATTGACATGCTATGGATGCATGATTTGTCAGTTATAGTAGTTGTTACAAGTGGTTCAGTAGGCTGTTATGATTATATTCTGTTGTTGTCGTTTATATTTATTGCTTCTGCTATTTATTACTATTGATTTTGCATCTGCAATGCGGGTCTCGTTCAAGTTTTTTGAGTCTTCTAATTTTATATTATGCTTGGAACAATACCATTATTATCATCTGAGAGGGTATAGCCTCCGCACTATAACTATAAGACCCTCACTGCTAGTCAGCAGCCTTTCGCATTCGAAGAGGTGTGCCTAAGGTAGTAACACCCAACACATTTAGCACTGTTTAGGTGGCTGATCATGTTTGGTCTGTTACAAAGTGGAAATAGAGGAGTTCTTCATATGGATTTAGTTGTAGTGATTTTTTGTCTAATAATGTGATTGAAAATTCTCTTTTTTATTTATGCTATTTTTATGATTTTGGATATGGTATAATGGAGATAGGGTGTTACTAGAACTATGTTTTTAGCTTGTTCTTGGGTGCCTACAGCCCTACGTGTGAGGGATGGATCATGTTTCCATGGGTGGGAATTTCAATTTTCCTTTTTCTCAAATTACCGTTTATATGATTTCTACCTCAGTGTATCACTTGGTGTGTGATGTTATTGATTGTGATATGTAACCCTTGACTCGATGCGATAAGGGAGAATTAGACCCTGCCCCGGTATGGAAAGACATGATTATTTTGATTTTTATTGTCTCATTTTTAGGGTATTTATATTTCATAACCACATGTATGATTTTTGAAGTGATGATTTCATGTGAATAATATCAAATTCCATTCATTGAATGATTTTTAAATGTGATAGGTAAAATTCATGATATAATTTCTAGTTTATTGAAATGTACTATGTCATGATTTATATGTTGTGAATTGCGTATATCATGAGATTTTGGGCATGGATCTTGTATTAGAAGCAAGTTACTATGTTTGAGGTGATTTTGATCACTAGTATTGGGTGACTAGTTCTTCAAGTTTTGAGGAAACATTGTTTGTCAGGACTGGCATGACCCAAGGTACTTTTGATACTTGGCTCTGTGAGGGCGGGTAAGGGGGACATGAGGCCGGGATGTTGTGGGCATGTGTTACGATAAGGGAGAGTAAAAGTAGTTATTATATGCTTCCTATTTACTGATTTCCTTATATGCATTGAATATATTGTATATATATATATATGTGGGTTTTCTGACCATTTATGGTATTTATTAGGTTTCTTCTGAATGAATTAGATAGAGCATCAGGCGGGAGATGGTATAGTGCCACAGAAGTAGGATCAGGTTCAAGATCTGGTGCAGGAAGAGAATGAGCTATAGGTATAGGCTCACAGACATAATCAGGTTCAGGATCCAGTGCAGGTAGGAAAACAACCAGGTTTGGAAGTGTTCAGGTCGTGGCTCAATGATAAGCTTTGGCATGGTCTAGTATGTGTCTTGCAGGGGATTGATAGAGGTGTACAGGGTACAGAGCCATTTATGGCATATCTATTGTAGGATTTCTAGTCACAACACCCACCAATTTTTTATGGTGGGTTCATCCACAGAGGGATGAGAACTAGATAGAGAGCATGCATATGATCTTCAAGAAGCTCGAGATGCCTCCTGGGTGGAGGGTCAAGCTAGCGACATACATGTTAAGAGGACCGGTGAAGCATAGGTGGGATTTTCAGGTTCATACTCACACACATGAGGGAATAGGATGGATAGACTTCGAGGATAGGTTCTTTGAGAACTTTTACACAGATACATTGAGGGACAAGAGAGTTCGAGAGTTCTTGGGCTTTCATTAGGGAGACATGTCCGTCATGGACTATGAAACTACTTTCACTAAGTTTTATCACATTGCACATGGTATGGTAAGAGATGACTCAGCAAGAGTGAGGTGATTCAAGGATGGATTGAAACACACCATTCGGATCTAGGGAAATATCTTCATGCATGGTTCTTTCTCAAAGGCAGTGAATCAGGCATTCATAGCATAACGAAACTAGAGGGATATGCCCCAGGTTAGCCAGACAATAGCTTCAGGTGATGGATTAGATAGAAGGAAGCGAGGACAAGATTACTTCCAATAGTGAAGTCTGACCAAGGACTCAGCTAAACCATATAATAGCACTTATTCAGTGGTTTACTTTTAGTGTGGACAGTCACGTAATATTCGGACTCAGTGCAATGGGCCTCCAAAGGAGTGTTGGGCATGTGGACAGGTTGGGCATCTGGAGAGGTTATGCAGGAAGCCTTCTCAGACATCCAACAGAAATGTACCAGGTAAAATAGTGGCATTTGTAGTTGGTTCAGGTATAGTTCCAGGTGATGGTAACCAAGGTCCAGTTACACGTAGAGGACATGATAGAGACAGCGGGACCCAGCTGAGGGGCTAGTGGCTAGTGATTGGAGCTGGACCGCATAGAGGTTAGGCATCAGGGTGTCGTACTTCAGGTCAGGTGCATGTTGTGGAGCTGCTAGGGGCTGAGCAGGCTGGTGAGCCGACGATAGTTAGAGGTACACCGAGGGTGTGGAAATGATCTGTTTTGTTTTTACTTGTCATTGCAGGGCCTGTTGGGGCAAGTTTTATTTGAGTGCACGAGGTACACATGATTTATGTGGACTGACAAGATGATGGGCGGTGGAATTGGTGCCAAATTGGTGCGTGATATATTTATATATATATGAGATGTGTAGAATTGGGGGCATTGAGGATGTGGGTTACTTGAGGTGACGTGGGAATCAAGGAATCGATAATGTGGGTTACTTGAGGTTCAGTGGGAATTGGTACATCGAGGATGGGTGTTACATGAGGTTCTAGGCATCAGGTTCATTTTGAGCATCCATTGGATAATGGACCTCATGGAGGTGGCCACAAATGCGGTGCATGATGTGTCTGCGGTGTTAAAAACAACATGGGAGAACCAAAGAGATACAGGGGTGACGATGCATCATGAGAGGACCATTAGTCCAGAAACAGAATAGTGAACCATTGCTTTGTTGAGTTATTTAGGGTTGATACCGAGTTTGGAAATTCCTAAGGTGTGGAACCCATTGAGGAATTTAGCCAGAACCGTTGAGACAAGGGTAGTCCGAGTTACTTTGATCAGGGTGGTATGTTCAGTGAAATCTCTGGGTTTTTTTTGATAGCTCGGGAATAAGCTTTTTTATGGTGGGGAGATTATAAGAACCCATGTTTTTAGAACATGTCAAAATCCCAACCCTGTTTGATTTCTTTGACTTGTTTATGAGAAAACTTGGAAAATCTGGGAAACTATGGAATTTTCTAGATTACACACCATATACTCTAAATTACATGTCATTTATGGGTTAGGCATGTACCGACCACGTGATCTCCGAGTACATGTCATGTGATGGCCGTGTAATAATTTCCTACTACACGGCGTGTAGTTTTTCTTAACATGACTTGAATTATTCCTTCCATGTACCCGCTGAGTCTTAGCCATGTGTTGACCTGTGTAGCGCTTCCAAGTCATGTGGATACCTCTTCTTAAGTCATAGTATGGACAAGGTTACTAAAAAATGCGTAGTCCTTTATATACGCCATGTGATATTATTTTTATTCTCATAAATGAAATAATGTCGCATATTATTATTTAAAGTACATTATTCATCCACAACGTCGGAACACATCCATTCTGAAATTCCAATGAATGTTTTCTACACTATAATCATCATCCAATGTTCATTCTTCAATATTTCGGTGGTTGCGGGATCACATTGGGAAGGCTAAATCCACGCACCCTTTTTCATTCCAGTTTCACTACCTCATACACTACAAATTCCATCCAAGCAGATTTTTTGAATTTTGACAGATGCATATATCTACAAAGATCAGATTCAAATTGGAGCTCGATATCAGACGTGCCTATGTCTACGAGTCTCAGATAGGTGGTGCATACATTATTATGTGTTTTTGCAGAATTTTTGGTGATGTGGCCTTTGATGCGTATTTGGGTATTTTGATAGAGACCATGTTTTTTTATTCTAATGCATATTAAATTGCTTATTAGTCCTATAGGATTCCTTTGGGTATTCCCATTTACCCGTTTCTCTTGAGCGGGGCTAGGTGAGGGGTTGTTCTTCAATTGGTGAATTTTGGCCTAGTATTCCAAAATTTATTAAAATGAATTGTTTTGATTAAAATGTTGAGTATAATTTCTTAAGTGATGATATGAATTGTAAGAGGATTCCAAGACCTTGGTGATGGTATGTTACAACACATAGCTAGTGTAATTCAATTGTGTAGTTTGTTTTGCATTTTTAAAGTATTTCTTTAGATTATATATATGTGATGTGTGAATTTTATATACTAGATCCTTTGGGTTGTGTTGGGAATGTCCTGTGTATTGTTGAGGGATGCTGATCACAGGTTGGGCTTGGCCCTAGTTATATTGGGTGTCTATGAACATGGGATTGTCCATCATGTATGTTGTCTTGAGGAATTGTGACTGTCATGTTGGGCGTGGATAGGTTGCATGGATGAGGATGCCATTGGACTTGAGGGACATGGTCGTAGGGGCACGAGGTGTCATAAATGTTGTGGCTTGGGAACTTATTTTGGTGATTACCGCTCACCTAAAACATTGAGTAGTGTGCACAAAGAGACTTGTGATGAGGTGGTTTTGACCACTCATTTAGGTTAAGGGACCCATTAGTTGCGGTTTAGGTACTATTGGTTTGGGGTGCTTTCTTTAGGAAGCCACATGGAAGGTGATGATCCTTTAAGAGATAGCATTGAGGTTATCGGGTTGGGGCCGTGGCTTGCTGTGGTATGAGGTCAGGCATCGCTATCCCTTCAGTTACTGATTTGAGGGAATACCTCGATGTTACTATAGTTACTTTATTGAGGATATACATTGTTTTCCCTCCAGTAACTTACTTGAGGACCAACATCATTGTTCCACCAGGTTACTACTTCTTGGGCATGCCTTCGAGACATCGGTACTTAAGACACGTGGTGTCAGGGGGAACATGGTGTCGGGTTACATGACAGAGATTCTGGCGTTGGCCGATAAAGGTGACACTCCATGGTGATTGTTGAGCCCTAGTGGAGATTCAGTTTTTTTGTGCATCGTACTATTTGTTATATTCTTTATAAATGAATTCCTGCTAAAACACTTACATTGGTTATGCACCGTTGGGTGGTATCCTATTTAGATTCATCTCACACACCGCACGGGCCCTTCAGGATGCATGTAGACAATATGGATTTATGTTCATGAATGAGACAAGCTTTAGGAGCTGGAATGTTTTAGATGTCTCTTGGTGATGGTAGCGACATTGAGGTCTTGCCTAGATGGAGTTTAGTTTGTTTTTCATTCTTTCACATTCCATCATTCTTACATTATTTATTGAACTTATTGTTGGTTAGACATTGATGCTATTTTATATATTTAATTTCCATGGATGATTGATTTTTCTATTCTAGTAGTTGTTACAAGTTGTTCAACTTGTTTTGGTATTTACATTATGTTGTTGTTTATATTTATTGCTTCCATTATTTATGGCTATTGATTTTTCTTCTGAAATTCAGGTCTTTTTCAAGCCTGTAGAGTCTTCTAATTTTATATTATGCTTGTACCAGTAGCATTATTATCCTATAAGAGGGTATATCCTCCACATTATACCTATAAGATCATTGTTCCTAGTCAGAATCCTATGGCGTTTGGGGAGGTTATCCAAATGTAGTAACACCCGACCCATTTAACACTATTCAGGTGGCTGATTAGGTCTGGCATGTTACTGTCTACAGTAAGGGTTCGATCACCATTCATTGGGTGAAAACCTCTAAATGTGATGAACAAAAGAGAAAAAACACATCATTCCAATGAGAAAAGAAAATAAGTATCTTGGGAAATCCTCTGGGAAAATATATCAAGAAACAAAACATGCTAATAAACATTAATATTGGATAATGATAAAAATAAAAAATTCCAACAATGTGTTCAGACAGTTCATTGGTGAAGATAGAATCTAAATTAAGTTGTTTTTTGTGATTATTAAATGTGTGTTCATAAAATCATCAATTCTCTCTCAATCATCCTCTAGTTACGAAGTTAGAGAATATTTAATAAATTATTTTGGGATTTATGGTAGATAAAAAAATATTCAACTAAAATTTAATGAATTAATTAATCTAATAAATTTGATTAATTAATTCATCTCATGACAACCCAACCCTGATAACCTAAGATAGAATGAATTTATACTTCCCCTATGGTAAACCATATAATTTTAATGAAATGATGGTGTTGGGTTCCCAATCCAATGATCTATTTAATGTTTTATTTATTTTCCATGAATATGTGTGCAATGACTAAAAATAATATATTATTTATGAAGCCTTGTGATATAGAAATCAATAAAAATAACTTATAATGAAACCTTAAAAGTATTGTTTAAAATTTTATAAAGGTTCAAACAAGAAACTCCAGGGTCTCTAAAACTAATTTCTCACTCAACACGTGGTCATATATCATATATTTACCAATACATTGTCACTCAAGGTAGGGTCCAAAATCAAAACTTATCCACTACCTTCTCTCTCAATGTAGGGTCATATATGCCATCCTAAACAATACATTATTAGTCATTATATGTTTGTTCTATATTTCTTATATCACACAATATGTTTCAACCCTCTCACTTAGGGTGAGTCCAATCACTAATTCAATTCATGGTTAGATCATAATAAATAAGAGGAATGGAGTATGGTAGAAAAGACACAACCCTTCACCTGGAAAGCCACATACCCCCATTTATACTTAGATCTCAACAAGATGTTAACACAAAAATAAATAGGTAGTAAGAAGATAATATCATTGATAAAATATAGTGGTTCATCATTTTTTCTATAGAACATATCAAGAACAAAACGGCACAAGGTGATACCATATGCTTCTCCCAATACGACCCCTATAGTTTATCCACAATAGTCAAATTCATACACTCAACACCTCCATTAATGAAAGAATCATCACCCAAGATCATATTCCAGACCACTAGTTTACCCAAGATTTAATAATTTCTCATAAACACCATCTAATAAAATTTCACAAATGAGGACAACCCCATATCGATTCATGGAACGGGGTATGGTTCCATAAAACCAAATCCATTTTCACTTTTTAGACCTTAAATCTATCCATTAGATCAATCCAAGACTACCAAGTCACAAGATACCCCAACACAAAATTATCCTTCCAAATCACACACCTAAATGAATGTAAACTCATAAAACTACACATATATTTCAAAATATTTAAGAAAATACTACATAATAATGAATTATTTTTAAACGTAAACAACATACTATGAAATAATAATCAGGTTGCACAAAAAAAATTAAACCAAACTTTAGAAAACAAGGTATTTCTCATATAAGGTCATATAGACAAAAAAATCTCAAAATAGGCCCTTACAACATTCCCTTAAAACCAATTCAAAATCATTTTTATAAACCATTTATAAAAGATACTTCATTATGAAATTATTCATAGTATGACCATAGAAAAATTCCTAATGAAATCATTCTTTGGGATATACCAAACTTTCTTTGTGTTACTCTTTAAAAACTGCCACCTAAAATCATCTCATCTACCTTATAATTTCATTTTAAAACCATTTTCATTAAAATAAATTTTTTATCTCCAAAACCCACTTTAAATACATAATATAAAAAAAATTAATTTAACTTAAATAACCAAAAAACTCCACCAAAAAAACATAAATAGGTTCACTATCACATGTTTAACCATTGTGTAGCCAATGAATCATTTTAAAATATCTGCGTTAATTTATTGACTATTAGGTTGATGGGATCCCATCCCAATTGAAGGGGTGAAATTTCAAAAGTTATTAAAAAAGTATAGTATTAAAAAATATGATAGTGCATGAACATAAATTCACCAAAAGATAACGTGAATTGGAATTGTAAAGACCACCAACCTCATTTAGTTTTAGTAGTAATTCACTTGCCAAGGAACTCTTCTCATTCCAATATTGACTAGAAGTTATTAGATAAAATGAAAAAAAATCCATAATTTTGGTATTAATAGATATAAAATTCGAAAATACATAAATATATAATAAATAAAAAACTAATGTAAGTTAGCATTACCCATAGGTACACCCTTTAAAGAACTATGGAAATAATTAACAACAACTGATAAATTCTACAATTGGGGATTATGAGAAGAATGGGAAAATATATAGAAGAATTATGGTATGCTCACTATATTTAGATAAGAAATTGATAAGCCTTTTTATTATTCAATTTAACAAAATAATCATTTATTTTAAAAAACTGGTCACAAAAACACCACTGTTTAAAACCACCTCCAAACACATCAAAATATGACCTCATAGATCATGGAGTGATTTCCCTCTCTAGGCTAGCACACTACTTTTCTCATAAAATCTAGAACCCTTGTGTATTGATCATTATGCCTCAATAATTACACATTAACCCTTACATGTCAACCCAAGGAAACCCATAAATATCCGAAACTTCAATATTTTCTAAATATTAAATATTAGAGTATCCTATATGTATCATAGTGTGTTACCACACTTTACCATTTTTTAAACAACACAATTTACCATTACATATATCAAAAACCTTATGTATTACCGCAAAGACATCTATAATGTATAGGGTAACACATAAATACTGTGGAGTTAACTTTAACACATCATAGAGTAACTTAGGTACTTTACCATTTAACATCAACATCCATTTAATCTTAAGTATCCCTTCAGATTAACCTTTCATATCAAAGGGGGACTCAAATTTAGGGTTAACCATTATGCATCATGGGGTAACTCAGAACACAACTAACTTACCAATATGAATGTTCTAGGAGACCATTAAATACTAGGAACATTAAAATTTATAAATATTATATATCATAGGGCTTCTAAAACTATACCAATTTCACATCATAGGGAAAAAACTACACATTATAGGGTAACACTTATATATGAAGATCTTTATTCATGTTGAATTTCCAAATATTTGACCCCCATGCATCATTTTTCTACCTTCACTTATTTCTATTTTTATATGAATCATTTACGTATTAAAACCCTTATGAATATCTCATCCCAGACTCAAATAATTTAATATGTGAAAAATAAACACATTGCAACACAATCTCATTGAGACATGACCTATATCATGTAAAAAAGTCACAACAAGGCCTTTGCGATCCAACTGCAACACTCACTCGAGCACCAAAGTCACCTCTTCATACTTTAAACACATCCAAAAAAATATCTTAGAGATATTATACGGTTTAGATTTCTAATAAGAAACTCAATTCTCATAACGTCCCATGATGTTGGAAAAAAATTCAAATTTCCATAGATAAAAATAACCCCTAATATCATTGGTCATAAAAACTTCCCCATCATAATGATTCTCATCCTTGATAATTTATGGTAATTATTCAACCAATAAACATAACCCACCATGGATATCAATTCACTACCACCTATTTTCATCCAAACCTCGAACACCAAACATGTTTCCACTATGAAACTATAACCAGTGATGTATATTATTCATTAAATTTCCTGCTATCAAATCATGAATAATCTCATCAAGGAAACCATGATCATTATCATTTCACCTCCACCTAATCATTAGTACTCTCGTATCGAAAAAAAAAACAAATTTCCAAATAACCATACTCATCACCATCACCAAATGTTGATATGATTCTCATTATCACCAATTGATCCTAAGAAAACAAAGTGCTGACAAATGATTTAGATCCAAAATTATCGTGTACCCCAACATAGTACTCCACTCATGAAATTCAATTTCAAGTAATGACATTCCCCACCATTGGAATCACCTTCTAGAAGCCCTATCAACTAATCCAATCCCTCAAAATGTCCAAACCTACCAATGACTATTTGATCCCAACATAAACATTAGTCCATTTATCCCACCATAAGTAGTTATCCTAAAATATCTATGAAACAATATACAAATAAAACACTCAACCACCCAGGCCACTCTGGATCAATCACTAAAGACCATGAATAAATTTTATACACATGCATCAGTTATTTTATCCCAACATTATACCAAACCAATCCACACCCACTGAACTGACATGGATTTTTTCAAAAAAATATGGTAAAATAACTGAACACACAATTCAACCATCTTTGTTAGTCCTAAAAATAACATTGGAATCCTTGCATCCATATTTATATATGTACGCATTTCTTAATAAACCTATCTAAAAAAATAATAGAAATAAAAATGATCCATGTTTTCAAAATAGCCATTAGAAACTAATGGTCTTTAACCAAAACCAAAAATCTGAAATTCATATCCTATCTGATCTTTCCTTTATTTAAACTGACCATTTTCTCAGAAGAAAATTTGAAACATAAATTAAAAAATAATTTTCACATTTTTTTTGCATTCTAGAACTCATAAACCATTTCTAAATCCTTAGCTTCATGAGCCATTTCAATTAAAAATAACATAAGAAATCACTTCATAGAAACAATATTCCACTAAATGAGTTTTCTTCTTAGAGTAAGGATTTATTGATAAAAATATCTCAAATAACATTTCCCTAACAATGAAAAATGATTATAATCGACAATCATCAAAATATTCCCCTAAATACATTTTATTATAATAAACGCATATAATGTATTCAAAAATAATTGAATAGATTATACATAGATTAAATAAATAATGGATCCTAATGAGGTAATATACCAAACAACACAACAGAAAGATACGTGTATCATTTCATAAGAATGCAAATATCAGGATTTATGAAAAATTCCATTGACTCTTAGCCAAGACCCAGTAATTATCCTAAGTCTTATCCATCCTACAATGGGATTCTCTATCCAACACCTCCATCCTCCTAGAGTGCTCAGTCTTAAAAACTAACGATCTATAGAAACATGGGATTTGACTGATGCTAATATTGGTCCCACTTTTTTTTAGTAGTATTTTGTTTCAATAGGAACTAGGGAAATAACCATGATGTCAATATGTTTTGAGAATATTTTCTTTTAGGTATATTGTATTACCAAAGAATGTAAATGAGAATTTTGTATAACACCCCGACCCCAAAAGCCCGGAGCTGGTGCATTAATTATTACATTGTCATGATTTCAAGGAATAAAATCCAAAAGGAATTATCAGTTTATTAGTCTTGAAGAAACTAGATATATATATCAAACTCATATTACAATGATAATGGTAAAAAAATAAAATATATAACAAAACTAATAAACTGCATCCACGAGAACTCAATAAATAGTCTCATCTTTATAACCTATTGAAGGTAGAAAAATGAAAGGGGTGAGATCAAATGCTCAGTAAGGGTTACAAATAGCCGAAGCATGAATCAACAATAACTAGAATAAAAAAAATTGAAGTAGTAAATATGGTATGGTGAATAAATGAAAAACACATTCCATTAATAAACTTAGAATGAAACTACATCCATAGATTTTTTCATAGTGAAAACCTCATGGATAGTAATAATTTAAAATGAATGATGATAATTAATATTAATTGGATATCATGTATCTAGAAGATGATAACATTATACCATTGAAATGGTTTATGTGTGTGGGTAGAAAGACGTCTGATTTTTTGAAACAAACTCAAAGGGTACGCCGACAACAGATTTGTCTCATGAGACCTATCGATGCATCGAGGGGCTATAGCAGTCCCCACCCGTCGCTGTAAGTCCAAAAAATTATTTATAGATATATATAATATAAGTAAAATATTCTTTCTAAATTCCCATATATATTATACGATAAAGATTCATAAATGATGTTTATATAATTAAAGATACTTTTAAATGAAACCATTGAAAAATTCTTGAAGAAATAATTTTTAAATATTCGAAAGTGTCTCGTACAACCTTGAAACATTCAAATCATAATCCCTTAGAATATTGAGAATAAGGAGAGTCTTGATATTATATACCAAAGGGAAGTACATACACCACAAGTAAGAAGTATGTTTTGAACATCGAATGTATCTTATAAAAGATAAAGTGATATGAGAAAAATCTTGTTTTACTTTGGAAATAAGAGTTATATTGGAAAATCATATGCAATTTTCCTGAAATCAGATTATAAACATGTATATCCCATAAAATAAAAGGTAAGATCATTAATATTATATTTTCTACTAAAATAAAATCTTATTGATGTGAAATCATTTAAAAAGAGTTTTTAAAGATGCATTAGAAATAGAACATTTTAGTGTAGTTTAAGGAATTCTTTGAAAAGATTTTAAAGAGAAAAGGCATGTTTGCTTTCATAAAATAATAAATGAACCAAAATAGAATTTTCACTATAAAGTGTGTTATTTTTAATGATATATATATATATATATATTATAATATATTATAGAGTGAACTTCAAAATATGTATGAATTCAAGAAGTTCCTTCAATCAGGCTTTCATTTCAGAAGCATTTTTGAAAGATTATTATAAAACACATAATACCCCATAAAATAAAAAATTATTCTGATTGGTAAAAATATATAAAATATTAAAATATAAGTTATGATTATAACATAATAATAAATTATAATTTCATTGAGGTGAGTAGATATTAAGAGCCACATTAATGAAAATGGATGTTAGGGTAGAAAATACTTACAACTTTGTAATCAGAATTGTATGCCACAAAATTAATAATAATTAAATGATACATTGAATATCATAAATATATTCATGATTGGAAACATAAATAGTAATTATAAATACACCATACACAATTAGTAGTAGTGAATACATAATATCTCACAAAAATGGATGTGAGATGAAGAAACCCCTTACCTTAATTCTGATGGTGTTGTACAATTGATCTTAGTGTCATGGATAACCAAATTAAATTCATTAGTTAATATTTAAATAACCTATTATTTATGTTATTTATTTATTATAACCTTATTAGGCTTAGTCATTTCCTTTTTATGGGTTTAAGAGGTTTGATTTAATAGTTTTGGAAGTATTTTCTTCCTTGGTTTTCCCGATCAATTTACTCGTATTCCTAAATTGATGTTCATTTGAAAGGTGTTAAAACATACCAAATTGTTGATATATATTATTAGTGACATTAAATATATATAAATAATCAAATAATTAATTTTTTTATATACCATGAGTTTGACCCACAAGATAAAAGTTGGTGATAAACGCTTGGATTAACTTGGCAGTTTTGTGCATAACGAACTTATTTTGTTATTATTAATTTATATTATGAGTTTATAAGGGTTAAAGAACATTTAATAAGATAAAATAAATATATTATGATCTTATTCAACCATAAAAAAGGTTTAATGAACAATATTGAATATATTAATAAAATTGAAAACCTGTTGTCCTTGAATGTGATAAATTAACGCATCTCGGACGGTATTTTCCTTATTAGTATAAGAGGAGGGGAAAAGAGATATGATTATGAAATATTAAATTATCATAATAAAATTATAGTTAATGTAAGAAACTGGAATTATCATACAATTTTGATGGGGTGATATGCGGAAAGAAAAATAAATAAAATGAAATAAACTCAAAATAAAAGAAAAGTTGAGAAACCCCTCATGAAAATTTGGCAGCTAAATGACATCACATAAAGATTAATATAATATATTGATGAAAGAAAAAATTTATCCAAAACTTATTACATAATATGGACAGTAAGTAGGATATTTAATTACTTATCCCTACATAATCCAATTTATATTAAAACATAATAACATAATAACAGTTCTTGAGAAAAGAGAGATTTTGATACAAAAATTCAGCAGAATAAAGGCTACACAACATGGTTTTAGAAAAAATTTAAAGAGTGGGGACATGGGTAAACCATTAATAAAATAATCATAAAATATTATAGGGAAATAATAATATGTAAATAAAATCATGGTATGAAAACATGAAATACTTACCACATAAAAGAGAACATGGATGGAAAAGAGAAGTTGATAATTCTCTTACCATGTAGAGTAACACCTAATATTTAAATTTTGAGACCTTAGGGGCTTGAGGAAACCTTAGGATGAATAATATGGAGTTTAAAGTACAGGATATTAGAGTATGATGAGTTTTTAATTAATGAAAATGAAGGATGGAGTGGGTATTTATATTAAATGAGAGGGTTTTTTATTAATTTAAAGGGACACACCGCTATAGGTTTTTACAAAACCATGGGCTTGCCCAAGGTATTTTTCCATGGTATTAGCGACTTAGGACACCTCATTTCATATTTTACTGTATAAAATTCTACCATCAATTAATATTAATTACTACATCATTATGATTTCATTAAACATACTGAAAACTCAAAACTATAATTTTACTATTCATAAATATTAACGTATTTTAGAAAAATACCAAAAATTCACCTTAACCAATTCTGAACATGTTTCATTAAAAAATGAACTCCATATTTTGAAAAAAAAAATTAAAAATATTTTTTATTTTAATTTTTAAATAAATTCATAATTTATTCCAAAAAAGAAAAACATTTAAACTATAACTTGTTTTATAACACCTTGAGAAATTAATCAAGGCCCCAAAAAATTATCTTATAACCATATGTAAAAAAAGTAACAATTTATGATTACATTTTATGAAAACACATTTTTATTTTAAATTATTAAAGTAATCATAAAATTTTAATTAAAATATTTCTGACTTACAAAAATACTAATACTTATACTATGATCATTAGTTCACTTTTAAGATGTCTAAATTGCATTTATACATTCTTGGATAAAGTTTTTGTTTTTTTGGCCAATTTAATATTCATTACTATTCATAAGGGTATGTTACTATTCATAAGGGTGTGTTACTATTCCTCAAAAATTAAGTTTTTCTTATCAGAATCTAAATATATTACATGAGGAAACCATGTATTTATGTTTTTCAAAATTCAAAATATATAAGTTGAAAAATTGTGTTTATTGGATAGGCGATAATAAAGTGTTGTTTTGTAGAGAATCAATGTTTCATGCATTCTATATTAAATCTATTTGTAAATTCTCTGGGTGTTATATTGTTTCCTTCTCAACATAATTGTGTCCTAAAAATTCAAAATTTCACTTCGATAGTTAAATTTTGATGCTTGAAAATTCCCTTTTGGGAAACCCACATTAGAAATAAGGTTACTAAAATATCATCCTAAAAAGGGGCTAAGGGAAATGAGGTTGTCACCAAAAAAATTATTCTTTTGAATGTGGTGAAATTAGTTAGAAGTAAAAACGTTCACATGGAAAAAAAATCTAACTAAGAAGTTCTGATGGAACGTGATAGAGAACATGTTTAGATGAAAGTTGATTAATATAAAACTATAAACTACTGTAAAAAATTCATCGATATTATCAAATATTATGATAATAGGAAAACATTTTATTTAATACTATTTCCTTGAGTTGAGGTATTACACCTCTCTATAAGAGTATAAATATACCTTTCTATTTACATACTCATCCTTTTATTTCACCTTGAACTATTTATACCTCATTACTTAGCACAGGTCAGGCCATATGGTGATGTAATACTTCAAACTCTAAAACTCACATTATGATCAATTTAAACCATTTAATAAATTTTTAAAAAACATGAAATATAATGATTCAACACCTTAGAATAATGGTCTTTGAATTCCAAATATGAACTTATCATTAACTCTCAATCAACATGAAGTAGCTCTAAATGTTCACATTCCAAATATGTGAATAACTTCATCTTGTATCCTCTGAAAATATGTTAATATATTGAATTATCATAAAAACCATGCATTATTCCATATTCCTTATGTAAGATACATGTTAGTGTATATATTCCTCAAATACAAAAGTGTTGGAAACTCCATCAATGATATCTTAGACCACTTATTAACAAGTCAATAATCAGTTACAAGGTAGTCAGTACTTATATGAATTACTCATTTCATCATCATTATCTCAACATCAGATATATATTAAGGGTTGTATTTACCTAAACTATATACTTTCCAAAGATATTAACTTTATACTAAGTCACTTATCTTTGGAACAATTCATAAAATTACTGAAAGTACTTATTGAAATAGAATTTACAAAAAATCCACATATATTCCATAATTCTTAAAACCAGTACATTGCTGATAAAATATTCAAATGACATGATTCTTAATGAGGCATATTAATCCTTCCACCTCACCTATGAAAAAATATTAACATGGTCATTATCTGGTAACATAATTTGGGGCATATTCCTTTGATTCATGGGACATTGATTCAAATATTGTCCTATATCCTTAATGTTGAAGAATTTTACATTGGAAACCTTTTACTACCCTTGCAATGAGGAAATTGGTGTCCTTTTTCTCCACAATTATAACAAACTCTCGTTCCCTTCAATAATTTTCTAGGATTGTTCTTTCTACAGTTATCACTTGTGTGAAACCCCTCTTTCCCTTCATCCAATTATCAAAAAAATTCTTGTCCATCCTCATCTTCTTTTTCTATCCTTAAAAGCCATTGGAATCATAGAAATCTGTACATACCTTGTTAACAAATGATACTATTTCATCATATGATGAGGATACGTGGGAGAAAATCTTCCTTTCAAATGATGGAGTATGTCCAAAAAAGATATGATCCCTCTTACTCATCAAATCACATGAATTTGTGAGGTTTTCATTCCTTCTTCTAGGTAGCAATTCTAATCAATTACATATTATATATTAGCACATAAAATTATTAAATATCTAACTCTAAAAATTGTATCATACATAACATCAATTTTATGCATCATAAATCCTAGAACCATATACTTTGGTAACATTGAGAGAATAAACCCTTTATAAAGGTGGGTAAAAAAATGTGAATTATCCTAAGAATATCCCATAGGATTTTCAAATATGGTGCACAGTAAGGCCTATTTTCATGTACCAGGATACCCTAAGTCCAGCCAAAAACTCCTTGTCAAAGTTTTCACTCCTAGTTACATTTGTTCAATAACCACGTCTACTTTTAGTATCTAGACATGGATGTATTTCCTATAAATATACACATAATATATTCCTTTCCAAGATTCCAGGATATCCTAGTATGCTTATCCTCAATGAATATATTATGGGTTTGTTCCCTAATATAAGTTTTATAAATCTAGTTTCCATGTTTTCTATTAAACATCCTCTAATACCAACTGTAACACTCTGACCCCAAAATCCTGAAGCCAGTGCATTACTTATAAAATTGGCATGATTAAAATGAAGAAAATCTTGAAGGAATGATTAGTTTATTAGTCTTGAAGAATCTAGATACACATATGAAACTAATATTACAATTATAAAGGTAAAAAAAATATAATACATAACAAAAAATAATAAATTTCATCCAGAAGAACTCAATAAAAAGTTTCCTTTTCATAACCTGTTAAAGGTAAACAAATGAAAGGGGTTATATAAAATGATCTCTAAGGGTTAAAAATAGAAGAATCATGAATGACCAATTATTGAAATCTTAAACAAATTAGCATAGTCAATATGTTATGGTTAATAAATGAAAAACACACACCATTAATAAATTACGAATGAAACTTCATCCATATATTTTGTCATAATGAAACTCTAAAGGATAGTTGTTTCCGACGCTTTCGCCAGGGCGCGCACTTCCGTCTATGGAGGAGGAGGACGCGCAACTGTTGCCCCGCATTCCCGCTTTCCAAAGGCGGGCAACATTCTCTCCTTATTCAGGGACGTCTGCTCCTTGATCGAAACAGGATGATGAGATGTCGGTTCTTCCTTCTGTGGATTCCTCCTCAGATTTTTGTCATCTAGTCCGGGTCTCCCTCATAGATTTAATATGTTGTTCGTGAATCTCATTCCCGGGGCCATATCGTCATGGATTCCGGTTAATTACACTACTTCCGTCAAGACATTCCATGGGGTCTTGACATGGTAGCGATCTTCGGTCAGAGTAGATGGCAACATCAGGCATGTCATGGCATCTCTGGGTGCATGGACATTGGGGAACCTGTATTCTTCCTCATGAGAGGGCATCTCAAGGGTGCATAACCCGAGGCATCACGCGTTGAGTGCGGGGAATCATATTCCATAGGCGTGTGCCTGAGGTTTTCCTCAGCTTCCTGTGTTTAACACAGGGTATGTTGCAAGATTAACGTCTAGCAGAGACGGTTACACTAAAGTCATGTCATCCGAGGTTTTCCTCAGGCATCTCGTGTTTATCACGAGGTAGGCCGTGAGTTTAACGTCTTACGGAGACAGAATGAGGGTGATCAGAATGTCCCATAGAGACGGATCAGATTGGTATATCGCATAGAGACAGTTATGGTCCCATAGAGACGGATCAGAATGCCCAATGAGGACGGATCCGAGGTGGTGCACTCCCTAGAGGGGAAAAGGGTGATGAATTGGGGTGTACACAGAGGACAGCGACCCAGAGATATGATGGGGATTACACGTGGAAAGCGGCCCATGCACCACTAGGAGTAGCGAGGAGGTGGATGTCATGATTCCATCGGGATGTAGCGGCCCGGTTGAGAATCAGGATGGGTGATGGATTGATGAATGAAGTGGAGGGGGAATGAAATGGGACCATCGCAGGGGCGACGATGAAGTTGGGCTTGAGCCTTGAAGATTCTTCCTACGTATCCCTGTGGCAGGGAATCAAAGTCTGCGTAGTTTGGGTTGGTGCTGGTAAACCGACGTGAAGGTGGACCTTGGTCCGATGGGCATCGTCAGCGTACCGACGTGAGGGTGGACCTTGGGGCAATGGGCATCGTCAACATGCCGACGTGAAGGTGGACCTTGGTCCAATGAGTGGTGGGCTTGAGCCTCTGGAAGGCTTCCTATGTACCATGCCTTGACATGGATCAAAGACCCTGTAGTTCAAAGGGTTTCATCGGTGAACCGACGTGAAAGTAGACCCTTGGGTCCACTAGCGGTGGGCTTGAACCTTGGGAAGGTTTCCTACGTACCATGCCTTGACATGGATCAAAGTCCTCGTAGTTCAAAGGATTGATGGAATACAGTTTAACGTCATGCGGGATGATAGTGAACCGACGTGAATGAGGTTGGAACGACTGGATGGTGGGTTTCGGCGAACCGACGTAAATGAGGGACCTTGGTCCAATGGGAGATGGGCTTGAACCTCTAGGAGGATTCCTACGTACAATGCCTTGACATGGATCAAAGACCTCGTAGTTCGGGGTGGTCACAACGGCTTGCCGTCAGACGGGAATTGCAGTTTAACGTCGTGCTGGACAGAGGTAGAACTCGACGTGAATTGGATGATGGGTGGCCTTGAACCTCGTGGAGGCTTCATACGTACCACGCCTTGACATGGATCAAAGACCTTGTAGTTCAAATGGGGCTTTGTCGGCGAACTGACGTGAAAGTGGACCTTGGTCAAATGAGTGGTGGGATTGAACCTTTGGAAGGCTTCCTACGTACCATGCCTTGACATGGATCAAAGACCTCGTAGTTCAGGTGGGAATGGGTGTGCAATTTAATGTCATGCGGGACAAGGGGTCATACAGTTTAATGTCATGCTGGACGAGGGCGAAACTCGACGTGAAAGAACGACCGAGAAATGTGGCTTGAACCTCATGGAGGCTTCCTACGTACCATGCCTTGACATGGATCAAAGCCCTCGTAGTTAAAATGGGATGGGTCGCAATGGCTTGCCATTGGACCGGAATGCAGTTTAACGTCATGCGGGACGGGAATGAGACCCGATGTGAATGGATGACGGGTGGTCTTGAACCTCGTGGAGGCTTCCTACGTACCATGCCTTGACATGGATCAAAGTCCTCGTAGTTCACTAGGGGTGGGGGTCAGGGTCGGTGCTCACTCTAAGCCCACGTGAGTCATGCTCGGTGTGAGAAACAAGAGGTTGCAAGGACCTGACGATCACATCGCGAAGGATGCGTCCGTGAGAAGAAAAGAGGGGCTTACGCGTTAGGCGGCCCATGGTGCTGGGACTTACTCCATGATGAAGGCCCAAAGAAAAGAATGATGATAGTTTCGGGCTTGAGCCTTGAAGAGGCTTCCTACGTACCATGCCTTGACATGGATCAAAGACCACATAGTTCTTCTAATGACAGCTTACCGCCGATTGGGGTTTTAAATAGCTTACCGCTGGATTGGGTGTGAACGGCTTACCGCTGGATTGGGTGACAATGGCTTACCGCTGGATTGGGATGTCAACGGCTTACCGCTGAAAAGGAGTGACAATAGTGGATGGGGATTATGCTAGGAAGCTGCCCGGGTGCCGCTATGGAGTGGCAATGGTGAATGGGGATTACGCTAGGAAGCTGCCTGGGTGCCGCTATGGAGCGGCACTAGTGAATGGGGCTTACGCAAGGAAGCTGCCTGGGTGCCGCTATGGAGCGACAATGGTGAATGGGGCTTACACTAGGAAGTTGCATGGGTGCCACTAAGGAGCGGCCACGGTGAATGGGGAATATGCAAGGAGCTGCCCAGGTGCCGCTATGGAGCAGCACTGGTGAATGGGGCTTACGCAAGAAGCTGCCCGGGTGCTGCTATGGAGCAGCACTGGTGAATGGGGCTTACGCAAGGAAGCTGCCCGTAATTTCTTCCTCATGTCTGGCCATGAGGGCATCCCAACTCACTGGTGGGTTGAGGTATACACCTATGCACTAGTGCACAAGCGGGGTAATGACAAGGGCATTAGAATCTATCCGTACAAAGGGAGATGAAAAGTGTGAATCACATGACCAATATTCAGAACGTCATGAGAGTGGCGTGGTGATGGAGGATAACCGTTGAATGTGGCGGAAACGCAGCATCCATATCACGTTAGCCAGAAATGAGGACAAACAAATGAGGGTCGACTGCTGACCAAGTTTGAAACACAGGACCTAACACAAAGTGTCTCCCAATGTCTTCCGGGGCATTGTCCCAGGACATCAGGCAGACCATAGGTCGAGCATACATACTGTTAGGGGGTCCCTCCGGACTTTGACGTGAGTGACGATCCAAACGAAGGACACGCAATGCGTGACGTGGAGTGATGGAATGTTTGAATGGGTTCCAACGCACTTGATATTACGCCACTGTGATCATGGCATTAGGCATCTTATGCTTGGCGAACAAGGAATCTCTTGTTTAATGGAAGAGGCATCATATGTTTGGAACATAGGTATTACTACAGTTTAAAGTCATGTGGATAGGACTACTGGCGTCTCATGCTTGCAGCACAAGGCATCCTATCATTTGTTAGACAGGGGGAACTATAGTTTAGAGTCAGGTAGATAGGACTGTTGGCATCTCATGCTTGGAGCACAAGGCATCCCTCGTATAGGGCAAGAGGCATCCTATGTTTGGAACATAGGGATTACTACAGTTTAAAGTCATGTAGATAGGACTACTGGCGTCTCATGCTTGGAGCATAAGGCATCTCTCATTAGAAGCGAGAGGCATCCTATCATTTGTTAGATAGGGAGTACTACAGTTTATAGTCATGCAGAGAGGACTATTAGGCATCTTATGCTTAGAGAATAAGGTATCTATTGTTTGGAGCAAGAGGCATCCTATGTTTGGAACATAGGGATTACTACAGTTTAGAGTCATGTAGAAAGGACGACTGGCGTCTCATGCTTGGAGCATAAGGCATCTCTCGTTAGAAGCGAGAGGCATCCTATCATTTGTTAGATAGGGAGTACTACAATTCATAGTCATGTAGAGAGGACTATTAGGCATATTATTATTGGAGCATAAGGCATCTCTTGTTTGGAGCAAGAGGCATCCTATGTTTGGAACATAGGGATTACTACAGTTTAGAGTCATGTAGAAAGGACTATTAGGCAGAAGGTGACTAGAAATGGTTGGGGTTGGGGCTTACGCAAGGGCGGCCCTTTCTGGTTGAACCTGGCATAGGAGCCAAGTGATAGGATTTGGAGGAGTTTCCTGAGGAATGGTTCAACACAAGGTACTCGGGGAATTGATGATGAGAATTCCAACTCACGACATAGGAAACGAACCAAGAGGAATACATCAACTGAAGGTGTTTCATGGTGTGTGGAGGAGTGTCTCAAATCATGGTGTTCCATAGGTGGAAGGTGGGAGTGCATAAGGGCGCAATGGAAAATCCCGGCATCCCGGCCCGAAAAGTTCGCGGTGCGACTCTCCATTTTTCATGGGGGTCTGTGACGGCTGCGAAGGGACCGGTCCGGGACCATAGCCCGGCACTGACCCCGAGTGGGGGTGCGGGGGCGCAGCCGCTGCGGTATGGACCGGTGGGCGTGAAGGTAGGATCCTTGCAAAGGATAGGTCTTCGCAAAGCAGCTTCGCGGAGCATGGCCTCACGGAGCAATAGTCTCTCGCGGAGCAAAGGGGTCTCGTGGAGCTTGGTCTCGCGAAGCAGCTTCGCGGAGCTTGGCCTCGCGGAACAATAGTCTCTCACGGAGCAAAGGGGTCTCACGGAGCTTGGTCTCGCGAAGAAGCTTCGCGGAGCATGGCCTCGCGGAGCAATGGTCTCTCGCGGAGCAAAGGGGTCTCGAGGAGCTTGGTCTCTCGGAGCAGCATCGCGGAGCAAGGGCTCTCGCGAAGCTTGGTCTCGCGGAGCAGCATCGCGGAGCATAGGCTCGTGGAGCATGGACCCGCGGATCCTTCACTCACGGAGTAGCAACGCAAAGGAATCTGCTCGCGGAGCATGGCTTCTCGGAGCCGTAATGCGGAGCTCCACTCGGCCGCCCAAGAGGTGATGTGGCCGTGGCCGTCCTCCCCTGGAGAAGGGGGTGAGCTGGGTATTTATAGGCAAGGGGCGCCGCGAAGCAGAACTCCCGCACCACCTCAGGAGGTTTGCGGTGCGCTCGCGAACGTCAAATTCGTTCGTGGAGAGGTACCGCCTCCGGAGCTTCACGGGACCGCGATTCTCGGGTGCATCGCATCGGGGCTTTGCATCTGTGCTTCGCATCTGTGCTTCGCATCTGCGCTTCGCATCTGCGCTTCGCATCTGCGCTTCGCATCTGTGCTTCGCGAGGGGTCTTCGCGAGGGGTCTTCGTGGCGCATCGCGAATGTCAAACGGGTTCGCGGAGCCTCTCTCCTCATTACATCGCGGCAGCGCTCCGCGATCACGGAGGGGGCTTCGCGAATGGGCTTCGCAAACCAGATTTCCAGCCCAACTTCAAATGTCCATAACTCCTATTCCGTAGCACCGTTTGGTCCCTGTGACCTACCAAATTGAAGCTTGAGAAATGTACTACGATCGTGGATCATGTATGGAAGCATTTGGGAAATTTTGTGGAAGCATTTTCTGGGGTCTACAATAGTAATAATTGAAAATAAATAAAGAGAATGATTATTAATTGGAAGTCATGTATATAGAACATGATAAAATATACCATCAAAACAGTTTAAGTCTGTGAGTAGAAACTCATATAATTTTTAGAAACAAACTGAAAGGGTTTGTCACCAACTGGTTTGTCTCATGAGACCCGTCGATGCATCGAGGGGATATAATGGGCCCCACCCATCTCTACAAGTCCAAACAATTCTTTATACATAGATATAATATACGTAGAATATTCTGTCTCAATACCCGTATAGAGTAGAGGATAGGGATTCATCAAATGATATTTACATAAACAAATATACTTTTAAATGAGGCCATTGATTTTTTAGGAAATAATACATAAACATTCCAAAGTTTCCCACACCACCATGAAACATTAAAATAATAATGCCATAGAATCATGAGAATAAGGAGACTCTTGATATGAAATACCAAATGGATGTACATACACAACAAGTAAGAAGTAATTTTTGAACATGTAATATATCTCAAAAAAGAAAACGTGAGATGAGAAAAATTCTTCTTTAGTTTGGAAAGAAGAGTTCTTTGGAAAAATCATTTATAGTTTTTAGGAAATCAGATTGTAAACATATATATCCTAGAAAATAAAGGGGAAGGTCATTGATATTATATTTGAGGCTTAAATAAAGTCTTGTTGCAGTTAAATCATTTAAAATTATTTTTCAAATAAACTTTACAAATAGAACATTATAGTGAAATTTAAGAAATATGTTAAAGAGATTTTAAAGCGTAAAGGTATGTTTGATTTAATAAAATAAGAAATGAACCAAAATAAATTTTTCCCTTTAAAATGTGTGATTTTGGAATGATAAATATGGATTTAATAAATTATAGAGTGAACATCAAAATATGAAATCATTTTAAATATTCCTTGAATCAGGCTTGCGTTTCAGAAAGAATTTTTGAAAGATTATTTCAAAACATACACCACCCCATAAAATAAATAATGATTATGATTGGTATACATATATTGAAAATTAAAACATAATTTTTGATTACTAAATGATAATAAATAATAATTTCATTGTGGTGAGTAGAGAATAAGAGTAACAGGAATTATAATGGAGGTTCATGTAAAAAATACTTACAGCTTTGTAATCAGTTGAATAGTATGACCCAAAATTAGTAATAATTAAATGATAAATTTTATATTATAAATACTTTCATGATTTAAAACATCTATGGGAATTATACATACACCATACACAAGTAGTAGTATTGAATATAGAATATCTCACAAAAATGGATTTGAGATGAGGAAACCCCTTAACTTAAGTTCGACAGTGTTCTTCACTTAATATTAGTGTCCTAGAAAACCTAATAAATTCACCAATTAATTTTTACATAACATATTATTTAATTAATGTATTTATTATAACATAATTAGGTTCATTCATTTCCTTTTTTATGGGTTTAAGAGGTCCAATTTTATCATTTTGGAACCATTTTATTCCTTGGTTTTCATGATCTTTTTACTTGTATTCATGAATGGAAGTTCATTTGAATTGTAGTCAGAATTATAGAATTGTTAATATATATCATTAGTGAAATTAAATATATATAAATGATATTATAATTAATATGTTTATATAATATGAGGGTGATTCATTGGATAAAAGATAATGATAAACGCTTGGATTAACTTGGCAGTTTTGTGCATAATGAACTTGCTTTATTATTATTATTTTATATTATGAGTGTGTAAGGATTAAAAAAATCGAATAAGATAAAATAAATATATTATGATCCGGTTCAACCATTAAAAAAGTTACATGACCATTATTGAAGATAGTAATAGAAATTGAAACCCTGTCATCCTTGAATGTGATAAATTAACACATCTCAGATGCAATTTTCATTTTTAGTATAAGAGGAGGGGAAAAGAGATATGGTGATGAAAAATTACATTAGAATAATAAAATTATAGTTCATTTAAGGTAATTTATTTATAAAATATTTTCTATGAGGTGAGATGATCAATGAAAAATAAATGAAAAGAAAGAAACTTGAAATAAAAGAAAAGTTGAGAAATCCCTCATGAAATTTCTGGAGCCTAACAGCGTCACTAAAAAATTAAAAAAATGATGAGAGAAAAATGTTATCTAATAATTATTACATAATATAAAAAATAATGGGTTTATGTAATGACATATCCTAATATAATCCATTTTAATTAAAAATATAATGACATAAAAAGAGTGCGTGAAAAAGGGAGAGATTTTGAGACAAAAATTCTACAGCATAACGGAAATGTAACATGGTTTTTGAAAATATTAAAAGAGAGGGTATATGGGTCACTCATTAATAAAAGACTCATAAAATAGTAGAGGGAAATAATAATATGTTAATAATAATATGGTATGAAAACATGAAATACATACCACATATAAGGGAACATGGATGGAAAAGAGAAGTTGAGAATTCTCTTACCTTGTAGAGTAACTCCTATGACATGAAGGTTGGGAACTTTGGGGATTAAAGACACCTTTGGAGGACTAATAGAGAGGTAAAACTACCTGATATTCTTGTATTATGAGTTTGTAAGGAATTAAGATGAAGGAATGATTGGGTATTTATAGTAAATGAGATGGATTTTTTTGTTAATTTAAAGGGACACCTCATTAGTGGTTTTTGCAAAACCATGAGGATGCCCATGGTATTTTACACATGGGACACCCAATGTCATATTTTACTATAAAAATTAAACTATAATTTAATATTAATTATTACATCATTATGATTTCATTAATCATACTGAGAAATCAAAACGATGTTTTTACTATTCACAAAAAATTCACGTTTTTTAGAAAAATCCAAAAAATTCACCATAACCATTTTATGACATGTAGAATTAAAAAATGAACTCAATTTTTTGAGAATAATTTTCAAAATATTTTTAATTTAATTTTAAAATAAAATCATATTTTATTAAAAAAATCAACATTAGAACTACAACTTGTTTTATAACACCTTGAGAAATTAATCAAGGTCCCATAAAATTTTATTATAAACATAAGAAAATAAAGTAAAAAATTATTATTATATTTTATGAAAACTCATTTCAATTTTAAATTATTAAACTAATCAAAAAAATTTAATTGAAATGTTTATGACATATAAAAATACCAATACATATACTGTGATCTTTTTTTCACTTTTAAGCTATCAAAAATGTATTTAGGAATTTAGGTGTGATGTTTTTATTTTTTGGCCAATTTATTATTCAATAATATTAATTAATATTCATAAGGGTAAATTACTATTCATCAAAAATTATGTTTGTCTTATCAGACTCAAAATATCTTACTGGATGCAACCCTGTATGTCAGTTTTTCAAAATACAAATTATAGAAGTAAAAATTTTATATTCATTGGTCAAGTTATAATAAATATTTGTTTTGTATAGAATTATGGCTTCATTTATTCTATATTAAATCTATTTATAAATTATTGGGGTGTTACGGTTTGATGTTTCCATGGAAGGTCACAATATGTGTTGAGTTGTGAACTATTAATAATAATCAAAGAAACACCATAGAAATTGAAAGTGAACCATTATCATTATTCATATGATATATTATTATTTATCATTGGATATTATTGGATATCCATTTAAATTAAAAATGATGTGTAAATGTTTGAGTTTCATCCAATAATAATATTTCATAGAAAATACACAATTTGAAAGTTTTATTGAAAATTATATGGTTTTTAATAATCGATGTATAAGGATATTTTGTGTGATAGTAATATTGAATTAAAATATTACCATATTTCATTCATTGACATTAAGAATATCTTAATATTAAAAGAGCACCACGAAGTGTGTAGACTGATGGATATTTTATCATGGGGAAGAAGTTTACTGAAATTGTAGTTGAATAAAAGAATTCTTATATTTTTCTGATGTTCCATCCTTTTATTTTTCAATATTAAAGGGTTTTATATCCTATTAAAATATAATCAAATGATTTTTGAAGAATAATTGTCGTTTTTTATGTAGTTAAATAACATTTAAATACTCAAAGGAGTATGTATATGATGTTTACTAATTTGGAGTTATTCTGGTGTTGATTGAAGATAATTTAGTGGTATTATAATTTTTTAATTGTTTAATGAATTATGGAGTTCATATATAGTATATCTACGATTCTAGAAAAATGAAAACATTATTGGGGCATAATGAATATGTAAGAGACATTTTGTAACTTCCCTAAATAAGAAAATGTAAGTAAATTTTCATATTACTAATGTATTGATAAAGAACCAGTAACTCTTAATATGTAAGTGTCATTTGAGTTGAGTAATTCTATAAAAATGAAAACGGAATAAGATGTGTATAGTGTTTCCATAACTATATGTCATGATTTCCCATTTTGAGAAAATAGAAGTGTCCATGGGATCACACATTGTGATAAATAATATATTCTCAGGATAATGAGTTTTGAAAATTCATTCGATGACTTTTCTTGTGATACATAATACTCTCTCATGAAAAAAAAATTTGTAGGAGTTACCTTGTTATATATATTATTCTTCAAAAGGAATACATACTATTTTTAGAGTTCATGAAAATTTTCCAAAAGGAATAAACATATCATGATACATAAGATTATTAATTTCTTATGTGATGGTCGATCTATTATAATTTGGAATATTATACAAGGATAATTCTGATAAATAGAATTAACATCTTTTTAAAAAATTGTAAATTAGTGGATATGTAGACATTATTTTACCAAAAAATTCAGATTTCAAGAAATAATTATTCTAAGAGAGAATATAAATCAAGCAATATATGTTCTATGATTCAAATATTTAAATATCACTATTATTATTATAATCATGATTTAATAAATGATTAATTGTGTTAATGATTTGTTGTTTGAAAATATTAAATATCATGATTTTATTGGTGATTACCCATGAATCAATCAGAGACGAGTTCAGGGATGATGATTGAAGATGAATGAAGTCTATCATGAGAAGAAGGCCATGAGTTGGTTTAAGATAAATATAATTTTATAATAGATCTTGCAATAATTTCACTATGTTATCAATAATAAGAACTATAATATAAGAAGATTACAGACTATGTCACCCCATTACTTGAGATATATGGAAATATCATTACGTAGATCAATAGAATCCCACATCCTGAAAATGTACTTTAAAACCATGGAATATTCTACTTCATGCTAACAAATAGATATGAAATTAAAAGATTGTAGGTTTTTTAGGAGCTTTAGGGACAATATTACACAATTATAAAAGAAATATTACAAGTAAAGTGTGTTTGAGATTTATTGAATGTAAAATATAGAAGACTTCAATGATATTTTCTTCTATTTTATAGTTTTTTTTGAGTTATTAAAGACCAATAATCAAGGATAGATCATAGAAACATCTTTTTAAGCTATTTGTGAGTATGATATCGTAAATGATATGGGATATATAAGATAGGGAATCTTGGAATAATGAATGATATTTTTTAAGAAATAGATTAATGGGTTTTGATATTATTAAATATAAAAACTATTATTCTAGAGATAGGATGAGGACATAAATAGAAAATAAGGATAATATGAAATAAGATATAGAAGAGTTAGAATATACCTTGTGATCACTTTGATAATTTTTTGGGATGAAGATATAGATATACAATGATTCTATAAATATCATCCTTGTGCATTAAGGATAATGAATAAGAGAGAGAGAGAGAGAGAGTCGAGCTTTTTTCTATTGATCATCATTCAGGTTGAAAATTATGTTTGAGATAACAAACATACATTGTCTCTAAGTCATAATTATTGAAGCTTGATATTTTTTATATCATAAGGTCTTATTTAGAATAACAAGCAATGGTATCCTTATAACAATTTTTTTTATTGTAAGGAATCCTTGAGATTATTTCACACAGGGGAAGTATATCTGAATTGTCTTATTGTGGTTAGTTTTATAAATACCTATCGATTATAGATAAAAGGGTAAATATATGTCAAGTATTCTATAGAATGATACATGGTGTGGGTCAAAGTATGAAATTTCTTTTTGGTTCATGAATTGCACTATGTTGGTAGTGGGATTATAAGTTCAAGGATTTACCCTTTCATGCTATTATTCTTGATAATAGATGGGATGAAGTATAGGAATTGGAAAATAACCATCATGCACTGAGGATGTTGTCATACTTCGTGTAGGTGAACCTCATTAAAAAATCCAGGTCTTCTTTTATTGATTTTTTATTTATCATTTTATGTGTACAAACCAAATGTGAGTACAGAAAATAAGAGTGAGATCCATTCAAAAAATATTTGTAGAGGTTAGAGAGGAATTTTTTTCAATCAGTAATAAGTAACCAATAATTATTCAAAACCCTATTAGTGTTGAACAAATCAAATGTATTCATAACAATTATCATGGAATTAAACTTCCAAATAGTATTTAAATATAAAAAATCTACTTATATGATTTTATTTTAGTTTCTCTACCAAAGGGTTTATACACTACATTTTATGAATCTATGAGTTCACTATCAATTAAACCAATGAATAGATATTTTTAAAGAAATTGATGAACATAATGAAAACATATGGTAAAAAATGAGAATGTTCTCATAAAATAAGGAAGAGAAAAAAATACCATATTCTAATTAAAGTTAATAAAAATGAAGTTAATTATATTATATATTTTGATATCTTTTCTTTTTAATGAACATGTGATGATAAGGAATCAATCTAATAAAAATAACAGGAGGACATTATTTCTCCATAATGTGTTTATGATGAATAAAATTTTATATTAAATTTAGAATATCTAATGTAAATACACACTACAGATATTATGGAAAATACTTATACCTTAGGTAATTCATAATGATTTAATGAATAATAAGAAAAATATATTTACTATTAAAACCTTCATAGAAAGGAACTAAGAACTATTTGGAAGGATCGCATATCTAAATATTCCAAAGATGAATAAATTTATTCCAAAAAATAAATCATGTATAATTATCCCAAAGAAATAATTTTTTTATATTTTAGAAGTATGTAAAAGGATATTTCCTATCTTGAAAATGGGTTTTAAGGGATAGAAATGTATTTTCATTATATAATTCTTATGTGTATAATTCTCTACAGTCAAGTAGGAGGTGTAAGTGCTATAAAGGTGTAGATTTAAGAAATATGATATAGATATGAGAAATAGTTGATCATTAAAATTAAATAAAGGGAAAATGAATTGGAAAAAATAATTGGGGTCAAAATATCTCACCAATAAATTAATGTATAATTTCACCAGAAATATGGTGCCTAAAGAAAAATGTTCCAAAAATCATAAAGAGTTTCTTAAAACGACTTAAGTGGAAGATGAATCCTTGAAAGGGATTGAGTATAAATTCCAAGAATTAGTAGGAAAAAATATTTCATTTATATAAAAAGTGCTCAAATTTAAGTCAAATCCAATATGGTAAATTATATTGTCAATCATATACATGTAGAAAAAATGCATAAAGATAATACTGAGATATTAAGTAGACAATGTGAAGCCAAAATTAATTTAATAGAGGATGGACAAAATATCCTCAATATGAAATGTTCCAATATTTAAGTCAAAATATATTATTTAACACATATTTCTAATATTTTTATATTTATTTTAATCATTTTAATTATCATTATTGTTTGTTTAAATTTATATAAGGTTTGGATATTAATTTATATTTTATATAATTTTTCATTCTACGCATGGTTTTCCCTATATGTTTTAGTAAAAACTATATGGATACACTAGGGAAGATCATTTTCCTATTCACTTTAGATGTATATGTTTCAATTTTTCTGATTGGACAACATGTTGGGTTAAACAGTTAATGTCTCACTAAAAACCATGTGTGTCCCTATTTATTAAGTGTAGTGGAGTATGGCTTGAGCATGGTTTGTATAAACCATGCTATAAGAATTAAATAGGTATATGTAAGGTAAAAATATCTATTTTTAATGGTTCATTCCTTGTTAGTAAATATTGTCCTCAAACCATGCTATAGTGTATTTTATAACTAGTGATTCATGTAGAGTATTCACATGGTTTCATGAACAATGTGGGCTATAGTCGGCTATAATTTTTTACAAAATTTCTCTTATTCTAATTTAAATGCGTTTCCACCCCATTTTCATCCTCCACTTATAAATCTCATCCTAGTAACCTCTCACGGGAGCTCATTCTCGCTCATTTTTTTAACCAAAGATTCTTTCCTCCTATTTTGATGAAATATATCATGACAATATCCTCCTATATTTTTATTTCACTTCTCTCTTCACATCTACCCATTTATCTTGGATCAATCATCCTCCCATAACCCATGGGGTTATCTTATGATGACTTAGGTATTTTGGTGGCATCAAATGGTTTATTTAGTTTTTTGGGGGCATATGAGAGACTCCTTGAGGATATATTTTGCTCTCTCCATTAATATGTATGCATTTAAAAAATTGGTTGTAGAATTTTTCAACCATAATGAGGTTGGAGATTTTGGGTAATTTCTTAAATTGGCATAACATTTTATTCCTATTTATTTTCATTTTTTTATTTGAATAAAAATGCCTACGTAAGATTGTTTTGTAGGATTTTATAGATATTTCAATGGGATTTTCTAATGGGATTATAGCCTATACTTATAATTACATGTTGAACATGGAATTTAATGTAAATAAAACATATTTAAATGATTATTTCAATTGGATTGTAAATTTTGAAAGTCATTTGATAGAATTTTGGTTAGAATTAAAATTAAGAAATAATTTATATCATTTTAATGGTTTAATGGGATAATGGTTGAATCTCAAAAATTGTTTTTAAATTTTGTTTGTGTGTAATTGGTTCATAAAATTTTTAAAATTGGATTTTAAAAGATATATTTTAAAAAGAAGTTTTGAAAATGAATCTTCAAATGATCAATGAATGACTTAGAATAATGAATATTTTTTATTAAAGGATTGTTTGACACGTTTAATATTTTTTTTAATGTGTTGTGTTGGGAGACACCCTCAAGGCCATTGTTGAATTGAGACCCATGTACGGGATTTTTTAATTGTATTTATATGAACTTTTTCCCATGTGGTACGAGACATGTCATATGATTTTTATGTTTTCTGATTTCTCTTGTGAGGGATGAAGAGGTGAATTTGGTTTTTCTTATTTTTGATTTATTGATGTTTTTGATTACTCACATCATTTTATTTGACATGCTATTTTATCCTAGGAATCTTATTGAGGGTCAAGATATAATTATTATTTAATACAAATTTGATGGACAAGATCCCACATGGTAGAAAAATTCCATAGTGGGTTGTTCTACTAGTGAGGATATTTGAGAGTAGTTAGTTGTTTATTGACATAGATATGCATCAGTAGACCAAAAGATGGTTATGATCTAAATATATCCTTTATCACCTAAACAAATTATTAAAAATTATCCATGATTAATTCAACATTATCTTAGTGAACTTTTTACTCCATCTATGTTCCCTAGTTCCTTTGGAATTAAGGCATCGTGAATTCATTATGTCAGGATTACATACAATTCACCTATGTTTCTACTTCTAGTTTTGTCATTATTTTTTTAAAAGTGAACTCTAATGTGACTTTGAAAGTGGTAATATTTTTTTAATTTTTTTTAATTTTTATCCTGAAATGTGTTAAGGTTTGAGAATTATATTTTTTTGAATTTTGTCATTGAAAAAAATAATGAAAAGATAATTTTTTAAATCAAAGTGAATGTGTTCTTATTTTGTTTTGAAAATGGAATGAAGATTATTATTATTTTAGATTAATTTCAAACTACTGTAAAAAGAAATTTCATTTTTTTAGAAATTAAAAAACTCTATTGTTCTTACCTACAATGTTGTATTGTTCTCACACAGAGTAGGCCCCAAAATCAATCCAAGGCATTGTGAAAAGCCTCTCACGGGACAACCATTTTTGCAAAACCCTCTAATGTTCTCCCTCCACTGGTGACTATGACGTCTGGTCAGACTCCTCTCCCCTCTGTGGGGGAGGGGGAATCACAGTTTCTTGAGATAGAAAGGCCTTCGTTTCATCCATTATCCAATCCTGAATTTCTTCCATCATTTCTGAAAGCATTCATGAGCCCTAAATTTCAGGATCTTTTGGATGGCAACCCTAATCTTCAGATTTTCACATTCAAGTTCACAGAATCCTCATCGCTATTGAATCGTACTCTAGTTACTCGTTTTAGAGAGAGGAGACCTTCCATCGATGAGTTCGACAGGTTTGTTTTCTCCTCTTGGGAACTTCAAGAAAGGGAAACCGTCGGGTTGCTGGATAGATAACATATTATGATTCGTTTTGAGTCGAAAGAGGACCTCATCCAAGCTTGGTTAAGATCTCCTTGCAGTTGCAATGGTATTTGGTTTTTCCTTCTTCATTGGTTGTTTGATTTCATATGAAATGGGATTCGCCTTCGACAGCGGTTTGGGTCAGTTTTCCTAATATTCCCTTACTATTTCAGAATCCCTCTATTATAAGAATGTTGGGTAATCTTGTGAGTATATTTCCGTGTGCGGATAGCCGCACTAAATTATTTTGTCATCTGATTAACCGTCATGTATGTGTTGAGGTGGATACTTCTAGGGTTTCATTTGAGTTTGTTTGGATTACAATTGGTAAGGAATATAGGTGTAAACAACAGGTTATTTATGAGAACAGGTGTGATTTTTTCTTGACTTCTAATCATTTTGGACATCTTCTGGAGAGATGTCGAAGAGATTCATCAAAACAGGTGCTGGAACCTAGGCGTCAAGAGCACCAGGCCTCGGTTAGGAGGTATAATGTAGTGGGTATTACCCCTGTGATCCAACTATTGGTGGGTCTCGAGTTGAGGACAATTAATATTGAGGGGGAATATGGGGGTTCCTTGTTGTTGGGTCCATTGGTCCAGTAGCTAGAAGAAGGGGTTGGAAAGGATTCTAATAGAAATGGATTTAGTTCATCCTTGATGGATGTTATGAAGACTCAACGCAATGTGTAGGTGGATGATGCAGACAATAGAAAAATATCGGATAATTCTAATAATCAAAGCTCTTAGATGAATGGTGACCCATCGGTTGTGGAGAATTTGGGGGATTTTCATCTGGGTGATGCTATGGAGATGAGGGAACAGAGGGAGGTAAGCGAAAAATGTGCCTCAGTAGTGGCATTGGGTAGGAATGGGAGAAGCCAGGATAGTGGGGGACCAGGTGTTTCATCTACGCCTTTGATTCCTTTGAGCAACAGGTTCTAGGGACTTGTTGAGGAGGGTTTGAATTCTGTTTTAGCGGAGTAGAATGTATTTTTCGAGATTAGTATGTGGGATTTCATGCTAGGAGAATCTGTCCATTAGGATTTTTGTAAGGTTGTGGAGGAATCCACTGTGGTGAAAACCATTTATTAGTAGTGAAAATCTGCTGACATGGGAAATGTTTTTGAGGGGAAAGGAAAAGGAGTATTTAAGGATGATGGTGTCGTGGGAAATTATCTGTCTGGTCTCGACTGCAACACGCTTGATCAGAGGAGAGGAATTGATGTGCAGGTCAAGTAATCAACCTCAGATAGCATTCTTGGGAGGAAGGGGGTGCTTCCTAGGTGCGATAAGAAGAATAGAGTTGGTATGGTCAATCACTTCTTCAGTGATATATTGCAATGTGGAGATAGAACCAGGACTGTGGATGGAGGAGTGACATCTTATACTCCAAAAATAAAAGGCTGGAGGGATTACTTTTATCTACCTTGACCATTGCGCAACAGAGCCTCCTTTAAGAGGGATCATGGGGTGACCCTGGCTTTTAAAAAAGGCATCCTATCCAAGAAATATGGTTTTGGGAGAATCACATTGGATGATGTGAGGAAGGACTATAATGGTGATTTCATGAGGTGTTTAAATTTGGATTCTAAATGGGGAATGAGCACCATGGAGGACGGCTCCTGTGTTGATTGTGATGATGGGTATGAAGATTATGGTTTTTTTGTTGATTTTTTTGGGTGTTTTTTTTCTTGTTCGGCTTTAGATGTGTTTTGTGGGCTTGAAAGTGACTTTGGGTTTCTCACTTTTCCTAAAAGTGTTTGGAAAATAATAATAAAAAGGTATTGTTCTCACACACTACATAAAACACTCAATGATTTCATCACTTATGTCTTATTTTTAGTGGTTTTCATATGGTATTCTGATATAGGGATGTTCAGGTTGTGTGAGTAGCTGATTGTGGATATGGTGAGTGACCAAAGGGTCACATGGAAGATCTACATTGTTTTGTGAGAAAATAATATCATAAGATTCTCTCTAGTTATTTTTTACTATGTTTTTGGGTACTCTAGAGACTGGGATCATCATTAAGACATTGGAGGTAGGTATAATGAAGAGTGTCATGAGATCTTTTCTTTTCTAATCACCAAGTGGACATAGATGGATTGAGATTTATTCTCAATAAATAATTCAATAAAGGATGTAATTAATTTATTTTGATATTCTTTTATGATTCTTTAGTCCCATATAAGTTCATCAATGATTTTAGGGGTCACATTGGTTTTCAGATTCATAAGTGAGGAATGAACTTGGGCTACATGGTTAGCCTAAATTGTTTCATAAAACATGTGGATCCTATGTGTAATGGTTCTATAACAATAACAAATTATTCCACATAGTTAGTTCATAGTTTACCAACCCATGTGGCGAAACTGGGAATAGTGTTATTTATCCTCTATATTTCTGATTTGAGAACCCTTTCTTAATTGAAAGTCTCAAATGGTTTTTACCATTGTGAGATTTTAATTAATTAATTGTTATTTTATATTTATATGATCAAATGTGGTATTATTATTTTTCTGGGTATTTCTTGGTTTTGACTCTTGGGGACTTTGGGTATTTTTTTAAGGGAAAATGGTTTTTGGTAGAAAAATGGATTTTAAGGATTTTTTTTAATATTGTATTATAATGGTTTTGAAAATATGTTTAGATTTTTATTTTTAAAATTTGTTTTGAATTTGTGTTTTAGTCATATTAAAATGTGTTTATGTTATAATAATTTTTTAATTAAATTATTTAGAATTTATTATTTAAAGTGTATTTAGAATTTTTAAATTTGAAAATGTAATTTTGAATGTAATTTTGAATAATATAGTGAGATTTATTTTTGAATTATTTGGAGGTCAATTGATTCTCAAAATGTCATTTTTTCAAAAATTTAAAATTATGGGAGTATTTCAAAAAGGTGTTTTATTTTTTTAGTTTGGATTTTGTGTGTAATAATTTCCAAATGATATATGTTTTTTTATTTCTCCTCCTCAGTTATGGGTCCATTAATTGATTGAGGTATATGATCAATTTGGAACATGTTCCATAATATTTCTATATGCCTCCCTAAAAGGTCTAATGGGAAAATTGGTCTCTACTAATTCAAATGTGTATACATCTTAGTTTTTGGTTCCTCCCCGACTTCAAGTGGAGTGGTTGACCCTTGATCCTAATCTTTCTATAATCCATTGGATTATTTCACTTTATCTTCTATTGTTCTAGTCTCTAGTGATGTGATAGTTGAATTAGATGAATTTTGAAATCAACCTTGGTGGGTTTGGTATTGTTTAGAGCCTTGATGGTGAGTTTGAAGAGTGTTCTCTTTTTAATTTGTTTTATTTTGTGAATTTTTCATTTGTTTTTGGTTATATATTTTTGGTTTTTATTGAGGATTTATTGTTTTCTCTTATTCAATTGGTTTTGAATCATGGTTTTCATGTGCAACATTGTTTTTGATACCTTTAACTAAGAAAGGCCATATGGATTTTGTGGGCGTTATCAGGTTTGGGAGTTTTTTCATGCCTTTCAAGTGGGTTTCCTTTTTAGGTGGATTCTTCTATATAATATTTCTATGAGTATAGTGTGTTATTTTTCTTAATAAATTGATCTTGGTTCACCTTTATTTAAGTGCATGGGTAATTAGGATAGTTTTTTCCTATAGGGATTTAAAAACATGGTGGTATTAGTGTGGTATGGTTCACCATGGGATGGTGTTTTGAGTTTAAAGACATAATTCTCTTAATATGTGTTATAACACAAGTTTAAGAATCCATGTTGTTATTCATTTTGTCACGCTTGTAAGTGGTTTCTTGTGAGTTTTTTAGTTAAAGTGTTTGGTTTGATTTTGTGATGGATCATGTTTATTGATGTTGTATTCATTTGGAATGTTTATCAGTGAGAGTTATATTGGATCATCAGGTGGTTATTTATGATTGATGGATTTTGATGACTCTTGAAATTTTATGAGGTGTTTCTCCTAGTGGATTTCTTAGTTTGGATGTTTTCTCTTTCTCTATTACACCATTTAGAGAGTTTCTTAAGTGTGGAGACCTATGTTTTGTATCCATATTCTTATTTCTTTAAATTGTGATTGTGTGCAATTATCTTTGGATATGTTCTATGGTTTTCTAGATTTTATCCTTTTTTTCACTTTTTAGTGTTCATTAACCAAAAAAACTCATTCCATGATATGTTGTTGTAATTGATTTTATTTTCTTTCTCTTTTAAATAATTTAATATGGAAGAAAGTGACATGATGTAGAGATTCTAAAACCTCTTGATATTATAGAAACATTTATATTTATTATTTAATTACCTTCAATTGTAATTTAAAAATTAAAAAAAAATCATTGAATTTATATTTTCATGAACTTTTCCTTTTGTTCATGGTTTACTGTACATGATTTTGTATAAACCATGAGGAAACCCAAGGAAGATCCATTCCATTTTTGATTGAAAGTTCATAGATTAATATGCAAGGGTAGAGCATGGTTTTGGTTAACCCATATGAGACTTAGTGGAAACCATGTGGGTACCTATTTTTTGGAGTGGTGGAACACAACTTAAGACTGATTTATATAAACTGTGTGATAACCATGTGAGGGGGATCTACATGTTAATTTATTTTTGATGGTTGGTGTCGGGTTAGTGAACCATTGGGATAGACTTTGTGGTATTTTTTTTCTATCCAGTAAATCACATGTGTTTGGTTCATGGTTTATTAAACCACGGGGCCTAGCTGTGTGAGCTTCCAAGATTGCTATTTCTTCTTTCAAAAATTTCCCTATTAGAAATTGAAGTTGTTTTAACCAAATTTTCCTTCTCAAAATAATGATACTTTTCCATTGTTCCCATCAATGGAGATAAACCTCTATTATTTTTTGAATCCATACCCCCTTTGATTTTAAGCTAATATATCTAGGTAATATTAGTCACTTCTGGTTTCTCTAATCTCTTCCTTCAAATCCATTTCTCATAGATTTATCTTTCTTCCACAAACCCAAAGGCACTATTGAGATTATTTATGGTTGGGGTGACACTAAATTGTTTGGGGTTATAGGGATTGTGAGTGACTTCTGAGGATACATTGGGTGCTTTTCATTAAAGGTAATTCATATTAGATATGTTTTAGAATTGCTCGGCCCTCATGAGGTAGTTGTTTTGTAATTTCCTAAATTTTAATATCATTTAATGACTCATGTTTTTAAAAGAAATTGGAATTATTTATTCAATTAGATTGAGAATTTTGAAAACCATTTGACACCATTTGTATCAGATGTGAAATTTAAAAATGGTGTTTGAGATTTTAATGGTTTTGGGGGAAAATGGGTGAATCTGAAAATATTTGTTTTAAAATGGTTTTAGATAATTGATTCAGAAATATTTTTGACATTTTTTTCAAAATATTTATTTAATTTTTAAAGAAATATTTTAAAATGATGTTTCACACCATTATGGGATGACTTAGAATCCCAAGTCTTTTTTTATGACATGCCTATTTCGAACTTTTACTATGTTTTTAAATTTTTATTTTGTGTGAGAGAGACCCTCTAAAGCTGATTATTGAATTGAAACCCCCAATGGGGTTCTGTTTAATTGCTTGATATGAATTATGTATTATGTGTCTTGAAACATGTGATATTCTTCTTATGACTTCAGATTTGTCTAAGGAGGAATGAGGATGTTAGTTGGGATTTATTTTATATTTTAATTTATTTAATCTATTCACCGATAAACTCATTTTATTTGAAATTAATCGTAATATAAGGAATCTTATTAAGATTTAAGAGATGTCTACTGATCAGTCCAAATTATATTGACTAAATCCCTTGTGGTAGGGAAAGAACATGGTAGGATATTCTATTGGTTAGACAAGTTGAGAGTAGATAGCTAGTTATTGACATTTGGATGCATCTATTGGACAACACATAGTTCCAAATGAAGTAAATCTAGGGTTTCTTATTCATATGTTTAGTACTTTACCATGATTATGTGTTCAATTTATTAGGGAACATTATATAGCTTTTATGTTCCTCAGTTCCTTTGGAAATAAGGTGTCGTTTGTTACTTCTGACATGATTCTTTAGTGTTCATTTATATTTCTTATTATATTTTTCTTCATTAAAATATTTTTAAAAGTTAATTTTAATTTCACTTTAAAATTATAATAAAATATGTTTTCAAATTATCACATTTTCTAGAAAGTGACCGAGACCCAATAATCTTTTTTCGTGTCATTAATTTCATTTAAAATATAATGAAATGTTATTTTTACAAATATTAATGAATGTGTTATTTTTCTTTTTGGAAAATGGAACGAATATTATTATTTTTATATTTGTATTTATAAATAACATAAATTGAAATTTTATTTGTAATAATTGCACAAACTCTATAGTGATTACGAATTACTTAATATTTTTTATCACACCCTGCATACATTACATGGGGTATGTAAATTTAATGTTTTCCTTCACGTTCCTTGGAAATGGTCTTCTTGTTTGGTGATGTTATTATTATTTTAGTAGATGGTTTTGGATGTGGTGAGTAACCAAAGGGTCACATGAAGATTATAACAGTTTATTGGTTTTGGGTACTATTCCATTTTTAGTGTATTTATGTATTGGATTATGTACTATATTTTTTATTTATTTAATTATTTTTTCTTTAATTTTTAGTGTATGAGACTGCTTATTTAATTTTCTTTCAATTTTGGAATGTTTCATTTTCTTTACATTGCTTACTCAAATTGTATGTAATATATATATTCAATTTAAGGTTTATGTCATTCTCAATTATCTTCTTTTGAGACTATGGAACTAGTTTCTAGCCTATGGTGATCAAGAATGTGCCTTTGGTATTTCAAGGGTCGGATTAGGTGTTCGATGGATGGATGATTAGGGTTGGTTAATGATATAAAATCAAAAAATAAACTTATTAAGCCTTCATAATAAGACGAAATAATATTTTTTTCATAATCTATATTGATAAGGATATTTATTTAAAAATACCTAAACCATTTTTAAATAAGATCTTGAGTACATAGATGAATGATCTGTTATAAGATCCATCTAAAAGGTACAATTAGTTCTATAAAATAAATTTTGAACTAAATCTATTTATATGAATATTTGTGGTTTTAAATCAAAATATAGAAAAATTTGAATGGAGAAAAAAGATCATAGTACCACCATTGCATTAATAGTATATTTCAACATGTGAAAAAATCGTTTTCTCAAAAATAATTCTAAGGAAATTTTATTTTTGTTCAAAAGTAATATTCTATAAATGTTTTTTGGAAAATGATCAAATAAGATAATAAGGATTTATTGGATACATCCAATGTTTTGAATGATTTGGGAACTAGGGACTTTATTGTTCTTAAAACATGATAATTCATTAATGTCAACTACAACTTTTTTCAATGTGTTATAAGGATTAGTTAATGTAACGAACACAAGATAAAGGTAAAATATAGTTTATCAAAGTATAGAGAATTTATATCATATTTTTAATTAAGGTAATCACATTAGAGATGAATTGTTGTCAAAATCATTCAATAATGTTCCAAATAAACTTAATGAAATAAAACCCCAAAATTATAAGATGAAGAGAAGGAATGCTTATTCTACATTGGTCCAAGAGAAATAGAAATTTATGGATCAAATTATACCCAAGAAGTACAAGAAGGTTTCATTACTAGAATGTAGGAGATTATTTTTTGTGTAATAAGAAGTCATATCATGTATCAATAAAATTAGACATTATTAATGGTTTTTTATAAATGAAATATGGTGAAATTTTGAAAATTAGTCTAATAAAGGAATAAAATGACTGATGTAGTTGAAATATTTTCCAAGAGATCATATGATAATTCAAAGAAATATTAGAATTTACTTAAATAGTATATGATTATTTGGTTAGACTAATTGTAAATGGAAATAAATACAGAAAAAACCAATTAAATCCAATTTCTAAATGAAAATAAATAATTCCCTATAGAGATATTAAATTTCATTAATGGTTGTCTATAAATGATAACCTAAGAGGTCATTAGAATCTATATGGAAGGTGTAAAAATTTTTGTCATATTTTAAAGTATTTGTTTAATATCCAACAAAATCAATAAGAAATAGGGAAATAGATGAATATAATACCAAAATACACATGCACTTTGATGACTAATATATGGAAGTAAATTCCAAACAAGGAGGTTGATGAATAAAGTAAATTCCTTGCTTCATATTATTTTTACTTGGAAAATCAGAATTTAAATCACAAAGAGTCCATGAAAATATGGTGCTAGATATAAAAGAGTATTTTCATTGAGAGGAAAGAATCATCCTTGTCTCTATCACTCAGGATGAAGGGAGTTCCACAAATTCCTTTATATATCATGTTCATTATTTCTATGTTTAGAATTTAAGGTGGTACAAGATTGATGGGTAGAAATGGAAAATCATTAAAAATATGGAATAATTATTTCATAGATGATAGAATCCAAAATCATGATGTGTTATCAACATTTGGTATCTTATGTTTCACCATTAAAAAATACATCATCCATGATAACGTGATGTTGGTTTTTATCCCCTGTGGGGGTGATGTTTTGATAATATTACAAAATAAATAAATTCATACAAATATCATGTTATAGAATGTTATAAAAAGGGTATCATTGATGTGGTATGTATGAAATATTCTCATAATTATTTATATTAAAAATCATAATTATAAGTTGAATAAGAATAATTTTGTCAATTGTGTGATAAAATGAGCAGTTTATGTACCGATTTTTGAAGATAATCATTTTTTATAATATTTTAAATATGTGTGTTATGATTAGTGTCTAAATATATGTTGAAAACATCATCAATATATTCAATAATTTGATCAGCTTAAAAATGTTTTTGAACTTCCTCTAAAGAGAACTTTATATTTGGTATCATATTGAGTTTTTATGAAAAAATTTATTGTCTAACTTAGCCCATATTTTTTTACTATTTAGAGCATATATTGTATAGACATAGAGTGTAATAATTTATAACACATTAATTTATGTTATTTTATACCACCTCCTATCATGATTCATTCCATTAGATGTAAATAATTTTGATAGCGATGAAAGTTGAAGAATATCATATTAACATGAATTTTTTTTATTTTTATTGAAAAACATATGAAGGGGTGATTACTAGACCCACATTGTGTGGATTTGTATTTGTTTTCAACAAAAATGAATGAAATTATAAAGATTAGGTATATATTGATAGAATTTTATTTGAAGGAATGTGAAAGAATCAATATTGTTAATGAGAAGGTTGAAGTTTCCATGAAAGTTGAAAATATGGGTTGAGTTGTCAACTATAAATGATAATTGAAGAAAACCCATAGAACATGGAATTGATATGTTTTCATTTTTCATATAATAAAGTAGGATATATCATTTGAAGTTATTAGATTTCCATTAACATAAAAAATGTGAATAATTTTTTGACTTATTTTTAATAATAATATTCCATTTAGACTACTCATTTGGAAAATCTAGAAAAAATTATTTGGATGCTGTTGATTAGTGAAAACAATTATTCTATATTCTTGTAGTGAAAATTTAGTATTATAGGATGTTTCATTCACATTGATTGATAAAATAATAAGATGGGAAGTGTTGCATGAAATGTGTATAGTGATATAAATTTTATCTCTATGAAGAATCTGGATGAAACTAGAGTTGAATAAATGGTAGATTATATTATAACGAGGTTAATATAATGTTTTTGTCAAGATTAAAGAGTTTTTTAACATATGGAAATATACTTGGATGATTCTTGTGGAGAAACTAATGTTATATAGGTAGTTAAATTCCATTAAATTACTCTATGGATTATTTCTATGCTTTATAAATATTTGGAATTCTTTTAGTTATGATTGATGTTGGTTTAAACATTTTGGTAATTTATTTTAATATCTTGGCTTTTTAATTAATGAATACATAGTATATATGAGATTCTAAAAAAATGGAAAAGGACTGGGTCATAATGAATATATAAGATTCATTTCCAAAATTTCCCTAAATCTGTAAATATAAAGAAACATTAATATTACTGATTAACTAACAAAAAGAAGAGTCACTATTAATATGTATAAAAATTTTAAGTTCCATATTTCTATAAAAATGGCTAAGGCATGTGATACATAATGTTTTCCCACACCTATATACAAGGATCACCCATTCTGAGGTAATAGAAAAGTCCCTCGGATTAAAATCTAAGATAATAATTATATTCATGGGATGAATAATTTAGTGAAACCCCTAGGAGTATTATCCTGTGATATATAATATTATTCATGGATGAAAAAATATAAAAGGAATAAGTGTCTTTGATATATTTTTTAAAGGATTACATTTATTTAGAGTTAATGAAAAATTTCTAAAGGGAAGAACTACAATATGATATAAAAGAGTAAAAATTTCACACCTAATGGTTCATTACATGAAATTTGAAAAATGTTTCCAACACTCACTATGATATATAAAAGTTTCATCTTCTTATATAATAGTTAATTTAAGGACCTGTAAATGGTATAAATTTTACAAAATACAAGATTTCTAAAATGTTGTATTCTAGGAGAGATTTTATATATGATGATTATTCTTCTATAATTAAATTATTTATATATCATGATTATAGTTCCAATCATCATTCAAAATATGATTAACTTTATTGATGTGTTGTTTTTCCTCAAATCCTAAATATTACAATGTTAATGGTGAGAAGCTATGAATCAAGTAGAGATGAATTTGGTGATGAAGATTGAGGGAGAATGAGTTTCGCCATTAGAAGAAGGCTACACCATGGTTCATGATGAAGATAATATTTTGGGAGAGATTCACACTATGGTGATATTTTGTGAATATTATGCACTACATTGGAAGAATTTTATGGACTATGTAATTCTACATAATGATATTCCATCATTCAAACTTTGTAATATTAATAGAATTCTGTGTTTTGAGGAAGTTCTTCACAACTGTGATAAATATTGCTGCAAGTTAACACATTGACATGGAATTAAAACATTGTGGGTTTTTTGGAAACTTGAAGGAGAAGATTCAATGATAATTAAAGAATTATTATAATGAATAGATTATATTTGTTGATAGTAAAATAAGGAAGATATCAATATTATTGTTTACTATTTTATAACTATTATTAAAAAAATGAAATGATGAAAATAAATGAGAGACTAATGATATATATTGGTATGGTATTCATGAATTTAATATTTTATATAATATTGGACATATAGGAATAATAATCCTAGAATATTTAATGATATTTCCTGAGGAAAATATTGTTGTTTTTTTTATATTCTTAAATATGAGAATAGTTGTCAAGGAGAGAAAATATGGATTTAAAGAACATAATAAAAAACAAGAGAGAAGTGATAGAAGATGGAGAACTAACTATATTATCACATTTAATATTATGGGTGTTGAAGATAAATAGATATAACACTTTAATAAATATTATCCATGTTTTTTGAAGAGAAAGGAGAAGATATAGAAAGATATATAGAGGTACCATATCATTTCCATTAGCCACCATTTAGGCTGAAAAATGAGACTGAGAACACTAACCTATGATATCTTTATATTTTAAGGACTGAAAATCCCGATTCCTTATATCATAAGGTTTGATTGAGATGAAAAACTATTGATATCCTTATACCATAAGGTATGGGTCATTTTTAAGCTACCTTGATATTTTTACACACCGATGAAGAAGATCGTAACTTTATTATCATGAGAATACATATTCTTACATTCTATTCATAATTCAAAAGGGTGAAAGCTAAATCATCCATTCTATAAAAGGATACATGGTTCATTCCATATTCAATAACTATATGTTGGTTCATTCATTATATAGGGTTAGTTAGAGGATTATATGTTCAAGTATGAATGATTATTTGTGCTTCTTCATGACAGTAAATTAGAAGTAGTGTGAATGTGGTATAACCACTACTAGGAACTAGGGATGTAGTCATCAATCTTGGAGGCAATCCTTATTAAAAAATATTAGTTTTCCTTATCTTTTGATTTACTATTAATAATTTCATGCTTATAAACCAATATTCAATATAGAAAGTGATATTGAGATCCATTAACCGCATAGGAGTACAGGTAAGAGAGAAAAAAATATTTTCCAATTAAAAATAAAGAACCATCATTAATTACACCCTATTTATGTTAACCACATCCAATGTGATCCTAACAACCATGTTACCTACTATTAATATCAGGTTAACTAACAAGTCTTGATAAAATAAAACCAACTCTAACTAATAGTATCCCAAAAAACCGTAAGCTATGAAAACATTTTATAATTCCTGAGCTCAGATCATCTAAACAACACCCGAGCGACGGTCACCACATGGCCTCAGACATTCCTCCCCATATACTAGATATTTTTTTACAAGAAACAAGAACATAAAATAGTCATAGTAAAACTATTCCATAAAATGGTAAATTCAAAGGGTCATGTTTGAATCTACCAAAAATTTTAAATTAACCATATGTGTGTTTGAAAACCCTAAATATTGTTAACCATAAACTGGGAGCTAAGAGGCCCCCACTAATCATTAATATAAGGCATCAAAATAGTCTATATGATATACTAAATAAAATAGAGTAGCGTTATCAGTTGAAATTTATAATTTTAATCTTATTATAGATATAATAATGATACAAAAGATGAAATTAGGTAGAATAATAATCAAAATTTAAATAAAATGGACAATAAACAAAATAACATTGTTATTCCTACTAAATACTCTAACTCCATAGGGGAACTACAATTGAACTAAATTTCCAACTCCATGTGATACATATACATGAAATAAAACATTAATGCCTATACACAAACATCAAAACCCATGTTTTATAGATAATTAAAGGGTGGGATTAACCTATTAGGTCCCATAATAGGTATGTCTAATACCGGATGGATGTGAATTTTCTATTTTAAAATAATAAAATTAATTTAAATAATAGTGTGGAATTTATTGGAAAATAATAATATATAATTTATGAATAATCAATAATTTATGATCACGTGAGAAGAGTGTATTAAAAATAATAAATAATAATAGAACACAATGGTTTTATAGCAGTTCAGATCCAATATATCATACTCCTACCCTTAAAACTCTCAACCCAATAGCATGTATATCTAATCAGATATAGTCTTTTACGTGGGTACATATAAATCCTTTCATTTTAAATTATTGCATCTTCACGAACGGACCTAGATAAACCATCTAAACGATACCTAATTAAGTTATAAAATAGCCTCAAGGGAATTAATGATCTCCCTAGGATGGAGATTAGTGTTAGTGCATCAATCATAACATAAGTGAAATAAATTTATACTGAAAACTAAATTATCAAGAAAAGGCTACATATATTGAATAATAAATAGTTGGTGTTCCATGAAATATTCAAGAGAAAATGTACCACATATAGACATGTATAATTTTTATAAATAGCATGTTGACCATATACATAAAATAAAACCGTCAAGATAACATCCAAAATACTCCATGTAAAAAGTGGATCACACGTTCCACTAGTCAGCACCCACTCCCAAGTCCCATTAATCAAGAACATCAACTTACACCATGAAATTCCTTTCCTTTTCCTAGATCTAGAATAATAAAATATAAAAACACCTCAATCAAATTGTAAGTAGTAATAAAAAAATTCTAGTAGGATTTCCCCAATCATTTCCAAACTATATTCATATAAAATAAACCAAATATGCAAAATTGTAAATATAATATTACATGGTATTATTTTAATGAATCAATGTTAAACATGATTTCAATGAATTTGGATGGTATGTATAAAACATATATAAATGTTCCTCTCCATAAAATTAGGCATATAGATGAATAACTATCAAAATTGTCTATAATAATTATTTCAATAAAACATTATCATGTATAATCCTTTTCAATCATAAAACCATGGTAATGAAACCGAGTGTTAGATAGATTAGTCACTAGGTCCCACAAAATATCAGTGAAATATGGATTTTGGTGTGCACAAACTCCCGATATCTCAATTATAGGGAGAATCCCAAAGAATAAATTACGTTCTATAATGATAGTTTCATATCATTATTATTGTAATTATTTTCTAATTACCAATTTACCTTGTGTTTGTATCCTTATTCCTAACTACCCAGGCTCCCATGTGCTTCATGTTAATCAATCATACTTCACGATATCATTCAATTAAATCAACATCAATTTCTCTCAATCAATCATTTCATTTATCCCCATGTTGATGTATAAATACATGCCACATTATTTAAAAAAACAACATGAATGTTTTTTTATAAAAAAAACATTCCATTCAAATTGATTCATTATATTTCAACTCATAAACATTTCATGAAGAATCTTTAAAATTTCAATTCCAAAATCATTCTTAAAATCAATTCTTTCAAATTAATACAATTTTTAATAATAAAAAATTTCATTCAAAATCCATTTTCAATGGACTTTCATTACATGCACATCATTCCATTTGGAAACCGTTTTTTAAGAATCATATTTCATTAATTATAAAATAATTATAATTATTTTTTAAAATAAAAAAATAATTGAAGGTTCCAATTAATAATAATTTCCTTACGAAACCACATACCTTGATTCAAAATATCAATGATTAGTCGGCCCAAAATCCAAATCCAAATAGAGTAAAATGTCCACGATTCATTAATTGAGAATATAAGAAATAAAATTCCTCATGTCATGATATAGACCCACTAATAACATGAGAATCCATTTCTCTCAAAGAAAAGGGAAATAGTAAATAAGAGATGGGATTCACGATCAAAATAAGATTATACTTATAAAAATTAATACAATGCATCATCTAAAACTTTAATCTGTCAAGAAATGAGGTCTGAATGCACAATAAAACCTCTAGTGATCCTCCAAAATTAAAAGGATTGTATTAGGTTAAAATGGTAGGAATTTAGAATTTAAAATGGGGGTATGTAGAATTAAATTAATAAAATCACTTAATTAAATTTTCAACACATAGTTTGACCACATGGTTTGACATATTTCATTCAAAACTACACCACGTACTAGGATACTAGAGAGTGTTTCATGTTTCTCCAAATGACTAGAAAAATCATGTTCTAACTATGGTCTCCCACCTAGGCTACTGGAAGATGTTCCATAGTTTGGACACATGATTTGACAAACAACATGTTAATCGTGCACCCCCCACCAATATCCCGTGGCGTACAGTTTGAGGTGTAGCTTACATGGTTTTTACTAAGCATGCAATATCCTCTAGAACTATAATACAAGACACATGGTTGCCTGGACTGACCTGTAATGTTTAACCAAAACGTTTTCCAACAATATACACACCCAACAATAACATTAAATCTCTTAAAGTCACCTAATACAACCTATGTAAAGATCTACACAAGTGATGATAAAAAAGGTAGAAAAGAAAATTAATGTGGAAATCATGGTGTTACTATTATACCATCAATAAATTGTTTATTTACCCATAAATACTATCAATAATAATACAAAGAAAATATATGTGTCCAATATTGCCTAATCAAGGCATCAGAGTCTAACGTCTTATGAGAATCAGAACCATGAAGCCATAACCCCCAAACCAATGGTATGCAGAATCTAGGATGAAATATTTTCTGAAAATCAATAATCCAAACAGGTTGTATTGTCACAGTGATATCTGGTTCCACGTCATGGTCCTCTAAACTAAATACCTAAGTCATTTCATAAATATAATTATTTAGTTGCAGCATATGAAAACAATTTTGAATCATTTTCACCTATGGTGGTAAATCTAAACTGTATTCCACCTTTTAATACCCTCAAAAATCTCAAATAGACCCATGTGTCTAGGTTAAAATATCCATTTTATTTTATGTTCGTGATTACCCAACTAAGGTTAGACTCTAAAAAACACTATGCCACAAACCAAGAACTCTAAAGGTTGTCATAAAAGATCAGTATAGGAATTAAACCGGCTCAAAACTATTACCATTATCTGCTAAATCAACTAAATTTCCACCATTGTCCTCTAGAACAAACTGGGCCCGACAAGGGAAGAATCACTTATATCTTACCAACAATATTGAGATTAACATTTCTAACCATACAGGGACTAAAAGGGATCCATTTTAATGGAAAATTGGATACTATTATTATCAGCAAAAATCGACCATCCAATGAGGGCCATCCCATGATCCTCCAAAGTCAAAGACACATGATTGAAGAATGTCCTCAAGAATATATATATATATATATATATATATATATATATATATCCCATTTTGTAAAAAAAATTCTAAGGACTATATAATGTTCTCAATTTTACCTAGGATCCCATAACTTCTTAGAGGCCTTTCCAAAAAACATGAGGTGAAATGGGAATCCCTATTAGAAAAAAATATTATATGGAAAACCATGCACATTGATGATCTCATATATATATATATATATATGTTTTCAAATTCATCAACATTTGTTGTATCATGAATGAATATGAATCAATTATATTTAGTAATTATTTTTATAAAAACTCAAAATACATTAGTTCCTTAAGGTATACATAGAAAACCATACACAAAGGATAATTAAATCACTTCCACTTCGAAGCCAGCATGGGAAGGGGATAAAGAAAAAATGAAGGCTTTTGATGCCTAGCCTTAATCTGATGACAATTATAAAAATGTGAAACAAAATCTAGAATGTATAATTTCACAACTAGACACCAGAAAAAATATCATATCCTAAAACATTATCATTTTTACAAGGTTCACTGGTTACTAATTATGATAACAATCCACAATCACAACAATTCTAATTGGTAACTAAAATAACATACTAATTCCTAAAACAATGGACACCCTTAATAGGTAGTGAACACTCATTAATGATATCCCCTCCATAAAAAATACCTAATTCCATATAACTCATAATGGATATCATGTTCAAGAAGAATCATATCAAGTGTGGATTCCCATTGAAAACTTGAAAATCATCCTAGAATCTAAAATTCATGCAGGAAAAGAGATCGATCAGATTCAATTCCTCAAAATATATTTTTATGTATTAGTATTGATGGTTCCAACTAAAAGGATCAATAATGAAATTTCCTTTTACAAGAGTATATGCAATGTTGAAGTCAAAGGGTTGAAGGTACTCCACCTATCATCTCAGCCGAAGGTTCATATATTTTTGTGAGAATACATAACTCAATATTTATGAAAGGAGTATATTAACTTTATCTAAAAAGTTATTGACAATCATTATTTAGAGAATAAATTATAGTTGTGTGTTGGAGATCGTTTATCCGATAGTTATTCTTATAATGTTGCAGTTGATGTGAACAATATGGAACCCCATGATCCTTTTACATAATAAAACATCACAAAAATTGATACTAAAGGATCATATAAGATCATAGACCCTCTCCCTTCTTCTATAAGAGAAAACACAAGAGCTAATGTAAAAAAAATCAACTCATAAAAATGAATATTGACATTTAAAGTCCTATGTAAACATTACTCCATTATAAGTGATTGTATTAACCCAAAAATCCAACTTTGAGAAATATTTTATAAACCAATGATATTATGCTATCAAGCCTAAGAATCTCTGATTCTAAAATATACAATGTAGTAACTATTATTTCTTAATAGTTTTCACATTCTTATTATGAATTGAAATACCATGCTCTAAAATAATATGTCCCAAGAACATTACCTCACATATCTATAAGTTCAATTTACAAATCATGAAATATAGTCAGTGATTTCTCAATATGTATTGAACTTATATCAATTGAAATACATGGCCCTCCTTGATTTTAGAGTAATCTAATATGTAATCTAAAAAACATAATAAATGAATCGATATACTAATGGGAAATCCAATTCATCAATTCAATATACTAAGTAGGATCATTGGTATAATAAAATTGAATAACATGGTATTCATGGTGGTCATACCTTCACCTAAAAGCGATCATAATTTTATCAGAATCAGTGATCCAAATATTTTGTTATCCAAAATAATGTTAAATCATAGATTACCACTTTACACCTATTAGAGTTTTAGAAAAATCATCAATTTGGGCTAATAGATACTTTTTAGATGAAATGATATAGCTTAAGCTAACCAACGTAGAGGTGAAGGGTTTCATTGGACTTCTTGGAAAAAAGATCTGGAACTAGACAATATGACACACTATGTCAAATGATTCCTTTGGACTTCAAGTCATACAAATGAGACATCAAATCCTTTAATTCAGCTAGTTCCATATGGTAAGTGGGGATAGAAATAAGCTATGTGCCTAGTACCAAGTTGGTAGAAAATTCCACCTCCCTCACTGTGGAAACCCATTAAATTCACATGTAAATAATTTAGTAAACTAAGAATATACTAAAATACATTTTGATCCCCATCAAGGGATGTAAACGAAACTCACAGAAGAAAATTGCTGATATAATCTTTGTGATAAAATATATAGTCCATCCCAGGAATTACATCTAGAGGAATCATATCAAGAACCAAAAACTACCCAACCGATTCAATTTTTGAAAAAGATAAATTATAAGAAGGGAATAAAAGACCCATTTATCTTTTTATCCCAATAGGTTTAGTAATTTCCTTCACATAATGCAATAAATCTATAGAATGACTCAACATATCCACAGTACATACAGATAAAAAATAATAAGAGTTGTAGTATCAAATATCTCAGATACTAAAGTCAAATAAAATGTAATGGTACCTATAATTGTCATAGTTCCTGCATCTATTTCAACTGGTTACTCATCCACTGTGTGAAAGATATTAATTCTAGATTCTTATGAAAAAACCCCTTTTCTCTTAAGGAAACAAATTAAAATTCAAATCATATTAGTATTGGTAGTCTTATACCACTATAAAGAGTTGTAAAATTATAGAAACCCCTCTATAAGTACCCTAAGAATCCACAATATCTTTAGTTCCTTGGTGTCACCAAGAAATTATAATTTAAGTGCCCAACCTTTCCATACAAGAATCATTTCTATGTACCATTTTTAAACACTACGTATTATTTAGAGAATTTATGTTATTGACATATACCAATATAGATTCCACTATGAGACTCATATCACTTCCTCCTCCCTTTAAATGGACCATCCAATATTCAAATGGGAGTATGAGTAACTCCCATCTAACCTAACATACCATCCATGTCATTTTCAACCATTAAATATCTCCACATAATTTTAGCATATGAGGTGAGATTCAATATGAATACCTGAGATCAGATATTCACCTAAAAACCCAAATCAAACCTCATTGATTTCATATTTTCATTCTATATAACCAACGGTGGGAAATGAAACAAAATTGGCAAAGCAGTTAAAAAACTAATTCACTATCCATTCAACATGATGATGGTTAATAAACCCCATAAACTTAGTCAATACATTCAATTATAGATATAATTACTCCATGAGATTATCCCTCAAGTCTTTACACTATAACCTTTCATTCTTCCTTTAAGGATTCTTAAATCCCACCACCTTCTTCTAGACCCATCAAGTTTAAATAAAACACATTTCACCTTAACAGAGTCTAGAGTCACTAATAATTCATAGAGTTGTTCAACCTTTTTCAACCAATCCCTTGCCTCCTGAGGATCATTTGTACCCAAAAATATTATTGCTCTCAGACATAAAAAAATATTGTGCATGATCTATGACATCTTCCCTTTGACTTTTAACCACTGAAACCGAAAAAAAAACATGTTTATCTACTTAACCTAGATATTGAACCAAACAACCAATAATATCTATAGTTTTCTAATCAGCTGGAGGGTTAAACTATATTTGGTTCATCAGAATCTCACTCTTAATGTATGTTCAAATCTATTCATGAGATCATGATACTAATCAACATAAATAGATAATAATTAAAAACACAATTCAAGAGACAATATATCATCAATTATATCCACATGAATTCAATTGAGAAACACCAATCTCACATAAATGATTTAGAAAAATTCAGAAATTATATCAAACAACTTCTTAATGTTGAATTTACCCTAAAAAACATTGTAATTGGAGTCTCATTATTTTGAAATATTGAAAGAAAATTTTTCATAGCATCCCGGTTATGTCCCAAAATAATAAAACAAGACTATTTAAATACACTGGCTACGTCCCAACACCAAAATGAGACACAACCACCTTTGATATTAATTTAAAATAAATCGACCGGGATCAACCACCTAAATTGTACCCAAATGGGTTATAACAAGGATCTAAGGGAATTCCCAATCACCATGGAATGGAGACCCACACTAGGGAATCAATCATAAAATAAGAATTAATTATTTCACCACAAGAGTAACTTATCATGAAAAGTAATATATCATATAAAAACAAAAAATTGATATTCAAAACAATCCTAATGAGAAAAGGTACCACCGATAGATAGATTCAAGTCATAGAAACTACTCATCGACCATAGAAATCATATAAAACCATAAAAAATATCAAAAAACCTCTATTTATCAGGTGGATCAAACATTCCACCGGTCACCGTCGACTCCCAAGTAAAGGTAATAAATAATCAATTACCTCTAAGTAGTTCCTTTTCTTTTCCTAGACCTAGCATATCGAAATATAATAATTCCAAAAGGAAAGGTGGTGTGTGAGAAATAAATCCTAGTAGGGTTTCACCAATCATTTTATAATCATTTTCTTATCAAATAAACTAAACATTATCAATTATAAGTAAAATAATGAATGGTAATATCTTGAAACTATAAATATTAACTTCTTTTAATTAAATTTCAATTGTAATAATAAAACTACTATAAATGTAAATTTCCATTAAATCATATATATAGAAGAATATTTTATAAATAGGAATAGATAATTATTTCATTAAAAAAATTAATTTATAATCATTTAGAGTCATAGTACCATGGTTATGACACCTGAGGTTAATTCTCGCATTCAAAAGGTTTTTCAGAATATATTTCTAGACCTCACCCAATGGGGCTCAAGGTGCAACTACCCCAAGCCTTCATCGATAATCTAGGGGCTGGAAACAAGCACCAAAAGTAATATCTAACATGGTAGGGACTTTCCTAATGTACATGTAGGAAAACACATGATCATCCCAATGAATAATTATATAGGAATAATAATAAAAAGAAAAAATATCTAGAATATAACTAGGAACATGAAAAACCTCTAGGATGTACAAGAGTATGACAACTCAAAATGAAAGTAATAGTGAAAGACACATGCCCAAAAAGAAAGATGTACCAACCTGACAAACTGGAATGTAAAACTACTAAGAAGATCCCATATACTAATCTATAGGATTCGACCATGATAAATGGTCTAATGCACCTAGTACACCTAATCTCCTCTATAATCATCACAAACTTTTCCACCAAATACATAAGACACAGCACATGAAGGAAAAGCCTATGTAGGGGTGAGTATTTACATACCTAGTAGGACACATAGAAACATGAAGGCGATTAGTAAGAGAGAAAATGGTTATATACATAGAGTAGATAGTAAAAAGCTCAAACCAAAAAATTAGTAACCTCGTCCATCCACAGGGATCCCAACACATTGTGTAGGTGGACCACATGTCGCTTCTCTACCACCCATCACAAGAGAGTAGAAAAATATATCAACATGGATAAAATTATATATATATATATAATCAATAAAAAGAAACCAAAACTAGAGACAAGGGGATCTCCATCATATAACCTATCCTAGAGAAATAGTTTCATATGATCTTGAAGTCCATCACAGTTACCCAGTATCCCGCGTGTTTACCCAATAGAAAACATCCCAGTCAAACAACACATCACCATTGTGCCGCATTGTTGAGGGGTAAAAATATATAGACAGAGGACCGATACCCTATTATAACATTAGTTTTCCAATTATATGGTCATAAAACCATGCTAAGACTGAGTGGAGGATGCCACTCAAGTCATAGAGGACCCGTGCCTATTCCCATAGAAAGGTGCCACTCAGAAGATCGAGGGCCCATTCTAAGCCTAGATGCAGTGTACCACACTAATCATCAAGAACTCATGCCCTTCCCAAAATGGGGGTTCCCCTCAAAATTTTGAGGTCCCATGCCCATCTCAGCTGGAGGGTATTGCTATATCCATTAAGGACTCGGGCACTGCCCCGTGGGAGGGTTACACTTAGAAGGTAGAGGAATCATGCCCATCTTGGCTAGAGGGTACAACTCATGTAGCCTATGGTGAACCTTCATGATCATTTTCAACATTGAAAATTTACTAAATTAGTATAATTCATATAAAATATAACAACATATCTCAATATCCACTCTGCATTCCACCATCATGTTCTATGCATAAAAAACCTTGGGTAGGATACTCAAAGGAAACAATTAGAGTCCAAATGAAGGAGATACAAGAGGTTGAAGTTTCCTTTAAAGGATGTACATGGTGTGTAGAGGTCTAACACCTCATTTGCACCCGCTCTATTTTCTGGCCATTTCCTCACCAACACCCAGTTTTCTAGCCTTGAATTACTACATGTTGTGTAAGGGTACTACACAAAAAGTCTCGGCCAAAAGCGTAATGAATGCATGAGGTGTGTGGCGAGTCCAAAGGGAAAAATGTAATTCCATGGATATTACTCTTAAAAAGGCCCCTATAGAGAAAGAGATCATACAGTTTTGATGCTCATGGAAAAAATATTAGGATATAATATTCAAATTCCTCAATTCAACATTTGGTTAAAAAAATGCATTTCACTGCATCATGCTCGAACGACATTTCATGGGCTCAACCCATGAGTCCAAATTAAAATTTTGATATTGGTATTGAAACACCCAACTTAATATCAGAGTCACAATTCCATGGATGATTCTTCATTCCAAAACCATATGAAGAAGATATGTTTGATAATATATTGCATAATAATAACTATAATATTTTATTATTATTATTATCGGGTGCTTCATGTACCTGTTACATAAGACAGAATTAAATATCCAACATCTATCTTGGATTGATCATCTCAACATCATGATCATTAGGATACTGACAGATGACCATTATAATGTATCATTTAAAAGATAAAATTGATACAAGATTCATTAACTAATAATTACAATAACAATATTTTCTATTAATAATATTATTTATTAAACATCATTTTTGTGGGAGGGATACACTAAAACCACCCATACTTCTCTTTGGGATGCATACACCATGTAATGGCCTTACTAATTATTAATAATAATATCTTATATTATTATTATTAATTTCTTATAAAACATTGTCTAAGGGGAAGGGATTCATGCACCATCCATTCACACGTACAGTAGGCACATACCACCTTAAATTTTCTACTTATCCCTCCAAACTTATTAATTTTTCATCATTTTTTATTATTCTTTTAATATGTAATAATTATATAAGGGTAAAGTTCCTCCCTTTTTTACATGCTACATATGTGAGTCCTTAACTATTTCTTCCATCCACCCCAACACCATCCTTTCATTTAAAAAATACTATATTCAATCATTAAAACATTTAAAAAATATTTTTACAAATTAAAATACATCCATTTAATTTTGTAAACCACAAACATCTTTAAAAATGATATTATAATTGATATAAATAATAATAATAGTCGCCACATTTTATATGCTCGAACACCTCATTGGAGATCCATGTCCAGCCACCACCATGTCTTTACCAAGAATCCTTTACATGGAATCGATTTCATTACACCACATTTCATCTCCAAACATTAATTGGGAAAATGGGGATCCCTAATCTAATCAAAACCACCTTCAATCAACTTTCATCTTCATCGTACTTTTACCACGATCATTCACCCATGACACCAATATAATTCATTCACAATACTCACTCTCTCTCATTCATCAATCCATTCACAAAATGTAAATCCGCATTTCATTCATGCTATTGGTGAGAATATGGGGGGTTAGATCACACTCGAACCTACCCCAACAATGTATAATTTTAACCCATGGTCTAATGAGGATGAACGTGATGAATGTTGGGGGAAATTCATCAATAAAAAAGGTGAACCATAATTGTACATAAGTTATTAGTCAACAATTATATAAAAGTATTAAAAAATGGTCAATAAAAAATATTTATATTGGATCATTATAATCAATAAAAAGTTGGCATCATGTGAAATATAATTATTTCTAATCAAAAACCAGATAAAATCCCGCATCTAATATTTTAAACCAAAGGGGTATAAATTACACTTGATGAGTCCTAACTCTATTATGGATAAATCATTGGTGAATATTGCATCAACTAGAGAAGAAAGATATGATCCCACTGTATATGTCATTCATTTCATGATTATCCTCGATCTAATCATCATTCATCAATTCATTTCCATATACTAATGAAGAACACTCTCTTCCTCCTTTGAGATCCAAAAAGGTTTATGAAGACAAACCATGGAAAAATTTCATAAGTGGGTATTTATAGATAAATTAAATAGTTTGTTTAATAAAATTAATAAATTATTTATTTATTTATTTTAATTAGACATGCCTTCCAAGGACTACCTCATATAGACATCCCATGCCAACTAATATTAGGTCATTATTAGGGTAAAACCCTCCATATTAATTAAATTGAGGTCTATATTCCCGATATAAGACTCCTTTTTGGTGATATTCCTCTTTTTTTGGAGAATTACATGTTCATAGTATTAAATATATTTAATATTTTTTAAAAAAATTAATTCCCGACACACCAGGATATGGAATCGCATGTCGTATCAGGGCCTGGCTCTGAGAATATACCTAGAAATATTTAAATGTATTAAAATGTAAATATATAGTTTATACATTATTACCTTATTAAATTATTTGAATACCCAAAAATCACACACTAATGACGAAAAGTTTAGATATTGAGCATTTATCTGGCTCTCTCGCTCCCACGATCTCCCTCGATGGTTTCCTATGTTTCCAAAAAATACACACACAAGGAAAATAATTTCCAATAGAGGTTCCTTTAGTGATGGTTATCAATGGTGCCTAGTCATTGGAAAAGAAAACTCCACTCACGCTTCCCATCATGACCCGACCAGTATCATACAATGAGTCGTGCACATACCTCCTCAGTTGTGGCACATGGAGAACAACAAAAACCTGGTATAACTACAAAGAGGTTAACTGTTTCATCAAATTTGTTAACAACAACTGATGGATAACCTCACTGTGAGCATATATTATCAGTAAAACACCATGGGTAGCTATCAATATCATTCTATGTCAACCCTTATAAGATCCACTATCACACCCATGTTTGAGAATCCATATATTGATAAGTAGACCTTCGAATATATAATTTTCCCCATGATTGCTTTCAAAGTACTATCACTCCCAGAGGATGTCTAGAACCATACTCTTGTGTTTCCAACAATGTCTCTAAGGACACAAGGGTGCCATCACATTATACTAACTTGAACCGATCCTATAAGGGATAAGGATCCAGCTCATAAGTCTTTCGAACTCTGATGTTCCATTCAACATGCCAAATGGTCTCACAATGAACTAAAAGAAACCACAGAGGCTCTAGTAATACACTCTAATCTTGAGTTCACACTCCAAGATCAACATTGGATCCATTATCTAGGTAAAGAGTTCATCGATTCTTGGGGGTGGATACTCTTCCAAGATAGTAACATGGCTTGGGTGATGTAATCCCACACCTAACCTCAAGCTCTTATTCACCTCTTAGGCGAAAAACTCAGGGATACTGATAAAAAAACACTAGGTATTATGATTCCCCCTCTATATAGATTCCTCAAACTACTCCACTAGATCTCTCATCTACTTGGGTCCATCCGATATTATAGAATAACTATAGGTTCATCCCTAGAACATGTCTATGCATAGGTCTATCTTGTGATTGGGTGGTAATCTGAGAATGTCCTTGAGAAATACATCATCAACTCCCACCATCATAGCAGAAAGATGAGAGTGCATAGCATCCACTACTGTAATGGTAATACATGCCAACTAATAAGGCATTTGTAACCTCATATGAATGATATCATCCTTCCATGCTTGGGGATCAGACCTTATCCAATAAGAAAAACATCATTCCAACAAACTGGAAGAACTTCTACACTCACTAGTAGAAATCGTCTATTGATGGATGGTAGGAAAGAAATCCATTCATAGGAAAATACATTATAAGGGCCCACTGATGACATGAAAAGATTTAGTACTAGGATATTTTTCCTTGTAGAGTGAATTCACACTGTTGACATAAATGAGTGATAATTGATTCCCTATGCATGTTCATCTAGAACAAGGGTAGAGAAAAAAGCCTTTAATGGTATCATTAGTTCATGGAGAGGGGATATATCTAGGGAAATATGGTTATGAATCTAATCTATAAATGCATATGAAGTATTAGAGAAACATTTCATACCCCCAAGCACACTTTAATCCACTGATCCATAATATCCTACCACATGAAGCTATCCAAACCCATCCCTACATTCTCACCTCAACCAGAGACCTATTTGAAATCTTAGCACTTTAGAATGGCCTAAAAAACACCTGTCAAATGAACTAATACACCGCACCTCGATACTATCTACTTTGGGATGACACTGACTCACCCTCATGGTTTTAAATGACATCACAAGAATGTGTCTCAGTGGGGGAAGTGTTCCTCTTCCTTGAATTTCGGAGGCCACATAGAACATCACCAACAAGAGTCACTACCAATTCCCCAAATCTCCCTAGATAAGTCTTACAACCAAGACCACTATTAGGAGGTCCCATATCTAATAGGGACATTCAAACTACATGATTTCTCCAAATAATATACCCCATAATAAAGGGGAGTCTATATCACCACAAAATGTGTTGGATCTCTATCTATGAAATCGGAGATGCACACTCAATCCATGTGATTCATCTACAGGTACCTATGGAGATATCAAATGCTACACATATGGGTTTGATTTTGAACACAATAATCTAATCTATAATGGTCCACCTAAGCCAAAAAAATCCAAAACATTTCCTTGTGTCAAACCTCTACTTCCTGAGGGCATATCTCATCACAAAACATCATAGGTCACCATCAATAAAACTAATGAGGTGTGATAAGACTTTATGAATATTCAAACTATTATGCATGTATTATATAATACTTTATAGGTGGGAGTGCTACTACCTTCCCATCTGGAGGAAGGACCACACATGATAGAACCTGAACTAAGGCCTCATAAATCATCGAGTCATCATCAAAATCTTATATCGATAACAAGGTCGTATTTCTTTGTGGTGACATCTCAAAAGGGATAAAGATGTTCTATAGTAAACTGAGAAAAATCCATATAGGGATCTGACTGAAGAAAGAAAGTCAAGGACTCGATCCTATAATATGTATGTACCATTTTTCCATGCAACTACTATCTTGGTATGCTGAGTCGACAAGAAAGTTCTCTGAGTCCTGATGTATGGATACATTGGCCACCACACCATGTAACGCCCTGACCCCAGCTACCCAGAGTCGGTGCATTACTTCGTAACATTGGCATGATCACAAAAGATCAAGTCTCGAAAGACCGATTAGTTTAGTAGCCTTGGAAACACTAGATACATTCATAAGTCTTACATTACATCATAAAGTGAAAAACTAATAACAAAGTCTTCATAGTCCACACTCATATCCTCTTCTGACTATCCCTGGAGGTCATTCATAAAATACTTCTTCACATCCTGGAAAATATTAAAACATTGAAAGGGGTGAGCTCAGATGCTCAGTAAGGATAACAATATTGTGGAAGTTTTCATAAATAAAAACTAACAATTGAGGCAATGTATAACTAAACAAAAGCCTTATTAAACTTAATCTTCAGCATAATATGGCAAAAGTAAAATCAAATAATGCCACTTACTTACTCACATGGATATTCTACTAGACGAATAATCACATGAAATATCAATAACCACTTTCATAATGAGGGAATGTATAATGCTGGACATTCTGAAACATTTTGTCAAGGCCTCGGCCAAGACGTCTAAAATGATTAAGGCCTCGGCCAAAACCATAAATCAAATTGGGAAAGGGCCTCAGCCAATTCCACGTCTAGTTGTCTCATGAGACCTACCGATGCATCGAGGAGCTATAGCGGGCTCCACCCGTCACTTATTAAGTCCAATACATTCCTCATATGAATAGGTTTAAACATATCATAAACCATAACATAATCGTATCACATAAAACATGCATAAAGGAAACATAACATTTCCACATTTCAATCACAAGATATCAATACAACACATTGATATAATAAAAACGCTTTCAAACCCATTTTCAATACCAAAATAAAAGAATGTTAAAACTTTGTATTTATTTTTCATTAAAAAAATGATGGCTTGTTGAGGAAGCTGAAACTCAAATAATGGTCACGGTGGCGGAGAAGTCGTTGTCGCCGCATAAGTACAGAAAAAAAAACATTCCCTTTTGTCGTTTAGCAAAACACTTCGTTTAAAAAAGATTCCTTTTGAATAAACGTAAAAGTCAAAGGGGTTTATACACTGTATAAAAGAAATTTGTGTGTAAAACAAAATATGCCTCAATGAATGGAGACTGAGACGAGGTCCATTAAAAAGATCATTTTTAAATAAAATATATCTATTATGTGTACTCACTATATGTACACATAAAGAAATTATAAATACAATATACGACATAATAATATCATGACATAATTTGAAAGTAGGAGATTAACCCAAAGAATGGAAGTTGGGTTATGAAATTCCCTTACCTTGCGTCTTGTCCTGACTCGACCGTTCTTTAACCTCCTGAATAATAAACTAGAGTTAATTTCTATTTACTTAAGAACCTTTTTCATGTTCATTATTCCTTTTATATCACTTATTACCATGTTATGAACATTATGTAATTATTTAAGTTAATAACGGTCGTTTTGTCGATCTTTGGTACTTGAGTCAACAATAAACTTCTTATAATTACAAGTTGTTTATGTGGTGATATATATCCATTATATCCAGAATTATATTCATGATATAGATATCATATATATAATATATATCTAGTATATACATTCATTCATAATACTACATAACATTTTAGAGGTAAGAAATTAAATGCACCGTTCATGGAGACGGTAAGCCGTACGTACGCATGAACGCTACTTTCATTTCAATTTCATATTTAATGGAACGAAAACATAATGATATAAATGTATAATATAATTCCAGTATAATATAGTGTATAATATCATTTACTCCATCCTTTATACATCCCACATATGGCATTAATGATTCAAATCACTTTGAGGGGGCGGTAGTCCGCACTTCCTAAAATGAAATTATCGCATTTAACCATAATGGAAATCATAAAGTATTCCATAAATGAGAAATACAGAAGCATAAGTAAAACATAAACATATTTTATATCATATATAAATATAGTGACATCTTAATGGCCACCTTTGAAGGTGTTATATGAGTGTTGAACAATCATCGTTTCGTGAGGCAGAAATTCGCCATCCACAGAAACCGTATGTTCTTTAACCATTAGATGTAGGTGTGTGTAAGTGTAGCTCGAATCCTTATTATAAAAACATCCTAGTATATTGAGGATACTGTTGTTGTTACAAAAGAAATTAATAAAAAGAGTTTAGGGGGTTGGAGAAGAAAAATAAAACAAAACAACATTAGAGAAGACATTACCTTAAAATCGGGTAACTCTTTTTGATTTGAGCCAAAGGCTTCCTTGAGAAGAGTTCTGCCAAAAGTGAGGCTTCTAGGAGTAAGAGGGGGAAGTTGGGAGAGTATTTGGGCAGAGGTTGGCCGAGCCAAATGGCTTTATAGTGTGAATAAGGTGGGAGAGGTGGGGGCCTTTTATAAGAGGAGAGGAGGGGCTCTTTTGGAAAGATTGAAATGTTACATTATTACACAATTATTTTCGGATTATAAAGGTCCCACACTTATATAATTCGAGTATAAGGTGATAAGGGTTCGCAATCCCCTCATCCAATTGGCTTTGGACAAGTTTAAGCCTTGGATTTTGCATTATCTTCCCATTTTATTAAAATCGTTAAATAATGAGGACATCGCTGCGTCATAATTATGTCATAAATAATTTAATTTATATAATTTCTAAAAATTATAAAACAAATACTATGATTTAGGAAATCTTTTTAGCTTTCTAAGTAATATTTATAGTCAAAATTTGGACTTGTGTAACCCCACTTAAAAAATGTTTTAGTAAAATAACTCATGTTTGTGTCAATTTAATTTTAACATTAAATAAATATATATTTATGTCATTTTCCAACTAAAGTGGATCCATGGGGTCCCCAAGTTGACCCATGGGTTGTCTTGGTCGGCCATGACTCATCCAATAGGAGTAGGACAAGTGTCATTCTCATCTCATATTATTAAGACATCATTTGTACCTTAAACTACACTAATTACCTCTAATCGCGATTAAGAACTTAAAAGTTACTATTCACCAAAAAATTATTTTAATCCCATTGAACCACATTTTAATTCTTAATTACAACCATGTATGTCAGATTTTTGAAAATAAAATCACAGAAGTGGTAATATTTCATTTAAACGAAAAATCAGTTATTTAACTACCACTTAGTGGTTTCACTATTCATCAAAAATTGAAGTTTTTCAGAACAAGGCCAAAATTTCACCCTAAGCTATAATTGATATTCCGAATTCAAAAATGATGTCTATTTTACAAAATTCCAAACATATAAGTTGCATTAATTAATTTTATAATTAATTCCCGCTGTTACGACAAATAGCGTGTTTTTAAGAAACAATTTATATCAAAAGATTGGCAATTGTTTATGTCCAATTTCAATGTTAAATTAATTATAATGACCACCATTGGATAAAATGGTAAAAATATATTCTAATTATACCTGAAAACCACTAAAAAGTATAATTTATCACTATAAATTATTTTGATTAAAAAATTTGTTTTTAAGTATTTTCACTATTCATAAAAAATTAGAAGTTCTCAGAAAAATACAAAAAATTCAACACAGGCTAATTTCGATATTCCGAATCCAAAAATGAAGTCCATTTTGAAATATAAAATTTCTATAATTTTAAAAAGTGGTTATTACTATTTATAACGGCTACTATGATTAGTCGCGGTGTTTTAGAACTCGAAGTTGCGTACAATGCAAGCTATTGCATTATTGAATGAGAAGCGTATCGTGGAAGCTCGGGGTGTTACACACCATCGCTAGGCTCCCTATCTAAATGCCTTACTCAAGACACTCTAACATTATATCCCTATATCCCAACCAAATTTTCATAATATAAATTCTACAAACATCATCATAGGGATCGATCCATCCCTGATACCAATATGTCACGACCCGAACCAATGGGACTCAAGCTGCAACTACCCCAAACCCGCTTCCATAGGCCAGAGGATGTCAACAATAGCCAAAAGGAATATGTAACATGTGATTTATTTTACTAATCTACATGTATACACACACCAGACTATATCAAAGAGGAATTGTAGAGGATTAATAATACATAGATGAAATATCAAGATTATAATCATACAAAAAAACTCTAGGGTATACAAGTGTATGTTACTGAAAACTAAAATTAAATGGTAAAAATATAAGCCCAAGAAAGAAGGTTTCCCAACCTAACAAAAATAAAAATAAAAAGTGAAAAGATAACCTAGATATTAATCTCCAAGCTAGGACCACCATACGCAGTCCACTACACCAGGTATCTTTAAGATCCTCTGTAATCAACACTAACATTTATGTCGTCTTCATAAGACATGACACTTGTGGGAAAGGACCATAAATAGGTGAGAATTAAAATACACAGTATGATGCCATGAAATATAAAGTGTGGGATGTAAGATATTCAAAAGGAATTGATAGGCAGTAGACAATACAAATCTCAATCCAAGGAAATAAAGTAACATCATCAAACCATATGAAACTCAACATGTCATGTAGGTGGAGTACACCTCACGTATCTTCCACCAATAGAAAAAGAGTATAAAAATCCTTCTATATGGATACATGTATATCTATATCTCTGTGTGTGTGTTCTCAAGAAAATAAAAAAACTATAAAAAAAACTATTTCTGATGAGGAAATTACAATGGGATCCCATCGCAAAAGGTCATTTATGATGAGGTCTCATCACAATTTCCCCATAACTAAAAATGGAGTCACAAATGCATTTTTTTTCGATGTTCCGTTACAAATAAAGTTATTTGTGATGGGAATTCATCCCATCACAAATAGTTTATCTTGGTTTTTAAAAAATCCCATTGGCAATGGGCCCATTACAAATTATAGTTTTCAACGGGCCGCTCGTAAATAAGTATTTGTGGTAGGCTCATTGAAAAAAAAATTAATTTTTTTTAATATTTATAAAATTTAATGAAAATTCAAATAATATTATTAATAATAAAATTAAAAAATAATACATGGAATGACAATAATAATAGTAATATAATAATAATATGTAATAATAATAATAATAAAATAATAATAATAAAATAATAATATTAAATTATAAAAAACTAAAAAACTATTAAAAACTAATAAAATTAGTAAAAATATATTTAAAATAATAATATTTTAGAAAAAAAAATATTCACAACAATATAAAATAATTTAAATAATAATAAAAGAAATAATATAATAATAAAAATAACATATAAATAATATAATATACTAATAAGATAAATATATAATATAATATAATAATTAAAATAATAAATAAATAATATAATAATAAAAATAATAATTAAATATAAATATATAAAAATAATAAAATAATTAAAAACAAAATATTCAGAACAATATAAAAAATGAAATATATATCTATAAAAATATACAGAGTAATAGAAATTTTACAAAAGAGTTTTTCATTCATATTTTAATCATAAAATAGTAAATAAGTCATTATGGGGGAGGGTCATATGGAGGAGTTCGAAGAGCTGGAGGAGTGAACTCCATCCCTAAACCAAGAGTGAGATGTGGCTTGCATTCTATCATTTGCTTATGATTCTTCAGCTTCCATCAAAGTATCTCTTCCTGCAACTACTGTTTCTGTCAAAATAGCTCTTCCAACTCCATACACATACTCTCTTTAAGCTCATAGTGTGCTCGTAGTTTCTTTGGATACTATGCATCAAGGCATGATGACACTCCACGAGTTCCTCTCGAGATCTATAAAGATATCACAATAGTACCATAATAACTCCCAGTCATCAATCAAGAGTTGATACCAATAACTCATCCTTTATCGAAGGCATACAGGGTCACCTGCATCCATGCTGCCTCATCAAATCATGATGCACTGATCTGATCCTCGATCTCGACCTGACTCTTTGTCTAGGTCTGAGATGTCACAACCTCATATGAATTCTTCAATTTCAATTAAAAAGTAAAATAGGTAATATATTATTGGCATTTAAGTTTAAAACACAAAGATGAATTATACTAACCATAATCTGATGTTGGTGATCACCTATAATCTCTCCAATTACAGGATCACTATAAATCCTCCTATAAATGTTGAACTCCTTAATATGGGTCTATTTGAATTCCTATATAAATATAAAATGAAAAGTTTAATTAAATTTTATATAAATTATTTAAAAATGGTACTTACCATGTGGTCCCTATATGTCCTGAATGTATGAATACCATATCAATTTTTATCCTCCTGTCTACCCCAGTTCTTTCAACCCATTAATGATTTCATCTTAAAACAAACAATAATATAGTGTGAACATAATCCATCCCAAATCTAATATGAAATGTTATCAGGTTGGTGGGTATAATAAGATTGATTGAACTCTGTGACTCAAATTTTCCTCATTGTTGTCCTCCTCAAATTGTGCAAAAAATGAAGACAATTCTCATGCATACAACAATCCCATGCCACCAAGATAGCATTTCATAGGAGATCATCTATGGGATTCCATAAACCATACAAATAATTAATAATATCAAGTTATTAATTAAATGCAGTTCAAAATAAATAATATTTTTTTACATATCAGCCCATGATCGAACATGAGGTGTGGAACATCAATGAGACTCTGATCCCATGTAACTCATGCTCTAAAAAAATAATCATGCATTATAACACCCCCTTATCCAACTGCTATATGTGAAAAGAAACGAAAAAATATAATAAATAATCATATAATTATTATATAAATAAATTAACGAAAACTAATGAAAACTAACTAAGATACACAAGTAAACATACATCTCCATGTATGGATCGAATACAATATGTGAAGATTGCTCAGGGGTAGGGTCAAGAATCATCAATCATAGAAGACCATGACCCCTATGAATCATCGTTGATCTACCAGAAGTCTGAGGGTCAGATGATCCAACATCCTACTAATCACTAAGTAGATCAGCTCCCTCAAACTCATGAAACATATCTTAGTCCATCTGAAACACGAAATTGATATTGTTATAAAATAGTTATTGAGTTTTTTTTTGAAAATATTTGAAAAAAACTATTATATATTGATATATATTATACATGATTATAACTAGCATATAATTGTGTCAATATTCATCTTCATCCTCATCTTCATATATTACAATGTCAATATCTTTATATTCCTCCTCAATATCATCAATTTCTAGATGAGTTTTACTTTCATTATCTCTTATCATTTAAAATTAATTTTTTACATCAATAATAGGATCATCATCATAGACCCTTAAATGTAATGTGACTTCATTGATATTCATGTATCTTTGTGGAAAATATTGATTTGGAGTAGTCTCCTAAGAAATTTCAATTCCTTTCACTTCAATGGAACCACATTCACTTGGAATAAACTGATTTTCTTAATATTTCATTTTTATTATGCCCCACCAATCACCCAACTCTCATAAAGTTGCACAATAATTTTCAATAATAAATTTTATTTTCAAAATGAACCAATAAAAATTATTCATTTACCAGATGAAGGATTTTATATTTAATGTCATGGATTCCATGGGTTGGATAAACATGAAATTCTCTCTCAGTATCCAAGAATTGACATTTAAACATTTATCGGTTATTCTATCCAAGATAACACACTTCAATTATTTCTTTGAGCATGATTTAAAAGTAAACTTCAATTTATCAATGCTGATATACTCTCTTGAAAACACCATTATTCATTGTTTTCTTGATTCCCCATACACACATGTATGAAATCAAAAACCATTCACCAAATTTTTATTATAAGATTTATTCATTTTAGATAGTGGGTTACTCAATACCCTCAATCGATTATCAATTTAATCAACATGTTGCAATACCTGAAAATTTGTAAAACAATTGTCAATATAACATGTACGAAATTTATTTTATATGTTAACCCATAAATAATTAATGTTACCAGTTTTTGAAACCAGTAGGAAAAATTCATTTGCTGAGGTTTTTCTAGAGAAACTTTTGTAATTTGAAGAAGCTGTTTCTTGATATGATTGTCATATAATCTAAAAATAAAATAATATTCATTTATATTAAGAAATAATATAGAATAAGTTATTGGAATAACCACATTATAAATTGTGTCACTTCTTCATAGTTGAGTAGAACATATGTACGTGATCTATGATGTTCATCATATGAAATCTATCATTCATGAACTCCATTAAATCCAATTTTGGCCTGATTAAAAATTGATAATTGATTGTTCATTTAACCATCATAATTTCCATCATTATGGCCCATGAAATTATATTTTGTGGAATATTCAAATTCAAAATAATTAGAGCAGAAAAAATAAATTTCCTCCTACAAATAAGCTTCTAAAATAGATTTTTCAACCGATGCTTTGTTACATACTTTTTTCTTCATTTTTTGATTTCATATCTCAAATGGGTAAATCCATCAGAGCTATACCAAAACTAAAAATTATTCTCCATACGAAAAATTTAATATGAAATGTTCCATTGAGTTAATGAAATCCAGTGGAATGATTTTTTTCCAATTTACATAAAATTAAAACAACATCTTCTTGCAGTTTACATAGTGCAGTGTTGTCTACTTTCGTGAAAAAAATGTCTCCGAAATAATATGACATATTTATTAGAACATCCAAAATCATTTAATTCAAAAAACCAATTAATCAAATTGGTAGATAAATTTCCATTATAACATCACAATCATGGATTTTTAATCTTAATATCTGACCATTTCCCACAAATTTTTCCAAATTTGAAACATAACCATATATAAGTCTCAAATATAAAATACACTAATAAAATAATAATTGATTTTATTTAAAAAATTATAATCTGATTGGGGATTCATTTACACCAATGATCCAAACATTTCAAACAGTTCATGTTCTGGTAGCCTGAAAATTTGGGAAAAATCTAATTATGCCTTTACATTATCTTCACTCTCACACGGTGTATCCAAAACTGTATAAAATATATTATCAAAATAATTGTCATCATGCATGACATATGACATGTGACAGACCAAAAAAACATACTAATATAGAATATCCAAAAAATGCTCCATTTTATCTAATTGTGTTCTTTCCCAAAGCTATCAATTTTCTTATTAGTTTACAGTTCGTCCTAATGTAAAGAGAGGAAATGAAGAGGCAAATGATTTTAACTCCATACTTGATATAATTATTATATCTCTATCATATTCTATTAAACCTTTTATGAAATGATATCTATTTCGGTGAAAAGGATGATCAGTTTGAAGAAATTGGCAATGAATGTTGAAAAAATAATGTTTTATTATATTGAAAAGAACAAACATTTTTTTGTATCTCATACAGTAAGAACATGATTTTGGACCACATCTACTCTATCCAGATAACATGATATATGCTTGGAAGTCAATAATTGTCCACACCAATGAAGCTTTTAGTTGGAAATTTTGTTTCATAGCAACATCACATGTAATGACACCATTAATCCACAATAAATTTAACTCATCAATCAATGGGTTCAAATAAACAAAAATATTCTTTTTTGTTTGTCCTAAAATTAGTAAGCGTGAAAATATATATGGATCCTTCATCAACGTCCAAGGAGGTAAATAGCTTGGATTTATAAAGACAGGAAAACAAGAATATATACTACCAAAAGAACCAAATAGATAGAAACGTCAATAGAAAGACCCACTAACATGTTTCAGGCTTCTAAAGAAAAATATAGATTTACTTGGACAAAATGTTTCCATGAATCACCATTAAATTGATGATTTAAGCATTTATAGTTTGAAATATTGGTTTTGTCCCATGACAACAATGAAGTTGTGTTCTGAGACATAAATAAATGATAAAACTTGAGTGTAAGAAATAAATACCTAAACTATTTTATAGGAATCAATCATGACATACCTAGTTGAGCCTCGTTATACCACAATTTTCCACATGTATGAAAACTATCTGATGACTCATTTTCACAAAATATAAGATGCAATCATTTCAACATGTATGAATCTTTTGATAACCATGATCCAAATTACTAATTAGCCTCTTCCGCTAATAAAAGTTGCAAGAAATACATTTACATTAGGTAATAATGATTTTAAAAAAGATAATATCTGATCAAAATAGTTATTTGACATTCCACTATCTAAATTAATAACCATAAATTTTGTAACTTCTTCATAATTCATAATCTTACAATCAGGATATAAGGCATCCTCATCGAAAATCATCAACTCATAATATTGAGATGGTTCTAACTCAAGAGTTAAATCAATATCATCTAGAGTTTCAGTTTGTTGAAATGGTGAACCTACCACATCATGTACTAAATTTTGAAATAATGATGGTTCTGGAACCTAATTGTTGGTATCTTTTCTGAAATTGTGTTCACCATGTTTATAGAAAAAAATATAAATTGTTCGAAATGAAAATTGAAATAGATGACACCTGTAACAACCCAAAGTTTTTCATTGGAAATTCCCTTCTTATAATTATGTCATAAAATCACATGAAAACACAACATAATGAACTACTAAGTGCTAAGTGACCTTTAAACATAAGTTTGTCACTTCTGTGTTTTGAATTTCGAAAATCGGACATACACAGTTGTTTTCAAGATGATTTTTGGAGTTTAATAAAACAAAAATAATTTTTGGGGAATTTTAACGTACCCTTATGAATAGTGATATACCCTAATGAATAGATACCTTACCTATGATAGTATAAATATAATATTCATGTGAATGTATGATGTACCTATATTTTAGAACAAGTAAATGGATGTCTTAAAACTATTTTTTTGTAATAAACCATGATTTTAATTAAATATTAAATTAATCATATTTAGAAAATTATTTTTTAATAATGGAATTAATTTTTGGATTCTACATGTCGAAAAATTGTTGGGGTGAAATTTTGGGATTTTTTTGAAATACTTTATTTTATGATGAATAATGAAATACCATAATTTACAAAATAAGATAAACAAGCTAATTATATGGTCATGTGTTATGATTTTATGATTTAAGACCACTTGGATCAGTATTAAATTACGAAATTACTATTCTTGGTCATGAAAAACTCATTATTCCTTGTCTTGTGGGGAAATAATAAACTAATGAATTATATATTTAGTAAACCCCTCTCCCCCCACTATAAATACCACCCTTCACACCCTCATTTCCTGACACCTATCAAGCTTGAATCCTTGTCTAAACACTACCCAAGAATCTTCTTTAGCCCCTCCCCCACATCCCAGAGCTTTTGGTCTCATCAAAAGACCAATATTACATCCCTTAATGAGGATCTTAAGAGGAGGATTCAAGAGGTAATTTCTCTCCCTCTTCTTCATTAATTCCCTTTCAATTTCAAGTTCTTTACTTTTTCTCTCCGCACCTATATTTGTCCAAATGGTATGTTAACTCCAATATCATTAATATACTGTAATTTTATTATACTAATGGGATAATATATCATCCAACCCATTTCCCTCTTCCTTTTATTTTATTAAAGAGAAAATTGTTCATGAGGTGTTAATTTATTACCTTCAAGAACCACATGTTTTCTTCTTCCATTTCAACCTTTATATAATGTAATGAAACCATTTATATGGTTGAACTAGAATATTTAATATGTATTATGTTATATTTAATGTTCTGTAACTGACTTATGTACATATTACTAAGTGATAAATTAAAACAAGTTCGTTGTGACAAAAAAACAGCCCAAATTAACCCAAAAAATCATCATTTAATTTTATCTAATGATTCATCCACATGGTATATAATATAACTCATTATGAGATAATTTTAAATTCTGGAATGTCATTAATAAAATTTAATATCAGTTCTGGATGATTACCCATGTTCTACCTGAACTCCAATTTATGAATACAAGTGAACCACCCAAGAAAAACCATAAAAACAAACATCCCCATACAATGTTTTTAAACTCTATAAGTCATCCAAACGAACATAAAACGAAATAATGAAACCATAATGAACACTATTCATGTATAAAAGGTTCTGTACATTATAATTATTTAATATAATGTCATTATACATGCCACTAAAGAGAAATAAGTGTTCAGATACAAGGTAAGGGGAAAATCTCGAACCCAATTTTCTTTCTTCAGGTTCTCCCTATTTACCTCCATTTTGGTATGAAAACCTCATAAACATCATGTTTTCATTATTATCTTACCTTTTATAGGATATAAATGTTTTATATTGAATTTTATTTCAAAAAAAATGTTTTCAAAAAGAACACTTTTTTTAAGAACTCAGCTTTTACCTCTCATTCATGGTTGATGGTTCTTGTATCATTTATGTTGTACCCTCTTTCTTTTAGAAACCCAATGTTTATGAATGTATTATTATGAGATGAAACCCATTCCTTACCATGGGTCAGTTATGTTCATTATTGATATATGTTCTACGTGTCATGCATGATAATGAAAATATTATGAGGTGACGGGTGTGCCAAGAATTATACATCGCAATATGAATGTTTGAATGTGATGGGTGCACCTGGAATTATACAACGCTCTAATGCATTGGGTAAAGTGATGAATCTAATGAGTAAATGTGAAATTCTATTGACAAGATGATAGCTTTGTCAACAAGTATGTGTGGTGGTTATCCACTAAGACATGACGTTTCATTTTTATGCATTGCCCCATTTCAAGTCTTATATTTATACTTCCTCTAATGTTCATGATATTTTTCCCATGTTATGATTATGCTAACCCCATGCTATATTGTTCTTATGTATCCTCTAACTAGGATTTTATCTCACCCCATTTCCGATGTATATCCTCAGGTGGGTACATGTACTAAAGAGAGGGCATGTTCCAATAAGAATCTAGTGAAGAAGGAATTAAATGATTGTTTATGATTTATGTTGTAAAAGTTATGAATGGTCCTAGTTTTCCTAAGACACTAAACCGCTAGACCCTATATGTGTAATACTATCATTTTGTTTATCTTTAAAATGATGTAATAGTAATGTATGAAATGTTTGGGTCACTATAGATGGTATTAGAGGTAAGGTTTAGTTAATTTGGGAATTAGGATTAGTGAACCCTAGAGAAAACCTCTAGCATGAGACTGTACAAATTTTCACACAATAATCTTTTCAAAGGGATCCCATATTTTATACTTTTAGTATAAATTTTGCAAATAAATAAGTTATTTATTCATGAATTTTCAAATTATGTATTGTTCTAACCTTCTCTATTTTAGAAAATGGTGGGAACCAGGAGAAACCAGGCCAACAACTCGTGTAAGGGCCAATGCGATGTTTTCCCGAATGACATCCCCAATGATTTGGGAGGTGGAGTTCAAAACTTCATGCTGATGCTTACCCAATTACCTCATGTTATGAAAAACAACCATGATAATGGGTAACTTCCTCTTTCACCAAAGAGGGAGAAACTGGCTATCGAATGTTTTATGCAGCAAGAACCACTGAAGTTTAGTGGATCTTCTGATCCACTAGCTGCAGAATAGTGGTCAAACTCCATCAAGAATATTGTTTTTGTGGTTAACTATTCTGATATGGGGAAAGGGACTCTAGATATTTATTTTCTATATGGAGAATCTGATAAATGGTGGAATTTTATTAAGAAAATAAATCCAAGGGAGGAAATTGAAGAGATGGAATGGGAAGACTTTATGATAAATATTCTTAATAAGTATTTCCCAAGATCTCTTCGTATGAAGTTGGAGAGAGAATTCATAAAGCTGAAGATAAAAGAAGGAGAATCTGTCACAACCTATGAAGATAATTTCAGAATGCTTTCAAGGTATGGGTTGGGTTTTGTTATCAACAATGATAGAAAAATTGATAGATTTTTTAGTGGATTAAGACCACACCTTCGAAAGGATCTTGTAGTTTGAGACTTTGGGAGTTATGAAGAAGTTGTTTGGTGTGCTCTCAAAGTGGAGATGGAGTTTGGAAAATGGCCCCATGACTATGGTGATAAGAAACAAAAGATGGAGTTTCATGTCGGTGGATCTAATGATAAATGTGGGAAGAAAACTCAACGACCCACATGCCAAAAATGGGGAAAGTTGCACCATGGGAACTGCCTCAAAGGGACTGGGAAATTCTTCATGTGTGGGAAATGAGGACATCATGCTCAAGAGTGTCGAAAAGGCCTGAAAAGGAAGGATAATATAGTGGAAGAAAGGAGAGAACCACCCATTGTTCAATGCTATAATTGTATGGAGCAAGTGAACTATGCAAGCCAGTGCACTAAACCTTGAGTTCTCGAGGGTAATCAGTGTCAACAGCCACCAAAGCCAAAGGAACAAGGAAATGCTTATGCCATCACTACTGCAGAAGTGGATCAAGATAATGAAGTCGTACAATGTACACTTCTTATTCACTCAAGAATAGAAAAAGTCTTTTTTGATTCTGGTTCTATGAATTCCCTAATATCTTGCAAGTTTTCTAGAAATATAGAATTGAAGCCCCGAATCCTTGAAGTAGAGATATCTATAAAAACACCTAGTGGTGATATCATTACAACCCAATTGTTTGAATCTAAACCTGTTGGCATATGTGGGAAGATTCTTTCGGTGAATCTTGTAATACTTCCCTTGGTGGAATTTGACGCTATAATGGGTATGGATTGGCTCTCATTATATAGATCACATATCAACTATTGGGAAAAGGAAATATCATTTCATATTCTGAACCATCCCATGCTCCTCTAAAAATTCAAGGATGATCATAAATCTCCTTTTCAAAATCCTTCATCTGTGTGGGTTTTGATTCCCTATGAAGAAGCATACCTCTCCCAAATGGTTGGGTCGAAGGATAGTTCCACCCTTGTAGAAATTCCCATCTTGACGAAATACAAAGATGTAATTTCGGAAGAGTTACCTGGAATTACCTTGGATTGTGTGGTATATTTCACAATTGAACTCATACCCAGAGCTACTCCTATCTCAAATTTTCCTTATAGGATGGATCCTATCTAACTGGAGGATTTAAAGAAGCAGCTACAAGAGCATCTAGACAAAGGGTTCATATGCCCTAGTGCATCACCTTGGGGTCCACCAATTCTCTTTGTCACGAAGAAGGATGTAACAATGTGGCTATGTGTTGATTATCGGGAACTCAACAAGATGACCATAAAGAACAAGTATCCTCTCCCAAGGATTGATGACTTGTTAGAATAGTTAAGAGGAGCTCAATACATCTCAAAGGTGGATCTTCATTCTGGATATCATTGGTTAAAGGAGAAGAAGGAAGATATTCAGAATACTACCTTCCATACAAGTTATGGGCACTATGAGTTTTTGGTGATTCCCTTAGAACTTACTAATGCCTCTGAAATCTTCATGGATTTGATGAATATGGTATTTAGACATTACATTGAATTTTTATTGGTATTGTTTATTGATGATATTCTCATCTACTCCAAGTGCAAGGAGGAAGATGAAGAATATCTAAGACTTGTGTTAGCAACATTTAAAAAGGATAAATTGTACGACAAGTTCAACAAGTGTGAATTTTGGATGAAACAATTCATTTTCTTGGGACATGTGATCACAAGTGAGGGAATTTCTATGGATCCTTCAAAGAAAATGGTGATTAAGGAATGTACCAGGCCCTCTAGTGTCCAAGAAATCTATGGTTTTATTGGATTAGCTAGGTACTATCGATGTTTTGTGAGAAACTTTTCACGATTGTCAAGCCCGCTAACTAAGTTAACAAGGAAAGGGGTAATGTATGTCTGGATGGAAGAATGTGAGGGAAGATTCAAGGAGATAAAGAGAATGTTGATCACTGCACCTGTTCTCACACTATCGAAAAGTGGAGAATGTTTTCTGATATACAGTGATGCTTCAAAGAAAGTCTTGGGTTGCATACTCAGGAAAAATGATAATGTGATAGCCTACGCCTCATGACAGTTGAAGATCCATGAGTAGAACTACCCGGCGCATGATCTAGAGCTGGAAGCCGTGATTTTTTCCTTTAAAATATGGCGGCACTACCTTTATGGCGAGAAGTGTGACATGTACACCGACCACAAGTGCCTAATGTATATATTTACACAAACGGAGCTCAATAGAGTCAAAGTAGATGGTTATAGATATTTAGGGATTACGATTTCTCTATTCACTACCATCCTTGAAAGTCGAACAGGGTAGCTGATGATCTAAGAATAAAAGAACCCACTACTCAATCCATGTTATGGATTGAGAAAGAATCTATCTTTTTAGATATGAAAAGGATGGGTTTAGAAATCATAAGGGCATGGGATACATCCTGCCTTTCCCAAATGATTGTGCAACCATCCATCCAGGGGAAGATTAAGGAATCACAAAGGGATGATGTGGAGATACAAATGAGGGGGAATGAAGTAAAGGAAGGGAATCTGTATGAGTTCCATATTGATCATGATGGTGTGATTCATTTTGGAATGAGGCTTTGTGTGCCTTCATCACCTAGGATAATGAAGTATCTATTGGACAATGCACATATCTTAACTTTATCTATCCATCCTGGGAGTACCAAGATGTACCGCGATCTCTAAGAACACTTCTGGTGGGATAACATGAAGAAGGAGATTGCAGAATATATATCAAGGTGCTTGGTATGTCAGAAAGTTAAAGCAGAGCAAAAAAAGGCCAAAGGGATGATACAACCATTGCCTATACCCATGTGGAAATGGGAAAATTTTACTATGGACTTTATCACGGGTCTCCTGAAGACGTCGAAGGGAAATAATGAAATATGATATGTGGTTGACCGAATCACCAAGTCTTCCCATTTTATTTCTATTCGGGAAGATCTCTTGCTTGAACCACTTAAAAAGATATATGTGAAGGAAGTGGTGAGACTACATGGTGTTCCACTCTCAATTGTCTCTGACCATGATCCAAAGTTCACATCTAAATTCTAGAGGAGCCTTCAACATTCTTTGAGTACTGAATTAAATTTCAGCATGACCTATCACCCCCAAACTGATGGCCAATCTAAAAAGACTATTGATACTCTTGAATATATGATAAGAGCTCGTTCTCTTGAATTCAAAGGTGGATGGTATTAGAATATTCTATTGGTCGAGTTCTAATACAAAAATAGCTTTCACTAGAGTATTCAGATGGATCCATATGAATCTATATATGGAAAGTGATATAGAACTCTAACCTATTGGGATGATGTTATAGAAAGAAAGCTACTTGGACCTGATCTTGTTCAAGAGGTGACAGAGAAGGTTCAAGTCATCCAGAAACACATCAAAGTTGCTCAGAGTAGGAAAAAGATCTTTTCTGACAACCGTCGAATGGACTTGGAGTTCAACGTTTTAAATAATGTCTTCCTTCTAATATCTCTATGGAAAAGAGTCATGTGATTTGGGAAGAAAGGGAAGCTAAGCCCAAGGTACATTGGCCCCTTTAAGATCCTTGACCGCATATGAGTCGTGGCCTATAGACTTGAAATTCCACCAAATATGACTCAAGTTCATGACGTTTTTCGTGTATCACTCCTGAGGAAGTACATACAGGACCCCTCACATGTACTAAACTCATAGGAGGTACAGCTCGAAGATGATCTCTCTTACGAGGAACAACCAACAGGGATTCTGGATCGGAGAAATATGGTTCTGTGCAATAAGACAACACATATTGTTAATGTGTTTTGGAGGAACCATAAGTTTGGGGATGAAACTTTGGAACCAAAAGAGATAATGAAGGATAAGTACCCTCACCTATTTGTGTAAAGTGAAATTTCATGGGTAAAATTTTTTAAGGGGGGAAGAATGTGACAACCCAAAGTTTTTCAATGGAAATTCACCTCTTATAATTATGTCATAAAACCACATGAAAACACAACATAATGAAATAATAAGTGCTAAGTGACCTGTAATCATAAGTTTTTCACTTCATTGTTTGGAATTTTAAAAATCTGACATACACAGTTGTGTTCAAGATGATTTTTGTAGTCTAATAAAAAAATAATATTTGGTGAATAGTAACACACCCTTATGAATATTGATATACCATAATAAATAGTAACCTTAACTATTATTTTATAAAAATAATATTCAAGTGAAAGTATGATGTACCTATATTTTAGAATAAGTAATTGAATGTTTTAAAACTATTTTTTAGTAATAAACCATGATTTTAATTTAATATTAAATTAATCATTTTTAGAAAATTATTTTTGAAAAATGGACTTCATTTTTGGATTCTACACGTCAAAAAATGGTTGGAGTGAAATTTTGAGAATTTTCTAAAATACTTGATTTATTGATGAATAGTTAAATACCATAATTTACAAAATAAGCTAAATAAGCTAATTATAGGGTCATGTGTGATGTTATACTAATGTAAGGCCACTTGGTTCAGGATTACAATATAAAATTTCCATTCTTGGTCATTCAAGAATCAGTATTCCTTGTCTTGTGGGGAAATAATAAACTAATGAATTTTATATTAAGGAAACCCCTCTCCCCTCCACTATAAATATCACCCTTCACACCCTCATTTCCCCACACCTCCCAAGCTGGAATCATTATCTAAAATCTACCCAATAATCTTCCTTATCCTATCCCCCACTTCCAAGAGATCTTGTTCTCATCAAAAGACCAATCTTAGAGCCCTTATGAGGATCTCAATAGGAGTATTCAAGAGGTAATTTCTCTCCCTCTTCTCCTTTAATTCCCTTTCAATTTCAAGTTTGTTTCTTATTCTCTCCCCACCTATATTTGTCCAAATGGTTTGGTAAATATAGTATCATGAATATAATGGAATTATAAGATAGTAATGGGATATTATATCATCCAACCCATTTCCCACTTTTTTTTATTTTATTAAAGTGAACGTTGTTCGTGAGGTGTTAATTTAACACCTTCAAGAACGACATGTTTTCTTCTTCCATTTCTACCATCAGATATGGTAATGAAATCATTTTTATGGTTGAACCAGAATATGTTATATATAATATGTCCTATTTAATGTTCTGAAACTTAATTATTTACTTATTACTAAGTGATAAATTAAAACAAGTTCGTTGTGATCGAAAAACCACCCAAATTAACCCAAACAATCATCATTTAATTTTTATCTAATGATTCATCAACATGGTATATAATATAACTCATTATAAAATAATTTTAAATTATGTAATGTCATTAATAACATGTAATATAAGTTCTGGATGTTTACCCATGTTCTACCCAAACTTCAATTAATGAATACAAGTGAACCACCCACTAAAAACCATAAAAACAAACATCCCCGAACAATGTTTTTAAACTCAATAATTCAACCAAAGGAACATACCACTACATTATGAAACCATAATAAACCCTATTCATTTATAAAAGGTTCTAGAATTTATAATTAACAAATATAATGTCATTATATATGACATTAAAGAGAAGGAAGCGTTTAGATACAAGGTATGGGGAAAATCTCGAACCCAATTTTCATTCTTTGGGTTCTCCCTCTTTCAATCAAATTTTGTATAGACACTTCTTAAAAATAGTTTTTTCATCATTATATTACCTTTTCTAGGATATACATATTTTCAAATGATGTTTATTTCAAACAAAATGTTTTCCAAAAGAACTCTTCTTTTAAGAACTCAACATTTACCTCTCATTCCTGGTTGATGGTTCTTGTATAAAGTATATTGTAACCTCTTTCTTTTGGGAACCCAATGTTTATGAATGTATTCTTATGAGATAAACCCATTCCTTAAAATGGGTTAGTTATATTCATTATTGATATATGTTCTATGTGGCATGCATGATAATGATAATATTATGAGGTAACGGGTGCACCATGAATTATATAATGCAATATGAATGTTTGAATGTGACGGGTGCACCCAGAATTATATAGTGATCTAATGCATTGGGTAAAGTGATGAATCTCATGATTAAATGTGAAATTATGTGGAGATGATTATAGATTTGTTCACAAGTATGTGTGGTAGTTAACCACTAAGACATGATGTTTCGTTTTTATGAATTGCCAAATTTCAAGTCTTATATTTATACTTCCTATCATGTTCATGATCTTTTTCCCATGATATGATTATGATCACACCATGCTATATTGTTCTTATCTATCCTCTTACTAGGTTTTTAGATCACCCCTTTTTTATGTATATCCGTAGGTGGCAACATGTACTAAGGAGAGGGAAAGTTCCAATAAGAAGCTAGTGAAGAAGGAATTAATTAATTATTTATGATTTATTTTTTAAAAGTTATGAATGGTCCTAGTTTTCCCAAGGCACTAAACCGTTGGATCCTCTATGTGTAATACTATTATGTTGTTTATCTTTAAAATGATGTAATAGTAATATATAAAAAGGTTGGGTCGCTATAGCCCTCAACATTATCAAATGTGTCAAAGGTACTCAGATCACATTTCTTAAAAGGACACATAATTGTACCTTCTAAAAAAATTCAGGTTTTGATGAAGAAAATGATAAGAAAGTTTCAACTTCCTCAATATATACAGGATTTATAACAGAAATTTTTGGATCTCTAGGATTATTTATTCAACTATGATAATCTAATAATGGTTGTTGTCTACTTCGATGTTCTATATATCTCTAAAATATATAAAATAATTATTATTTTTTGATTAATTTGATATATGAAAAACATGATACAAAAACAAGAATTGTTTTTGTTAATTATTCTTAATTATTCGTAATTATTAGTAGTTACCACTACTTATTACTATTTATTAAAATTTATAACAATTTATTATAATATATTACAATTTATTACAATTTATTTCATTTTATTATAATTTATTTCAATTTATTTCAATTTATAACTAATTATGAAAATTTATTAAATTTATTTCAATTTATTACAAATTATTACAACTTAATAATATTTATTACTATTTATTACTAATTATTTCTAATTATTACTAATTATTACAATTTATTACAATTTATTACAACTTATTCCTAATTATTAGAAATGGTTACTAATTATTACAAATTATTAGTTATTATTACAAATTTTTATTAATTATTACTAATTATAACAAAATATTACTAATTATTACAATGTGTTACTATTTTTAACTAATTATTACTAATTATTACTATTTATTACTAATTATTACTAATTATTACAATTTATAACTAATTATAATAATATTTTATAGTTTATTAATAAATAGAAATAATTATTACTAATTATTACAGATTATTAAAAATTATTATTATTTATTAATATTTATTACAATTTATTACTAATTATTTCTGATTATTACTGATTATTAATAATTATTACGAATTATTTCTATTTATTAATAATTATTACTAATTATTAATAATTATTACTAATTATTAAGAATTATTACTAATTATTAACAATTATGAATATTTTTTACTCTTTATTATTATATATTACTATTTATTATTTTTTATTACAATTTATTACTAATTATAACTAATTACCACTATTTATTCCTAATTGTTACTATATAAACTAATTATTACTTATTAAAACTATTTATTACCAATTATTATTAATTACTGGTAATTATAGCTAATTTCCAATAATTATTACAATTTATTACAATTAATTTCTAATTATTACAAATTATTACAAATTAATACTAAATAATAATAAATGATATTAATCTATACTAATTAATACTAATTAAAAGTAATTAATAGTAATTAATACTAATTATATGTAATTAAAAATAATTAATGATTATTGAACCAAATTTTTAAAAATTAGTACTATTTACTTTTAAATAAAAACATTAAATCCTAATGAAACAACATATTTGTATAAATAATAATTCCAAATAAAATTATTTGATTCGAATTTAATTTAATATTAAATAATTAATAATAATAATTATTCATATAATTAAAAATTAATTAACTAAAAAATAGAAGCATCAAATAAATACCTTCAAGATGAATCTATTGTTCGATTAATGTCCTGGAAATTGATCCATTGTAAAATTATTTTTTCTGAAAAAACTAAAGAGAGGAATATGAGAGAAAATAAAAAGATAGAATGAGAGAACTGTGAAATGATAAAAATGAGATGGAGGTGTATATTGGTTACATCATTTGTGATGGGGTTATATGCGATGGGATTCTCGTCGCATATAGTACTATAAATGACGGGTCCGAATGCAAATGCCAACCCCCTATTAATTAGGTGTGGTGGTTAAAAATGTATTTACGACGAGACCCATCACAAATACTTTTTTTCCAACATATTATTTGTGACAGCTTGTTGTAGATATTATTTTTTGCAACATGACACATCACAAAATTGTTCACTTATTATTCATTATGGGGGTTGTAAAAGATAATATTTGTGATGAGACCCATCAAAAATACTAGCATGATGAAAGATTATTTTCAATGGCCCGTTGAAAATAATATCGTGCAGACATATTATTTGGATGGGGATCCTCCCCCATTGTAAATAAAAAAAACTAGGGAAGGGTATTTGTAGAGACCCGAAGCTTGAAGTACATGTCCATTACATTACTTTTGCGGAATACTTAGTACATAACAAAAAAACACAAACACACAAGGATCGTAATAGTTTAGTGTCTTTGGAAACTCGGAACGTAATCTTCTAATCGTGGTGAAAGATCTTCAATATCTCCCATAAAGATCTTCCTCTTTTTTTTACCAAAAACCTTTCTTTATATCTTGGGGAAAAGAAAACAGAAAAGGGTGAGCTCAAATGCTTAGTAAGGGTAAACAAAAGAAAATCAATCACATCATATTCATAAGAACATAACTTTTGGAAATCTTAACCTGCAAAAGAGAGCATAATTTCATAACATGTGATAAATCATAGTAGTGAAATTTAATCCCAATAATCATAACATAAAACATGAAACTTTTTGGCATATACACATAATCATAGAGAATCATTTCTTGTTAGTCAAGACTCATTGCCAAGACTATCTTAGTGGACAAAGTCCCTTTCTAAATCGAGTAACCCTTGTTTCAGTCCTGTTTCACTGAACCGGTATAACCTACCATTTCATCCATGTCTATCTCATGAGATATAAAATCTTTACCCAATGCATTGGAGGGAGATATAGGTCCCACCCATCTTATAATGAATCCTTTCTTATGTGTGCCACATAATCATAAACCATACATCATAGCGTAACCCATGTAATAAAAATGGAATTCTTAAACAACATGACATCATAAAACAATTCATATAAGATAAATGAATTCATAAAAATATTTCCATTACAACATAATCAAACCAATGTATTAATAGGGATAAAAACAGAACCCTTTTATTATCTTAGATGGAAAATAATTTTGATAAAATACTTGAACTCCATTCTTGAGGAAAATATCCTTTCTACTTCAAAAACACTTTTCCTTTCTTAACATTTCATATGACTTTAAAATAAAATAAGTTGATTAAAAATAAACTTGAAAACTTGTAAAGGATGTTTCTTGGAAATAATGTTTTAAAAATCCATTCATGCCGTATAAGTTAAAAAAAACATTCTTCGTACTTTTGTCGGAAAAGTCAAAAAGTACCTCGTACGAAAAACGACAAAAGATTCCTTTCATACATATTACTAAAAACTCCCCGAAGGGTAAAAATGGATTTAAACAATTGTAGGTGGATGGAAATAATATTACATATTGATGAAACATGTATGTGGATGATAAAATACACCCTATTAAATACTTACGAATATACAATCTCGGATAAAAATGAGATTGTGATATTTCCCTTACCTTAGGTCCGACTGGCTTTGTAAGTGTCCGAACCTCCTGTATAATGATTTAAATCATGTTATTGACTTATTCCAGAATCATATTCATTGTTATTATATCATATATGGTCCACTTATGACTTTATATTACCCGTTCTTTCGTAAATTCATGTTAAAGTAGCGTTTTGGGTAGAATCGTCTCATTTGTCGTTCGTGTTTTTAACTTGTAGTTATTCATATGATTACTTAGATCATGATTACTTAATTCCAGAATATTAAACATGATTTATATATATATATTCAGAATATACATATATAATAAATCAGTAAATGGAAAGAAATACACCGTTCATGGAGACGGTAGTCCGTACGTACGCATGAACGATGTTTTCGTTTCCTTATTGAATTGAATGGAATTAAGTAGATGACATACATATAAATATAAATAATTACAGTATCATTATTAGGTCATATATTTCATTAGTACTTATTATATATACTTTATAATCATTCATGAATGGTTAATCATTGAGAATGAATCTCATCGCGTCGTGGAGACGGTAGTCCGTACGTACGCACGAGCGATGATATCGTTCCCATGGTCATGGAATTGTGTTGAAGTGTATCTATACTACTTCAGTAACAATATCACTTTATAATAATCATATATAGTTACTCATTACACCATTATACCCATCCTTGTAAGGTTATGGTGGAAAATAGTGTACACCACGGCGTGGAGACGGTATTCCGTACGTACGCACGCGCGGTGATTTCATTTTTCCGTAGGATGGATAGAAGGTGAATTAGGGTTGTTTCATATTTATAATAACATATCAGTATGTAAGTAATACTGATGTTATTACTTTATAATGAAACAACTAAAGAAGAAGATGTTGAAGAAGAAAGAAATTGAAAAGATCGGTAATGGATATTACCTCTTCTTTGGAACGCCTCTTTGAATCCTCCACTTAGGGAACTAAGATTGGTCTTTGAAGAAGACCAGAACCTCTAGGATTATTCTAGGGAAGTGGAGAGGAGAAAATGGAAGGGGTTGGCCGAGCTTGAGTTCTCAAATTGGTGTGAGGAGGAGGGGGAGGAGGTGCCCTTTTATAAGGGAGGAGAGGGGCACCTTAGGAATATCTCAAAATATTATTTTATATTAAAGTCAAAATCGGTATATAATGGTTCCAAAGGGTCTTATTTCGAAGCTAAAGTGGGGAAGGGTCGACATCCTATCAACTAATAGGATTTATACAAGTTTAGGTTATTATTTTAACCTTATCAATTAGATTTAACTTTAAGTTAAATAATTTAACTTTTACCGTGTCTTTTTGTTTTCTTACACTATATGGTTAATAAACTTACTATAACATGCCAAAAGAACCCCAAATTGTTTATTATTAATATATATATCCTTATCTAAGTCATTTGGCCGAACCTTAGATTTTTAGGAATAAAATAAAAATTAATAATATAATATTTGATTTAAAAACTATTTTGTGTCAATTTTGACACTATTTGATATATGATTTTTTTGAAAGTCATAACAGAATTATATGTTCGAACCAAGTTGATTAAATCAACAATAATATATCATAGTAACCTAGAAAATTAGTTTAATTCATAAAAAGTCTTAAATTACAATTATTTTGGTATTTATAATATCAATTATGTCAATATTTCATTAATAAGATAATTACTGCATCATCTTTGTGTCATAAATAAATTAACTTATTGGATGTCTAAAAATTACAAAAAAAATACCATTCTGTAGGAACTCTTTTTAGCTTTATAATGAATATTTACAATCGAATTTTTCTTATGTATAACCCTATATTAAAAATGTTTTAGTAAATAAACTTTGATTTTAACTCTTTTAACTCTTCTTTGAATTAAATAATAATAAATGTCCTAATCTAATCCAAGTGGACCTAAATGATAATAATTTACACTTAAGGTTGTTTTTGGTCGAGATACACTTGTAAAATAGAATTAGGACATGTGTTAGGGTAATATTAATATCATTCTTACCATTAATTATCCTATTTACTTTTAACCGTGGTAAATAAAAGTAAAAAGTTACTATTCACCAAAAATTATTTTCATCTCATTGAACCACATTTTACTTACTGACATCAACTGTGTCTCTCGGATTTTTGAAATTCCATTCACAGAAGCGGTAAAATTAAGTTTTATGAAAAATTCAGTTTTTTAACTACCACTTAGTAGTTTCACTATTCATAAAAAATTGATGTTTTTCAGAACAATGCCAAAATTTTATCCTAAGCTATATTTCATATTCCGAATTCAAAAATGAAGTCTATTTTACCAAATTCATAACATAGAAGTTGCATTAATTAAATTTATAATTAAATCCCGCTGTTAAAACAAATAGCGTTTTTTTAAGAAACAATATCTATCAAAAGATTGACACTTGATTATGTCTGGTTTAAATGTGAAATTACATTCAATGACCAACATTGTATTAAATTGTAAAAATATATTCTAAATATACTTTTAAACCACTCAAATTAATAATTTATCACTATTAATTATTTCTATTAAAAAATTTGTTTTTAATTATAATTTAATAATTTTCACTATTCATCAGAATATGAAAGTTATCCGAAAAGTACCAAAATTTCACCTTAGGCTAAATTCGATACTCCGAATCCAAAAATGAAGTCCATTTTTAGAGCTAAAATTTATAAAATTTAAAAAGTGGTTATTACTATTCATAATGGCTAGTTTTAATAATATTTTAATAGCATATCGTTGTTTCTTGAAACTCAGTATTGCGTACTACACACGCTATCGAGGAAGGTTGCAATTGCGTGTAATGCAAGGCAAGTCAAAGATGCATGTTGTTGAAGCTCCTTTTGGTGTAGCGTACAACACAAGACATTAATAATATTAAAAAGAATATTTTTCATAAAATCTCGGGCTGTTACAGTATTTGCATGGGGGTTTAGTCCCTGTCACAAGTACTCTTCCCATGATAATGCGCACATGGCGCGGAAAAATTATTTGCAACAAAACATCGCAAATACGTATTATTTGACAATTTGAGATAGGTCAAAATTCTTTTTTCAATTAGTCACTTTCTACAAACTATCTGTGATGGGCCCTAGTCTTGTCGTAATAAGCCATTTATTTTAGTGAAACCCAAATGATAGTGAAGGGGATCTCCATCTCACAGCCCAACCCAAGAAAAGAGTGTCATTAGTTCAAGAAGTTTATCAAGGATGCTTAACAACCTGTGTGTATTCCCGATATAAAACATCTAATTAAACCCCCACCTCACCACTATGCCACAAAGTTGAGGGGAAATAATATCTTGGTAGAGGACCCATGCCCATTTACAACCAGAGGGTGCCACTCAAATGTTCGCGGACCCAGGATCAACCCCACTGGAGGGCGTCACTCTAGTTATCGAGGACCCATGACCTACCCCACATGAGGGTGCCACTTAGAAGGTCAAGGACTCATGCCCAACCATGTTGGAGGGTTCCACTCAGAAGATCAAAGGCCCATGCCCTACCCTTCTAGAGGGTGACACTCTAGACATTGAGGACCCATACCTTACCTTGCATGGGGGTGCAACACAGAAGGATGAGGACCCATGCACAACCCGGTTAGTGGGTGCCAGTCATGTCATTGAGGATCCATGCCAAGCCCCGCAGGAGGGTATCACTCGGAATGTCAAGGAACCAGGACCAGCCCAACTGGAGGGTGCTACTCTAGTCCTTAAGGACCTATACTAGCCTAGCTAGAGGGTGTCACTCTAGTCATCGAGGTCGCATACCCTTCCCTATAAGAGAGAGACACATGTAAGGTCGGTGGATTATGCCCAACCCAAATGGAGTTTGCCACTCTAGAAGTCTCTGGTGATCATTTCTGTAACACCCCAGGTAAATAAAGAATAGGACATTTCATATTTATCCATATTTGTGAATAAAATATTTAAATTACTTTAAAGGGGACGCTATGCTCGATGGCGTACCCAACACGCCACAACAAGTTTCTTGGGAATCTTACATTGCACTCTAATAATAAAATAATATTATTTTAAATAGTAGTTAACATGTAGTCGTTGTAATGGCGGGAATGGATATAAATAACTAAAATATGATTATATATGTTTTTAAATGTTTTTACATTTATCCAAAAAAAGCTAAAGGCTTAAAATATAAAAAGAATTAAATATTAGGTGTATATGCCCTAGTTTTCACTAAAGGTTCACTTATCGCCTTTTAATAGAGAACTGTCATTAAATATAGTTTTGATCACTCTTATACATTCTTTTGGACCAAATAAAGCTCTTATTAAGAATCGGGACATCAAATTTTACTTTGTGTAATTTTTTGGTATTTTTCTGATAAAGTTCATTTTTTAAGGAATAGTGTAGAATGTTGTGTTTTAATTCAAAACCACTTTTTAATCTTATTTATTTATATGATTAGATAATATTTTTAATTGGTTTTAAAGTGAAATTAGAAAATATTTTTACCATTAAATCCAATAGTGGTCGTTGGAATTAATTTCACTTTGAAATCAGACTTAAACTAGTGTCAATCTTTTGATACTTATTACTTTATAAAAACACGCTATTTGCTCTGACAGCGGGAATTAATTATTAAATTAATTAATGTGACTAATATGTTTTTAATTTTGTAAAACGGACTTCATTTTTGAATTCTTAATATCAAATATAGCTCAGGGTGAATTTTTGGGATTTTTCTGAAAAACTTCAATTTTTGATGAATAATGAAACCACTAAGTGGTACTTATAAAAGCTGATTTTCCATTTAAATGAAATTTTGCCATCATTGTGTTTTGAATTTCAAAAATCCGACATACATGGTTTTCATTAAGAAGTAAAATTTGGTTCAATGAGATTATAATAATTTTTTGGTGAATAGTAACTTATTAAGTTCTAAATCGCGATTAGGGGTAGTTAGTGTAATTTAAGGTAAAAATGATATTATAAGAATGTGAAAACACCATGACACTTGTCCTAAACCTATTGGGTGAGTCATGGCCGACCGATAAAAGCCATGGGCCAACTTGGGGACCCCATGGAGACACTTTGGTTGGGAAATGACATAAATAACTTTTTATTTAATGTTAAAATTAAATTGACACAAACATGAGTTGTTTTAATAAAACAATTTTTATGTAGGGTTACACAGGTCCAAAGTTTGATTATAAATATTAATTGGAAAGATAAAAAGATTTCCTAGATCATAGTATTTTTTTATAATTTTTAGACATTAAATAAATTAAATTGTTTATGACATAATAATGATGCAGCGATGACATCATTATTTGACGATTTAAATAAAATGGAAAGATAATGTAAAATAAATGAACTACACATGTCCAAAACTTATTGGATGTGTGGATTTCGAACCTTTATAACCTTATCCACGAATTATATCAATGTGGGACCTTTTAAAACCGAAACACATTTTCAAATAAAGTAATATTTCCTTACTTTCCAAAAGTGCCCCTCATCTCCTCTTATAAAAGGCCCCCACCTCTACCTCTTTTCACACACTCCTCAAGCCTTTGGATCGGCCAACCCCTGCCCATTTACTCTCTCCACATACCTCTCCTCATCCTAGAGGATTCCCTTTGGGCAGAATCCTTTCAAATGAAGCCTTTAGGCTCAAATCAAAAGGAGTTACACTTTTAAAGGTAATTCATTCTCTCAGGTTCATTTGTTTTATTTTGCTTCTCCAACCCCCCTAAACTCTTTTTATTTACTTCTTTTGTAACAACAACAGTATATTCAATATACTAGGATGTTGTTTTAAGATTTATTAGAGCTACACTATCACACAACTACATCAAATGGTTAAAGAACATACGGTTTCCGTGGATGGTGAAATTCTGCCTCCCGAAACGATGATTGTTCAATACTCATTTAACACCTTCAAAGGTGGCCATTATGATGTCACTATTTGTATATATGATATATAATATGTTTATGTTTTATTTATGCTTCTGTATTTTTCATTTTTATCTTACCTTTATGGCTTCCATTATGGGTATACACGATATCTTCATTTAAGGAAGTGCGGACTACCGCCCCCTCAAAGTGATTTGATTCGTTAAATACCATATGTGGGATGTATAAAGGATGGAAATATGATATTATATATGATATTATACTGGAATTATAATATACCTTTATATCATTATTATTCCATTCTATAAAATACGAAATAGAAATGAAAGTAGCGTTCATGCGTACGTACGGCTTACCGTCTCCATGAACGGTGCATTTCATTTCTTACCTCTAAATGATTATGTAATGTTATAAATTCATGAATGTACTGGATATATATGACATATATGATATCTAAATGATGAATACAATTCTGGATATAATAAACTTTTGGCCACACGAACAACATGTAATTGTAAGAAGTCCACTTTCAACTTAAGAACCAAATATCGGCAAAACAAATATTATTAACTTAAATGATTACATAATGTGTATGACATGGTAATAAGTGATATAAAAGGAATAATGAACTTGAAAAAGGTTATTAATGAAGTAGAAATTAACTCAAGTTTATTATTCAGGAGATTAAAGAACGATCGAGTCAAGTCGGACCCGAGGTAAGGGATCCTACTCCTCTCTTTCTTTTTAAGTACACACTTTTATGTCATTCCTTTTAAAGCTCATATTTCTTGTTATTTGGATGATCTTTTATATTACACTTACTGTAATTTTTATGTTCATGTGATGATAGACCCTATTCTCTCTCATCAATCCATTTTGGAAGTTTTGAGTGGCGCCGTTAGGCTGCCGAACTTTCGTAAGAGATCTAACCTCTCTCTTTCTTTTTAAGTACTCTCCTTTATGTCACTTCTTTTAATCTCCTCTTTTTAATGTTGGGGGATGTTATTTTATATTCCTCTTTCTATAAATTTTATTTTAATGTGATGTGATACCCTATTTTATCTCATCAATCCATATTCGGAAGTTTTATGTGGCGATGTTAGGCTGCCGAGTTTTCGTAAGGGATTTTTCATCTCACATTTATTCCTGTGAGATTTATGCTACATTTGCCACAAATTCCATTGAGTGGTGTATGTACTGCCCATTATTATACTCTTTGTGTAATATACTTTCATTTATGAGTATTTACATCAATGATCTATTGTCCTTCTATCATGGGGTGTATGTTTTGAAAGATACCCAAGTCGGTAAGGGAACCTTTCACCCTCCTCTTTTTTAAAAGACTTATTTTGTTGGGTAATTTAATTTACATATTGTTATGTTGGGATATGTTCTCATATATCCTTATTGATGTAAATTTTATGTCCAAGTGATGAGATACTCTTTTTATCTCTCATCACCTCATTTTGATGTGATGCCGTTAGGCTGTCAAGGGAACTTTTTAACCCAATTTCGATTTCTTTGGGTTCAACATGTAGTCATTGAATATGTCATCCATTGAATATGTGTGAATGACCTTTTATTGTTTTACACTTAATATCCACTTATATTGGGTGTATTTATATTTGTCACACATATTTTTGAGATTGATTTGTCCTTAATTTAAGGATACCTTCTTTATAAGGGATTTAATCACATTTGACATTCCTATTGAGGGTTCATTGTTGTTATGCACCAATTCACTCTTATATGGTGTATATACTGTCCTTTGGAGTATTATATCATGAATCCATTTATTCTCATGATATTATAAAGTTCTGACTAAATGTTATTCCTCAATTATTGTATTCAAGTGTCTCTAATTTTGGTAAAACCCCTTTAACCAAAATATCGTTTTAAATGTTTTAATTATTTGTTCTTATTAATATCCATGTTTTCAAAATGGTTTTAAGGATTTATTTATATGGATATTAATGGTTTAAAATTTTAAGCATCAAGGTGGTATGGGACACTTTGATTCAAAAATCTCTTTATTAAATGTTTTAAATGGTTTTGGAAATGTTTTCTTTTTGAATGGATTCATTATTTCAATATACTAAACTGTTATATTGTGATTGAAATGTGGAAATGTTATGTTTACTTTATGGATGTTTTATGTGATACGATTTTGTTATGGTTCTTGGGAATTATTATGAAGACGGGTGGTTCCGTGATAAACTAAGGGCGGGTGAGCCCGATATAGCTCTCCAATGCATTAGGTAACACGAAGGAGTGAAACGTTAAGGTTTCTCCGAAGAGATTTAGGGAATATACTATGATGGGTATTCCAAACGTAACCAAGAGGGTTACTCCCTACGTAAGAATGTTATGAATTCCTCAAGTTACCTTTATGTCTTATGTTTTCTATGATTTATTCATGATTTGATATGCCTATGTTTTATGGGTAAAGTGTGATTTCATTCTAATGTATATATGAACTCATGTTTCCTTCCCATATTTTTTATAACTCTTACTGAGCTTTTTATGCTCATCCCAAGTTTTTGAAATGTTTTTCACAGGTCAAGGGAAAGGTACATGATGTGATGATAGTGTCAAGGATGTGTCAAGAAAGAATCCGTGTTATAATTTAAATATGATTCCGTTGATGGGAAGAATGAATGTTGTCTTTTATGTAACCACTTTGTTTAAATGTGTAATGTAATGCAAGTTTCATTATCTAATTTTCTAAAACTCTAAACCTGAAAAGATCCTCAATGTGTAATCTTGTAATAACTCAAGATTAAGGAAGGTTTTAAAGCTGGGGCCTTATAGTTGGTATCATAGGTCGGTTTAGATAACTTTAGAGGTTATGGTATTCTTTAAGCATAAGTGACATTACCATATTGGTTAGGATTTCAGAAAGAGTTCTAGTTTTAGATAAAGTGAATAAGTAAGTGTATCTTAGTGTTTACCTTCCCCATTAGTACATGATGGTTTTGTTGATGTACTCACACTGAAATTTCTATTTTTAGTGAATGGATGGATCTAGAAGGCACCAAGATACAACAGGTTTGAAGGAAACTGTGGTGGTTCTCTGAATAAGATACTAGATTAAATGGAGGATTCAATGAGGAAACTCGTGGTTGTTCTAAACCAAATATCAAGGAGTCATGATCATCCACTTCAACCATGGTGAGTTCTCTAATGCATCATGTACGAGATGGCCAACTCGATGTGGAAATTCAGGTAATAATTATTAAGGTTACCATTAGGGTTTATATGATACTTAATTTTTAGGTAATTATGGGTAACTCTATGATATGATGGAAAATGAAAGGAATGAGATAAACATGAGGATAAAATATGTTATGATTATTCTTGAAGATTTTATCTCATTTTGGGGAATGTTTTAAGAATTATATAGTTTTGGAAAAAGGACAACACGTAGACCGTGTGACATCCCGTCGCGTCGGACAAAGCTGCGGGAATCGAACCCACAACCAAAGTGCGACTGGTATTTATTGCCTAACACTGGACTACGTGAAGTCCCTGGTTAGTGTGACTGACTCATTCTAGTTATGTGATTTTATGAATTAAGAGTAAGTTGATTTTGGGTTATTTATGAAAATGATTAACCTATCATGGAGGATATGTGATTAGGTTAATTACTTTTCAAAATGAGACTTTAGGAGCAACTGACATTGTTTGGAGATAAATGTTACGATTTATCTTGGAAGACTATGCGACTAAATCCTTCAAATATTTGGGTTTCAATCTTATATTGGTTTACTTTGAGGAATTTTTATGGACAAATTTGATTATAGAATGGTCCTCGTTGAACTTTGGGTTTTGTTGGACAAATTTTGGAGATTAAGAATAGATTTTCTTTTTATAAAGGGTTATCCTTTTCTGGATTCTCTGATCTTGTACTAACCTTATTGGTTTTGGTTTTGGTTAAAGTCTAATGACATGGGAAGTATATAGTTCTCTTTTGTGGATTAGGTGATTTTCTAAAAGTTGATTATAGTACTCTTAATGTGAACAAGTCTTCCTAAATACTCGTCTTTTGGAGAAAATATGAGTTTGTGTAAGGAATCTAATAAAAGTTGAAAGTCAATATGATAAGTGATTATGTTTCCTTATGAATAAATTCCTCAATAAAAAGTAACTTAAAACAAAAATGTTGTCTATTAACTTTTCCTACTGTGGAATCGAATACCGTTTAACCCATCACAAGTTTGTGATTTTCTCGTGGTTAACATTCTCCTAAACATGTTTTCTATCACTTTCCATCGGAACATAACCCTTTGTTTTTTCCTCCATGTCCATATTTTCATACTTGGAATACTAGTATGGGTTAACTTGGGTGACCTTTGTACTTATCTCTCTTTATTTTAAAGTGTTTGTTTTACCAACTTTTGTTCCGATGTGGGACTTTCAAGGATGTTTCCAAGCGCAATTTTAAAATTGCGAGGACGCAATTCCCTAAAAGGGGGGAAGGATGTAACACCCCAGGTAAATAAAGAATATGACATTTCATATTTATCCATATTTGTGAATAAAATATTTAAATGACTTTAAAGGGGACGCTATGCTCGATGGCGTACCCAACACGCAACAATGAGTTTCTTGGGAATCTTACGTTGCACTCTAATAATAAAATAATATTATTTTAAATAGTAGTTAACATGTAGTCATTGTAATGGCGGGAATGGATACAAATAACTAAAATATGATTATATATGTTTTTAAATGTTTTTACATTTATCCAATAAAAGCTAAAGGCTTAATGTATAAAAAGAATTAAATTTTAGGTGTATATGCCCTAGTTTTCACTAAAGGTTCACTTATCGCCTTTTAATAGAGAAATGTCATTAAATATAGTTTTGATCACTCTTATACATTCTTTTGGACCAAATAAAGCTCTTATTATGAATCGGGACATCAAATTTTACTTTGTGTAATTTTTTGGTATTTTTCTGATAAAGTTCATTTTTTTAATGAATAGTGTAGAATGTTGTGTTTTAATTCAAAACCAATTTTTAATTTAATTTATTTATATGATTAGATAATATTTTGAATTGGTTTTAAAGTGAAATTAGAAAATATTTTTACCATTAAATCCAATAGTGGTCGTTGGAATTAATTTCACTTTGAAATCATACTTAAACTACTGTCAATCTTTTGATACTTATTGCTTTATAAAAACACGCTATTTGCTCTGACAGCGGGAATTAATTATTAAATTAATTAATGTGACTAATATGTTTTGAATTTTGTAAAACGGACTTCATTTTTGAATTCTTAATATCAAATATAGCTCAGGGTGATTTTTTGGGATTTTTCTGAAAAACTTCAATTTTTGATGAATAGTGAAACCACTAAGTGGTACTTATAAAAGCTGATTTTCCGTTTAAATGAAATTTTGCCATCATTGTGTTTTTAATTTCAAAAATCCGACATACATGGTTGTAATTAAGAAGTAAAATGTGGTTCAATGAGATTATAATAATTTTTTGGTGAATAGTAACTTATTAAGTTCTTAATCGCAATTAGGGGTAATTAGTGTAGTTTAAGGTAAAAATGATATTATAAGAATGTGAAAACACCATGACACTTGTCCTACACCTATTGGGTGAGTCATGACCGACCAAGACAAGCCATGGGCCAACTTGGGGACCACATGGAGACACTTTGGTTGGGAAATGACATAAATAACTTTTTATTTAATGTTAAAATTAAATTGACACAAACATGAGTTGTTTTAATAAAACACTTTTTAAGTAGGGTTACACATGTCCAAATTTGGATTATAAATATTAATTGGAAATATAAAAATATTTCCTACATCATAGTATTTTTTTTATAATTTTTAGACATTAAATAAATTAAATGTTTTATGACATAATAATGATGCAGCGATGACATCATTATTTGACGATTTAAATAAAATGGAAAGATAATGTAAAATCAATGAACTACACATGTCCAAAACTTATTGGATGTGTGTATTTCAAACCTTTATAACCTTATCCACGAATTATATCAATGTGGGACCTTTTAAAACCGAAACACATTTTCAAATAAAGTAATATTTCCTTACTTTCCAAAAGTGCCCCTCCTCTCCTCTTATAAAAGGCCCCCACCTCTACCTCTTTTCACACACTCCTCAAGCCTTTGGCTCAGCCAACCCCTGCCCATTTACTCTCTCCACATCCCTATCCTCATACTAGAGGATTACCTTTGGGCATAATCCTTTCAAAGGAAGCCTTTAGGCTCAAATCAAAAGGAGTTACACTTTTAAAGGTAATTCATTCTCTCATGTTCATTTGTTTTATTTTGCTTCTCCAACACCCTAAACTCTTTTTATTTACTTATTTTGTAACAACACCAGTATCTTCAATATACTAGTATGTTTTTATAAGATTTATTCGAGCTACACTCTCACACAACTACATCAAATGGTTAAAGAACATACGGTTTCCGTGGATGGTGAAATTCTGCCTCCCGAAACGATGATTGTTCAATACTCATTTAACACATTCAAAGGTAGAAATTATGATTTCACTATTTTTATATATGATATATAATATGTTTATGTTTTATTTATGCTTCTGTATTTTTCATTTTTGTCTTACCTTTATGGCTTCCATTATGGGTATACGGGATATCTTCATTTAAGGAAGTGCGGACTACCGCCCCCTCAAAGTGATTTGATTCGTTAAATACCATATGTGGGATGTATAAAGGATGGAAATATGATATTATATATGATATTATACTGGAATTATAATATACCTTTATATTATTATTATTCCATTCTATAAAATACGAAATAGAAATGAAAGTAGCGTTCATGCGTACGTACGGCTTACCGTCTCCATTAACGGTGCATTTCATTTCTTACCTCTAAATGATTATGTAATGTTATAAATGCATGCATGTACTGGATATATATGACATATATAATATATAAATGATGAATACAATTCTGGATATAATAAACTTTTGGCCACACGAACAACATGTAATTGTAAGAAGTCCACGTTCGACTTAAGAACCAAATATCGACAAAACAAATATTATTAACTTAAATGATTACATAATGTGTATGACATGGTAATAAGTGATATAAAAGGAATAATGAACTTGAAAAAGGTTATTAAGGAAGTAGAAATTAACTCAAGTTTGTTATTCAGGAGATTAAAGAATGATCGAGTCAAGTCGGACCCGAGGTAAGGGATCCTACTCTCTTTCTTTTTAAGTACACACTTTTATGTCATTCCTTTTAAAGCTCATCTTTCTTGTTATTGGGATGATATTTTATATTACACTTACTGAAATTTTTATGTTCATGTGATGAGAGACCTTATTCTCTCTCATCAATCCATTTTGGAAGTTTTGAGTGGCGCCGTTAGGCTGTCGAACTTTCGTAAGAGATCTAACCTCTCTCTTTCTTTTTAAGTACTCTCCTTTATGTCACTTCTTTTAATCTCCTCTTTGTAATGTTGGGGGATGTTCTTTTATATTCCTCTTTCTGTAAATTTTATTGTAATGTGATGGGATACCCTATTTGATCTCATCAATCCATATTCGGAAGTTTTATGTGGCGCGGTTAGGCTGCCGAGTTTTCGTAAGGGATTTTTCATCTCACTTTTATTCCTGTGAGATTTATGATACATTTGCCACAAATTCCATTGAGTGGTGTATGTACTACCCATTATTCTACTCTTTGTGTAATATACTTTCATTTATGAGTATTTACATCAATGATCTATTGTCCTTCTATCATGGGGTGTATGTTTTGAAAGATACCCAAGTCGGTAAGGGAACCTTTCACCCTCCTCTTTTTTAAAAGACTTCTTTTGTTGGGTCATTTAATTTACATATTGTTATGTTGGGATATGTTCTCATATATCCTTATTGATGTAAATTTTATGTCGAAGTGATGAGATACTCTTTTTATCTCTCATCAACTCATTTTGATGTGATGCCGTTAGGCTGTCAAGGGAACTTTTTAACCCAATTTCGATTTCTTTGGGTTCAACATGTAGTCATTGAATATGTCATCCATTGAATATGTGTGAATGACCTTTTATTGTTTTACACTTAATATCCACTTATATTGGGTGTATTTATATTTGTCACACATATTTTTGAGATTGATTTGTCCTTAATTTAAGGATACCTTCTTTATAAGGGATTTCATCACATTTGACATTTCTATTGAGGGTTCATTGTTGTTATGCACCAATTCACTCTTATATGGTGTATATACTGTCCTTTGGAATATTATATCATGAATCCATTTATTCTCATGATATTATAAAGTTCTGACTAAATGTTATTCCTCAATTATTGTATTCAAGTGTCTCTAATTTTGGTAAAACCCCTTTAACCAAAATATCATTTTAAATGATTTAATTATTTGTTCTTATTAATATCCATGTTTTCAAAATGGTTTTAAGGATTTATTTATATGGATATTAATGGTTTAAAATTTTAAGCATCAAGGTGGTATGGGACACTTTGATTCAAAAATAATCTCTTTATTAAATGTTTTAATTGGTTTTGGAAATGTTTTCTTTTTGAATGGATTCATTATTTCAATATACTAAACTGTTATATTGTGACTGAAATGTGGAAATGTTATGTTTCCTTTATGCATGTTTTATGTGATACGATTATGTTATGGTTCTTGGGAATTATTATGAAGACAGGTGGTTCTGTGATAAACTAAGGGCGGGTGAGCCCGATATAGCTCTCCAATGGATTGGGTAACGCGAAGGAGTGAAATGTTAAGGTTTCTCCGAAGAGATTTAGGGAATATAATATGATGGGTATTCCAAACGTAAACAAGAGGGTTACTCCCTACGTAAGAATGTTATGAATGCCTCAAGTAACCTTTATGTCTTATGTTTTCTATGATTTATTCATGATTTGATATGCCTATGTTTTATGGGTAAAGTGTGATTTCATTCTAATGTATATATGAACTCATGTTTCCTTCCCATATTTTTTATAACTCTTACTGAGCTTTTTATGCTCATCCGAAGTTTTTGAAATGTTTTTCACAGGTCAAGGGAAAGGTACATGATGTGATGATAGTGTCAAGGATGTGTCGAGAAAGAATCCGTGTTATAATTTAAATATGATTCCGTTGATGGGAAGAATGAATGCTGTCTTTTATGTAACCACTTTGTTTAAATGTGGAATGTAATGCAAGTTTCATGATCTAATTATCTAAAACTCTAAACCTGAAAAGATCCTCAATGTGTAATCTTGTAATAACTCAAGATTAAGGAAGGTTTTAAGGCTGGGGCCTTATACTTAAGGTTCTTTTTGGTAGAATTACACTTATCCAATATAATTATGGCAGGTGTTTGGGTAATAATAATATCATTTTTACCCTTAATTACCCTATTTAGTTTTAACTGTGGTAAATAAAAGTAAAAAGTTACTATTAACCAAAAATTATTTTCATCTCATTGAACCAAAATTTACTTAAATATATCAACCATGTCTCTTGGATTTTTTAAATTCAACTTACGAAAGCAGTAAAATTATGTTTTATGTAAATTTCCAAATGCTCTTAGGAGGTGGGTAAAAGATGGTAAAAAGTTCAATAAAATTTTTATATAACTAAAATTATTATAAACTAACTCCAATGAATTAAATTGAACTTATATTGGTATTATGTATCTATTTTGACCTAAAATAAATTTAAATATAATAAATATTTATTTAAATAAAAATTTGGTTTTAAACTATAACTTAGTGTTTTTCACTATTCATCAGAAATTGAATGTTTTCAGAAAAATACCAAAAATTCATCCTATGATAATTTCGATATTGCAAAATCCAAAAATGAAGTCCATTTTTAAAGATAAAATTTATAATATTTTAAAAAGTGGGTATTACTATACATAATGGCTAGTTTGATTGGTTGTGGTCTGTTAGAACTTGAAGTTGCACACAACACACACTATTTTATTATTCAAAGAGAAGCGTACTGTGGAATCTTGGGGTGTTACACTCAAGGTTCATAAAAATAAGTGTTTTCTATAAAATTATCATAACATATATCTTGAGCTCCAATATTCATTTCTAATGTCTACCTTGACTTACTAGATAAGATAGGACATGACTAGGATCTGATATCATTTTGAAATGAACCAACTTGGGGAAGCCTACCTAGATACCTGATTGGTTCTACCATGAGTCCTAAAGTAAATTATTAATCACCCTAGGATGATAAAATATGTCAAGGAATATACCTTACTCAATTGTGATTGATTTTTCCTGATGAAATACAATCCAAATAATGTATTCCAACCAATAATATAATGTAACCACTACATAAGATAGAGTTCACATAGAAAATTAATAAACAATTGTCAAACATGTGAACATTGAAAAAGTAACTAATTAAGCATAATTTTAATTAAAAAAATAAGGAAAATAAACGTAAATATAACATAAACATTTAAATATTCAACCACATGACATATAAAAAACCCAAAAATGAAAATAAGTAAGGATCAATGAGGATGTATGTCTATGGTGGAAGAATGTAACACCTTGGGAAAGATGTGAAATAAAAAGATAAATGATACTACCCATATCAAAATGTTTTACTTTTCATTACTTGAAAAATATTTATTTAAACTCAATAATTAAGTGTTCTTGGGATGTAGTAGTTTTAGGATGGGTGTCCTCCTGGGGTTTTCCTAGGGAATCTTTGAGTGTGGAAAAACCACACTTAAAGAACATATACTATTATGTGAGGAAAATCATCTATCTAATAAGTAACCCTTATGGGTAGTATCCTATGGTGTTATAGAGGGAAACTATGGTATCATAGGAGACCCATGGGGTCATATTACTAGGCTCTTGGATTGGAAGGGTTGGTTTTTGAAAAATTATATTAGATCTAATACCCCACCGAAAGTGTAGAGGCATTGCTTAAGTTTGTGTTTTGAGATCTACTACATGGGTTTTGTGATTTAGAGGGGCATAGTATAATACTTTTAGAAAAGTGAGACATAAAATAATTAATTTTACCACCCTTGTTAATATAAAACACACTTCTTTTCTAGATCCTACCTAATTAGAAATCTATATTTAAACATGCTTAGCTCAGAGTAGTGTTAGGATGGGTGATCTCTTGGGATGTTTTCTAGGGTGTGTGTGAGTGAGGGAAAAGAATAGTAAAATAAAATGTGTTGTATTGTGGGAAACTAATTAGTCTTATAAGTGATTATATTGGGTAATAGTCTATGGTGTTCTATAAATTTATATAAGGTTATAAAAGATCCGCATTGAGTTAGATGACTATTTTCATGGCCCATGGATGTTAGGTCATGACACCGAATATACATAACTATTCCATAATTCATAACATGGAATATGATCATAAAATGAAACCAAATACTCATATATTTGTATAATGTAAATTAACTTCACTTCTTACATCCTCTAAATATGAACTAGAAATTCAACAATCCATTAGGAAAAAGGAACTGAGAATTACCTATTTAATATTTCATTAAGTCTACACACACAAAGAGTTTATATTGAGTGTGAGAAAAACCATTCCCTATAGGATTCTACCATATACTCTATATAAGTAATTTTGAGAATAACCCATCCAATAAATTTTTAAATACAAATAATGAAATTATTATTTTTTGTTTAAAAAAATCAAATAAAAATAAAGTTCTTTATGTGAAAAAGGATTCAAAATATAAGAGCAATAAACATTGTTAAAAAATAATACTTCTTTACAATTGAATGAAATTAAGTATTTATTATTTTAAAACCATGATTTACTCTTATATTTGAAATACCCTTGGAAATAAAACCATTTAAAAAATTTTAATCACTATTAATTTCACAATTTAATCAAACTATGAAATAATTAATATAGAAAAAGGGAATCATAATAATCATTGACATCAAATAATTCATAATCATCACATAAAATTATAGATACATAAGAGAAGATATCATAAAGAAACATAGTAAAATGAATAATAACTTGAAA